>WBMW01002831.1:45684-148136 GCA_013396635.1 Penelope pileata | reverse complement strand
CGGGCGCTGCGGACACCCCCGGAGCGGCCCCGCAGAGCCCCGAGAGCGGAGCGAGCTCTCCCCCGCCGCGCGCTGGGCCGGGCGGGGCGGGGCGCGGAGCCCCGCTAACGGGCACCGACAGGAAACAGCCGCGCGGCTGCCTCACTTCCGCCGTGGCGCCGGCGCGCCCGCCGCCGCGCTCCGATTGGCCGCCGCCACCACGTGGCGCCCCGCGGGGAGCGCTGGGAGATGTAGTCCGAGGAGCTGCAACACGCTCCGCTCCTTCCATTGACCTTAGCGTTATGCTCCGCAGCTCAGGAGCCGTGTGTATCCAATGCAGAACCAGCCTTAGTGCCCACTCCCTCTGACAGGCCACAAAACGGCTGCGGGGCAAACGTGCCCTTTGGCTGTGCCATCTGGCGAAGCCAACAGCTGCAGGAGCATCCAGCAGCTCCTCACCTGCCAGATAACGCGGCCCAGGGTCAGAGCGCACAGCAGGGCCCGACTGCCCGCTGTGCATCTCTAACCCGGTGCAATTCAGTGGCACCTTCTGTCTGAGCGGGCTCTTGGCCCCCAGACCGGCAGCGCTTTGCCGTGCCGGGAGAGGCCCGTGGCAGCGCCCAGCTCCCGCAGGACGGCCCCTGCCCGGCAGAGCCCTGCACCCATGTTCTGACGCCCAGCGCTGGTGCATGGCACACAGTAGGAAACCGCTCTGGGCCGCAGGGGATGTGGCACCGGGTGGGCAGCTGAGATCCCAAAGGCCGAGGGCCTCGGCCCGCAGCTCTGGGAAGGGGCTGACCTTTGTCCTTGGGTTCGCTGAGGACGGAGGCCCGGCCCGGCCCGTACCTCCCATGACAAAAGGGCCACCTCCTGCCGCAGGCGTGAGGGTCCCTGCCCAGACCACGCTCTGCTGCCAGCACCGTTTCTGTTACTGAAGCTGCTGTGCTACAGACCAAGCCCTGACAGGAGCTGCACTGAAGCCATGGTGAAGGCACCCGGGTTCCCCTCGCAGGACTGGGGCTGTCACGCTCACAGCTCTGACCCGGATCCTTCCCTCTGTCCCCACGGCATCCCCGGGGCTGAGCGACGGGCCTGGGCTACGGAGTGGCCCCGGCCATCCGCAGCCGAACACGTGCGTGCTCCGGGCTGCTCAGCGGGCGCTGCTGTGCTGCGGAGCCCCTGGCAGCCCCGTCCCACGGCACGGGAAGGAGGCGATGGGGGGAGGAAATGGGCTGATGGGCTCACACTGAGCCCTTCGTCGCCTGACCGGGAGCCAGGGGGCGGTGGAAACAGCTCCCTGCAAGCACGCTGTGCTTGCCGCGAGGAGAGCCGGGGGCGGGCTGCTGCGGGAAGAGGCTCTCCCCATTGAGTTGAGGCGGGCGAAGCCCTCACAGCGCTGCCAGCTCTGCCGATGTCCTTCACCAGAGGACTGACGCAGTTTCAGCGGCTGCCGAGGACCTCCTGTCCCTCCAGCGAAGCGCTCCGGCTCTCCTCCCTGCAGCCTCCGACCTGTGAGCGGCTCCTGCCGCCTGCATCCCCTGGCACGGGCGCAGCGCGCTCTGGCTGCTCCCTTTCTGCCCAAATGCAGCTTTAGGGGCGTCACAGTGACAGGCCCGGGCTGCTTCCTGCTGATACCGAGGCCAAACCCTGGTGCGGAGGGCTGCACCCCTACCTGTAGGGAAAGGTTCCTCCTCAGAGAGCACGGACAGGCTGGCGGCAGGGTGCTGGGCCATGGGCAGGCAGCGGAGGTGGTGGTCCTGACGCAGGGTCGCTACGACAGCTCGCGTGGGGCAGGAGGGTGTCTGCTGAGAGCCCATCTGCAGGCAGCAGGAGGTGTCCCTTAGCCTCACCCCTCACCCCCAAACCTTTCGCAATGCTGCAACCCAGCCCGGAGCTCCCCTGGCACTGCTCCGACCCAAAGGCCAGCGGGGGCACTGGCTGGGCCCGCAGTGCGGGGCCTGGTGGGGCCCAGCGGCGCCTGCTGCCGCCTCCAGCCCAGGCCGCACGGCACCCCTGGGCAGTGCCTTTGTACTGCCCTGTGAGTTACAGCGGGAAATGGTACCCGCAAGGACAGACAGAACTTCTGCATGTAGCGACTCCCAGTGTACGTACAGGGGTGTAAAGGAGCGAGCAAAGCTAAGCCACCGATATACCATGAAATACCTACAGCTCCGTGCTGCGTCTGGGTCTCAATTATTAACAGCTCNGATCAAAATAATAAAACACTCTCCCTTAAAAAAAAAAAAAAAAAAAAGAAAGAAAAAAAAAAGGGCCCTCTGTTACTGAGCAGACTCCCCTTCTTAAGACAATTTTCAAATAGCCAATTTTTGGTTCGTTTTGTTTTCTCTTTTTGCCAAAAACCTTTTTCCCTTTTTTGTCAATGGGTGCAGGTAATGAGGCGAGTACTGCACATCACGCGGTGCACCCTCAGAAAGTTTCTGGATGATACCAAGCTGTGTGGTGTAGTTCACACACCTGAGGGACGGGGATGCCATCCAGACAGACCTAGACAGGCTTGAGCAGTGAGCATAGGAGAACCTCGTGAGGTTCAACAAATCCAAAAGTGCAAGGTCTTGCACCTGGGCCATGGTAACCGCTGTTATCAATAC
The DNA here is from genome assembly GCA_013396635.1 of Penelope pileata. Classification (NCBI taxonomy): domain Eukaryota; kingdom Metazoa; phylum Chordata; class Aves; order Galliformes; family Cracidae; genus Penelope; species Penelope pileata. The sequence continues at coordinate 145,548 of WBMW01002831.1, read as the reverse complement.
AAGCTGGAGGATGAAAGGATAGAGCACAGCCCTGCCAAAAAGGACTTTGGTGTACTGGTAGATGGCAAGCTGAACATGAGCCAGCAATGTGTCCTTGCAGCCCACAAAGCCAACAAAATCCTGGGCTGCATCAAAAGAAGTGTGGCCAGCAGGGCAAGGGAGGTGATCCTGCCCCTCTACTCTGCGCTGGTGAGACCTCACCTGAAGCACTGCGTCCAGATGTGGAGTCCTCAGCACAGGAGAGACATGGACCTGTTGGAGCGTGTCCAGAGGAGGGCCGCAAAAATGATCCAGCAACACCTGACCTGTGAGGACAGGCTGCGAGAGCTGAGGCTGTTCAGCCTGGAGAAGAGAAAGCTCCGAGGTGACCTGATAGCTGCCTTTCAATATCTAAAGGGGAGCTGTAAGAAAGAGAGGGACAGACTCTTCAGCAGGGTCTGCGGGGATAGGACAAGGGGGAATGGCTTTACACGGAAAGAGGAAATTTAGGTTAGATTTAAGGAAAATGTTTTTTACAGTGATGGTGGTGAAGCACTGGAACAGTTTGCCCAGAGGTGGTGGAAGCCCCGTCTCTGGAGACATTCCAGGTCAGGCTGGACCAAGCTCTGAGCAACCTGATCCAGCTGTAGGTGTCCCTGTACATTGCAGGGGAGTTGGACTAGATGACCTTCAAGGGTCCCTTCCAACTCTAAGGATTCTATGATTCTGTGATTCCACGATCCTATGATAATTGCTGATATTCAAATGACGTAAGTCGAAGTTCTCAAGTGTTAAATTAAAGGACTTTCTTATGGTGCAGGTTCCGGGTCCTTGCAATGTCTCCATTATGCATTTATTTATTTATTTATTGAGATTTATCTGAGGACAAGAGGAGCTTAACGGAGGCTGTGCGTTCTGTTTCACACAAACTCTTCATCAAAAAACACTAGCAGCAATTTGACTTTCCTCTGCACTACAGCTACCCACAGTTTAGGACGTGCACAACGATAGGATGAAATGCAACGGACACAAGTTGCGACACAGAAAATTCCCATTAGATAAAAGCAAAACAAATATATCATCTTGAGGACAGTCACACAAGCACCGGAGCTGGGTCCCACAGAGGTAGGGGAATTTCCACCTTTTGAGATGCTCAGAACTCGGCTGGTTAAGGCTCTGAAGAGCTAGATCTAGTTAGGCGTGGATCTAGCTACCTGCAGAGGCTGAACTAGATGACTTCAAGAGATTTTTCCAATTTAATTACTGTATCGACCTATGAAAATGAAAAGGAACTCAATAATTCAGGAAGTATTAAGTTAATTAAACCTGGTTTGCCACAGATTATGCCTTAAGATTGGTGGCGTGCTTCATTTCTAGCATTTTCCAAAATGCTCTAGGGGAAAAGGAAAAAAAGAGAAGACAGCCGAGTAACACTGATAAGCTCAATTTTTTTCGGGAAAACAGACTACAGAGAGTAGAGAGATAAAATGAGACGAGGACAGAGAGAACATGAAAAGGGGTGATGATCCTACCGCAAAGCAGAAGAATGACAAAGGAAGTATTAAGGGACATAAGACAATTTAAGACGACAAGTGAGGGAAGCTAGGTTGTAAAGATGATGAATGCACTGGGAGAGCACACAAGGGTAAAATTTGAAATCAATCACAGTAGTAAAACTGTAGATTATGTCATAGCATAAATAGGCCTGAAATAATTTTAAGAAATGTGCGGTGCGTGGGTCTTGTTGACATAGATAGGCATACAGGCAGGTGGGAGAGATCACCTGTTTGAAACGCTACTCTTCTGGAGCATTAAGTGAGCATGCATTATCCCTGACACCTTTGCTGAACCTGTTCTCTAGAGAAGCCTCCACATAAATCCTCTACTATCAGATTTCTGATGACAGCCTTTTTCTAGCCATTTAGCTATCAAGTCTTTCCTAATAACTAACCGCAACATTTTTTCTCTTGCAGATTAATCTGTTCCTACCTTCTTCTCTCGCCAGGAAGGAGGGATAATAATTGAACCGATCAATTATTTGACATCAATTTATGTCCCGACGAGTGAGCTACGTGACAAATATTCATTAGCAATGAATGGACAGTTAGCCAGAAGGGTCAGGATCCACGTGCAGATGTTTATATTTAGTGGAGTCACTCTTGTCCGTGTTGATTTCCTTTCCGCTATCATAGGAGCTTGATATCTAACTCACACATAAGTTCCTCAAGTTAAGAAGCTGAATCCTATCCCATATGTCCTTTACTTCTTCATTCTCAAGTTGTTCTGTGGGGAAAGTGACTATCTCAACTCCTTAAATGTATTTTTTTTCATGTAATAAGAAAACTCAGGGGTGGGGTCACTGCTAAACAAATGCAGTGAGTGTGATGGGCATTATTCCCCCCTGCACGCGTGTGCACGCTGGCCACAGAAAGTTCAGTCCTCCCCCTGCCCTGATTTACTTCAATCTTGCTAGGGTGGTTTAAATGATGATTGTTGTGGAACTTGTTCATGTGCCTCTTTCTAAAGTTAGCATTTTAACAGACTGTCTGCACGTTATTGGCTTTTCTTTAGTGGTTTTGGCTGGTCCCAAACTTTCAGCCTTCTGTTAACATCTCCAAATGCAAATAACCAGATAACTGCATTGGCTGAATCCTGATCTAAATTAAGAGCACAGGCTCCCTCTGTGGCCACTGAAAGAATAAGCGCTATTTGTGCCTACAAAGGGCAAAAAAACACATACCCAAACAGACAGTAAACAGCTTTGTTTTTTTTTAAATTTAAACATAAACATGTTTTTTCATCACTACGACACCATTGCATGGGCATCTTATCTAACCTATCTCGTGCGTGATATCATTGACATTTTTATTCTGCCATTGAAAATGTCACATGCAGCATAGACAATACTGACATTTCTCCCCCTTATTCCACATTCAATTTTCAAATTAAAAAAAAGGCCAATATGTCCACCTAATATGTCAAAACCATTGATGGACGCTAGGATCTTGGAAGCTGTTAAGCACCTGTGTTCCCATTAAGAATGAGAAATGTTGTGAGTGTTCAGCACACATTGGGACCTCAGCATATGTCCTGCCAAATGTAACAGAAGTTTTGCCTCCGCCTGAATCACAGGTGTGAACAAAGTTAGTTTTGAAGCAATTTTCAGTTGTGCATGGTCTCTTCTGAACTGTACATCTCAACAGGTCACAAAATTCATTACTTCTATCAGAGCTGAAATCTTACATTTGAAAGCTGAACCTCTGAGAACTGTTTTAAGCCTGAGATCAAATTATTTTGGTTCGGGAGGTTTTGGGGCTGGTTTATTGTTTTGAAGGTTTTCAGATGCGATGGGGAGAACGACTTCTGCCTCATATTACTACTAGCATATTCTCACCCCTGGAGCTTCAGGTGAAAAGACTTCAGGTTGAGAAAAGGAGAAAATTTTTTCCCCACTTCTTTTTTTCCACTGAGAAGATGTGGGAGGACTGCCTCTTCAGCTGTCGCTTCCTTGTCAGAGACCAAGCGTGCTCAAGCCTTTCCGCTTCTGGAATACAACAAATCCCACCAAAATTTACCTAAAACTTAGTTTTGAATTACACAGTGATCCTGTAAAACAGAAGAGATAATTTCCTATCAAAGCAGAAAAAGGCTAATTCGGTGGCTATGCAATATCATCCAGTTAATTCCATTTTGTGTTTTAACAAAATGAAAACTAGTAACAAGAAAGGTATAAGCCTGTATTTTGTATCTGTATGTTTTCTAATGTTCTGCCCGTTTATTTTAAATGAACCTAAAATAAAAATGTTTTCATAAGGAGTTTACTGTAAATATTCTGTAGCTCCTTTTTGGATTCCTTTGAATGTACTTTATGTCTGAATTGCCCACATGTGATGTAATTGCAATATACTTGTTAATGAAGCACTTGATGTCATCTCCCGTTAAAAAGTAAATGTGAAAGCACTGACTTATTTTCCTGGGGGTCAAAGGAACATGGTATTATATTGTATACATATTAATAACTCATTTATTTTAATTTGGAAATACTATTTTAAGTAAATAATATTTAGATTGATCCACTTTAAAATACAGTTTAAGAAAAGATGTAGTAATTGTATTTGGTAGACTTCATTCATCTAGCAATGCTGAAATAAAGTCCCACGCAAAAATCACAATATCTGCAGATTATCGGTTTCATTGTCATTTAAAGGTAAGGTTATATTTGAATAACACTAACCTTTTGCATCTTGCCTCATAGGTAAATTTTAAAAGCTTTCAAAACCACTGCAGAAATCCTAATTGAGTTACGATGATGCTGTTGTCAGATAGGGAACTATTATTATTTGTAACATACGCAAGATTTTTTTTTTTTTTTTACAAGCAGTGAGTTTTCAAATAGTTTAAAATGCGTGTAATATGCAAACACATTATTTCATGTGGTGTAAAACAAAAAGAGGCCAGAGATACTGTGTTTGCTTCTGAGATAGGGGGTGTCTCTGAAGCCATTCCCCTCCTGGGGTGACCCTATCAATGACACTGGCGGAGCAGAGGCTCTTCTGGAGTTCCAGTGAGGCTTCTGCATATAGCTGCTTTGAAGAAATAGCAGTGGTCTGAGGATGCATGGGACTAGGAAATGCAGTAGGATGTGCAACCGGTATTGATCCACTACTGCGAGAAGCAGAAACCCTGGTAACTGGTATTTCTTAGAATATTTCAGAATCTCAGAGCTTTTCTCAGACTATTAGATAAACTCTCATCGTGAAACTCCTATTTTACTCTGATGTTTTTAGGGTACGAAGCCCACGCCCTTGATAGGTTTGAACATGTTGGCTAATTGTAACCAAATCTGATGAATGTTTTATTCTCCTGCAAGTTTTATGAGGAGTTAATCAAGACAGTTTGTTATCATTTTGCACAAAATCATCGTGGTGAATAGCAATTTATTTTCAGACTACTCCCACAAACTTTTGATTCTATTGTTTCTTTTTTAAATTCACAATTAGCCTAAAATCAATGTGTGTCTTGAAGCAAAAACCATTTTAAAAGATATCATACGGTAACAATTTTGTTGTAATGATACCTGTAGTGTGAATAATAGCACTAGTAGCACACTGATTGATGTAATAACAGGAAATTATCAGTTGATATCAGTGTAATTCAGAACAGAAAATAGCCCTTCATTCAGAAGGTATCTATAATATTTAGTTCTATTTGACACTGAGCTGCAGGTGGTAAAATGGGCAAAAGATACACTCAGTGAAAATTGCCTACATTTTGCCGGAATTACAAATTGGGAAAATGGGAGGAAAACAATAGTAAAAGCTTCGAAAGGATGAAGAAAATGACCCTTCTCTTATTACTACTTTTTTCTTAAGAGGGGGAAAAAAAAAAGCAACACAAAACTACCAACCCACAAACCAAAAAACCACTGTGATCTCGGTTCTACATCCGTTAAAGGAGAAACAAGTTCTACACATATGAAGGAGTAAAAAAATCAAGAGGTTTCTTGGAGACATAGAGTAAGCTACCTTAAAAATGATGAAGTTGCATATCAAGGTTCGATTTGATTTTCAGATGAATGCCGTGTCATCTTCAGCTTCTCCCTCGTTAACTTCACAATGAGCAGCTAAGATAACAAAGAGTGGGGTAGCACCGCAGCTCTGTGACACTGTCTTCATTTATCACGGAACTATCATTAAATGTTTAGATCGTTGAAGCCGCTCACAGCTTTGTTGGCATCCAGAATTTCTCATTGCTTCTAGATACTCAGAGCTGTCAGTGTCCACACTCTAGTGGAAAGAAATGTGTGCCTTTCCCACTCAGAATCAGACGGAGCCACAGAAAGCCTTGCACTTGTGATCTCCATACTCAGTTACGGTACATTTCTGTATTTGGGGTTAAAACACCTAACATAAAAATCTACGATTGTTTCTAACGCATAAAAACCAGTAACACAAGTTGTCGGTGGCAATGCATGTTAGTGGTCCCCTGGTAAATAATGAAACAGATTCAAAGCTAGACGTCTCCAAAGCTGTACACAGAATCAATTCTAGTTAGATGGATGATGACCTCCCCCTAAAGAAGTGTTTGTTTTCGGTAGCTTCAAAGTTTCACTGGAATAGCAACAGCGTATGGGAGACAATTTTATCTTGTAACTCATCTCTCAAGTCTAGAATTCATTTCCATTGCTCATATAAAAGTAGAGATTTTGTGTGCCTACATTAAAATGGTCTTTGATAGTGTGGTCACACTTGATGCCATCTGGGAAGTAGAAAAAAACTCATTTTCCACAAAACTAGGCATCACTCTGTGAATGCTTATACTATTTTATTTACTATGTGCACTATCCTGGCTGTACAACTTAAACACAGAAATGCTTTTTCCCGTTTCATCTATTCTCTCTTAGTAAACTCCACAGAGAAGGGAGCTGCTGCATCTCCAGCCTCTTCCAAAATATACTGCAAATCCACTTTTAAACAGTGTTTTTCCAGAACATTATATAAAACAGCCATTCACAGTTGCTTACGGTTTTTGCCAATTAAGAATGAAATAGGTCATACTACCTCATCAGTTGCATCAAAGAGAAATTTTTGCCACTAAATCCATAGTACAGTCCTTAGGATTTATGTTAGGATTTACCACTTGTTCTCAAAATGAAATCAAATGAATCAGTGGAGGAATTAGCATGTTGAAGAGCCACCTCAATAGGAAAATAAATCACGTAGTTAAGCAGATGGCCATTTATCAAGCTAAGCTAGAAAAGGCAGGCTTCATACTAAATTCTAATTCTTCTCTCTGAGCAGTGATGTTTAGAATTTCTAAGGAAGAAAAAAACCTAATAGCATTCTTGACAAGGAAAACTGAGAGAATGAGAACATCAATTGTAGGAAGGATTGGTAAAATTATTTAATTGACACTAACCTAAAGATAGATTTACACAAAAAGTATAATGTGCAAATAATGGATTAACCATTTGAGTATACAAAGAGGCTTTATTTTTCATCTGACTCTAGCGAAGACAAAGAGGTCATTTTCCCCTCTAATTCGACAAGAAGATGCAAGAATTGTGATGCACAATTAGAATAAAAAATACAGGTTAAAATACGTCGTTTCAAGTACTTGTAACCTGAACTTGAAGAACAAACTATAGTCAAAGATAACAGAATTAATACATTTTTATAATACTGCTCGAATGCAAATTCTGACTTCACTTTAATGATTTCTGTAATTATACTCAAATAACACAAAGAAAACACCTTGTGTCACAGAGATGATTCAAGTTTCAAAGAAGGTTTCTGAGGAGTTAACAGCTGAAAGCTAGGAAATTTCAGCCAGAAGTGCATCTTTGATAAGGTAAAGAAAAGCAACACTTCAAAAAATTACATTACTACTTTCCAGATCTGTCTAATCCAAACTACAAGGATAATGTGACGGTTGACAGAACATCCTCAACAAATAAACAAAATATCGAAGCAAGTTGCTTGCTTCTGTTTATGTGCATTAGCATTTAAGGATTGTATAAAACAAACTTTATTCGAGCAGTTTTAGATTTGAAATTCAGTGACACGGTGAGATAATTACAACCCTACTGCTTCACACATAAGGAGCTAGGAAACAGAACTACAATGCACAGCGGGGACTACTAGCCTGGATCATGAACATTATGCTACTTGAAGTAAAAATGCTACTTTCTTCTAAAGCAGAGGAAGAGGAATATTGTACTGTCCGCTAGCAGCCTTTATCCCGCATCCAGGGTCACGCAAACGCTCTATAATAGTTTGCAAAGAATCTTAGACAGCTTCAGAAAAAGGAGTTGTGAGTGTAACCTTCTGTGCAACATCTCTTATGTTTGTCATACTGAAAGAAGAGTTTGGGGGACCTGTACTGAATAAGTTCATCTGCTGCAGAAAAAATACAGCTTGGCAGAGCATATTCCCTGATATTGGGATCTCTGCCTTTTGCACATCCCTATGCTGGCTATAAGCACAGCTAAGCAAACTGGTGAAACTTTGCCAATTGTAGTTAAGATGCTGGGGCTAGTCTGATATCTCAGATGCCAAACACTGCTGGTTTGCGGCCCAGGCAATGAACAAACAAACAGAACAGGTTTCTGACGGACTCCCACGTCCCTTCACATTTTGAAACAACAAAGCAGTACAATGTCAGAGTTTGTCTTTAGCTCAATTTGCTGTAATGCTGGGGCAAAGGGCATGTGAGTCAAAGGGATTTTAAGAGACTACGAGTGCCTGTGGGAGCAATTGGAAGGGGCAGGGGTGTGTGTGTGTGTGTGAAGTCTTCTGTGTTCCCAAATGCAATGCCGAAACACTGTGAATCTTGCTGGCAGGCATCGCACGTAGATGTTTGCATTTAGCTCTGCTTTCGTAGCTGATTCAGTGAAAAGTGAGCTGAATTCAGCTATGTCTGCTTGGTCCCCACCGAGAAGCAAGTTGCAGCGTGTGCCAGACTGCCCAGAACAGAGCTCCTCTCACTGCCAGCCTGCCTAAGGCCACCCTAATTATGGCTAATTGCCTGGACCGTTATCTCTCTGCAGCCTGCGTAGTGCTTCCAAATGCCTCTAATTGAATTGCTATAATTTTTGCCCTTCCTAATGCGGTGGGTTGGCGAGGGAAAATGACCCAGGGGAGGCGGAAGGCGGGGGGTGGCTCCGCAGCCCATAAAGAGCGGAGGGGACAAAGGGTGGCTGTGCAGAGCCGTGCCCGCGCACTGGGGCCATGCAGTGAGGGCCTGCCGGGAGCTGCCACCGGGACGCAGCCGTAGGACATCGCATCATCAGCTGTGGGACAGCCACCTCATCAATCGCCAGCGCTCCGAGAGACACCATCGCGCCCCAGCTCAAGGTACTCTGTCCCTTCCCACCTCTCGGGCTTGTCCCGCTGTTCCCTAAAAGGATTTGGGGTACCGGCTCCCCGTGGGAGGAAGGCTCGTCCCCACTCCTTGCCAGCGGCAGGTCTGCTTACCTGCCGTGGAGATCCAAGCTGGAAGCCAGGCGGTGACTCCGAACGCTTACCCTGGTGCGGTTTCTTTTCAGATGCAGAGGTGCGCTGGTTTCCTGTTTCTGTCTTTAATCCTTTGTGCTGCCCTGTCAGAAACATTCGGACTGGTTTTATCTGTAAGTACTCGTCTCCCGTGGGGGTCCTTTCCATTGGGCAGCATCCATGTCGAAGCTGACAAGCGGCAGCGAACCCTGCCGTGATATACCCTGTATTTAGATAATAGTGGTTAGACAAGATGCGGCACTCGCACATTTGAGGCTTTTAATTAATTAAATACTAGACTTCTGAATAATGGCTCCCATGTAACAAAGAATATGACTTCAAGAAAAAAAGGTCAAGCTTAAAGAGCAAAATTCAGTGGGTATCCCTGTCTGACTCAGAAAAGGCGGTGTGGGTATGAATCTTCACAGAAACTGTCACATAAATTCAAGTAAGTAAAAGAACATATCACTGTTTACTAAGATGATTACTGGGAAGTAACATAAACTTGGAATATAAAGTCAACATTGCTACTTCCAAACTGCAATTTGCGGTTTCATTCATGTGGCATGAAATCTTTACAGCACATGGATGTCAATAACAAAACCACTGACTACATGGGGAGGAGGCAGGAGTCAGCAATAGCAAATGCTCTGATATTATCACATTATTTATTTTTCACCAATTTTCTCTTATTTCAAACCTCCCGAAGACACTTCTGTGAAGAGAGCATCCGTTTGGGTGCTGATTGTTTTCTTGTCTTCAGAAAGTCCCGTGTAGTTCATGCACTAATCTACCTGCATTTTTTTTTTCTTCAAGGCAAAAGAAAAAAGGGGCTGGACTTTGAACAGTGCTGGTTACCTACTTGGGCCACGTAAGTCAAGCACTTTTTCATGTATTATTACAAAACTCAGAAGTTTATTTCTTGTAAAATTTTTTGCTGTAGTTTGCTACTCACTTATGACTACACTAAACCTGCAAAGACTGAATACTCGTTTAGATATTCATTATATGCCTGTTATAGAATTGAGTTGCCTTAGACAATAACCGTTCTTTTCTAAAGAAGAGTCATGCTGTGAGATGCACATCTAGTCACTCCTTGTGCTACTGATCTGTAATTTTCATACGGCAAATAACTTCTTTTTCCTTTTTTCCTGGAAAAGTGTCACAAAACATTATAGCATCTTAGATATCAAATGAAGAGTGTCAACTTGTGAAATTCTGGCACTGCTCAATGTATTTCAGGTTTCATTTAATACCTGTTTGAAAATGGCTTTACCACTTTACTTTATTATACTACTACTAAAAAACACTCAAACAAATTAAAGCAATAATAAAATGTACAGTCATGATTATAAATATAAGAATTCACCGTGTGAAAAGTACTTCAGGTACATGGTGTTTAAAATACAACGACACACTGGTTTGCAAAGATGAAGAATCACTGCGTTATAAAAAAAAAAGGTAGATTATGTATGTGCATTTGTTAGAAAATATACATAACTTATGAGGAAAAGGGAAATACAGTGCTGAGCTGTCTCAAATAGCTGTCTTTTATCATTACTTCTTGTTAAGGTAATTACACTCATTACCAATGTTCATATATTTTCAGTCTCGATACATGACAAATACTCCAGTACCTACTGTGACTTTCCATATATAGACCACATAAAAGGACACGTAAAAGCAGATTAATGCCTCTTAAATGTATTAACTGGCTTTGTAAATTTATGCCCCAAAGCAGACCTAACCAAATTGGCAAATATGGAAATGTGCTTTTCAAATGCCATTTGTCTAAGACTGGATATAAGGAATCATCCTTGGTTGCAGGTCGTATTGATCACCTTTTAATGATAAAGGAAATGTCCATTGCAAGGGGGAGAGAAGAGGCATCAGGGGCACGTAAGATAGTTTACATGAATAACCTTCAAAAACATATCTGCGGCTTATTCTTAAGTAAACACCTTGGCAACGCTTTCTGACAACAGGGGAAAGAGTAGCAAAAACAATCTCCCAAATGACACATGAATATACGAACCCACATTTTACCTACAACTTTCACTGAATTCAGGAATAGGTTTGACAACTATGTAGATGCAGAACAGGACTGGGTCTGTAAATGATATAAATCATAATCACAACTTTGGAAGAAGGTTATTTTAGTGACACTTTTTTTGTTTGTCATTTTGTACATAAGCATGCATCAAAAGTGCTCATCGTGGTCTTTTCACTGAAATCCATGAAAGGTAAAGGCTGTCGTCGAGTCAATTAACTCCTCGGATTTCTAATTTATTTGTCAGATGCGGTAGATAACCACAGATCTTTTAATGACAAACATGGTTTCACCGGTAAACGTGAAATACAGCTCGATGAGGATATAAAAGCAGGTAATGAAATTCTGAAAGTCAGTATTGTTGATTTTTGTAAATGTCTTATTTACTGTCATTAAGCTAATTAATTCCTTAGATACAAGGTTACTCCTGTACTTTTCCAAAAATCTCACTAAATATATGTAAGGAAGAAAAATTAAATTTCCTCCATTCAGACTAGAAGTGATCTTAGACACTTTGTTGCCCTGGGAAAAGTACCATAATTATATTACTTTAAAAGTAGTATGATTTATTATACTTTAAATAAATCAGATTTTCTTTCTGTACGTTCAATTCAGTATTTGAGACTTCACCCTAAATACGCAAGGGCTCTTTTTCCTCAGCAAGGAAGTGAGATAAGAAACTGGCAACTATCTTTTGATTCTGATATTACAGAGTTGAGACCAGCTGAATCAAAATCATATGGAGCTGCTTATGTTAGAACACTCTTAACTTGGAGAGACTGTTTGTTTTAAACGGTGATGTCTCACAATGTTTCCTATATTTAAGCAATTTGGATTACATTCATTAAAGCTGGGGAACCTGGTCCAAAAACTACGTCAAGTCAAGTCAAGTCAAGTCAAGTCAAGTCAAATTAACATTTACCTCAGTTTTTGCATTTTCAGAGTGAATGCCAGTTTAGTTCTGGTTTCTAGTTATACATTTAAAACAACAAGAAAAGAAAAAGTATTTCCTCAAACATTGGTATAAACATAATATTTTGCCAGTCATAAACAGTGTTAAAAGGAGGACAGCATTTACAATCTAACAGTACAGCTCACAAGGCAACATTGCCATTTGCAGATAAACTGCCAGCTCCTTTACAGAAATATGATCTTTAAGAATTATGGAATTTTTTTCAAGAACTGCTGCATGCCCACACTTAAAAGTAAACCGAACTAAACTTGTCTGGAGGGTACCTAAACAGTATGAAACCGCTTCCATTATTAACCATATTTTAGATGCTCTTCTCTTAACAAAAATTTCCTTTGAAGCTGAAATTTCTTACAAAGTTCCTATCCAGAGGATATTTGAATATAAAATTGGATAACGTATGGATAATTCCTATTGTAATTGAAATTATCTTTATAACAGTGTCTTAAAACAGCAATCTACTTCTTACTGCAAAGCATTGTTCTCTCTCATTCAAGGAACGCTGCAAGCTCCCCAGATAGAACTTTTAAGCTGTGTTAACCACATAACACTAGGTCCAAAAAAAAAACACCAAAAGCAAAACAACAACAAAAACTACCCAAATCTATAAGCATAATTGAGAAAATCTTTAAACTCTGTGAAAACAACTCTTCCATTGTTAGAGTCTGCAAGTAATTGGCTATACAGAATTAAGGTCCTATATATGCATAGGAATATGTGTGTATTATATTCTCCAGTGCCTCAAAAAGTGTATGTATGCAATAAATATCCTATTATGAATAAAATATGGGTCAATTAACTACTACTGTAATCATATGAATCATAATAAAAAATCCATAACAAATGAGATCAGAATAAAAATGAAATTAAGAAAAGCTTCAAATGAAAACAAGTATTATTAATGTAAGATTTAAGATGTTTGTGCCCACCCAAAGACTGGACAATAAGACATCCAGACACAAACTTTCACACCAAATCTTAAATGCTGACTCTCTCTATACCAGAAACCTTCCTATGCCTTACAGTTTCACTTGGGCTGCACAGCTCAGTCTGGTCTGTATGACACTACAGACATAAGTAATTTCTTCTGTCACGGAAGAACTCCCCCAACATTCACCTGCTGCAAAACCAGTCTTTCAGACTATTTTCTGAGATGAAACATCATGTGATAACATCAAGGTACAGTATTTTCACCAGTGTGATAATGGATGGTAAATCAGATTCTGCTACCCATCTCTTCTATATGTAGAGAGCAAAAATCCTCAGCAAAATTACCCACCATTTGTTCTCTAATACAGAACAAGCTTCCACCTTGTTGATAAAATGTCTCCACTTCTTTTTTTTTTTTTTTTTTTTAACAGACACAACAAACGTATTACTCATTTTCCCAAGTACTTTAACAAGCTTGGAGGGAGCTTGATAATTTGGGCCACTTGAGAAGTATCAAAAGGCCTACTTGCACAAGATTAAAGGGGAGTATATTGTACTTATTATATATATGCAAAAGCGCACCTTTCTGAGCCTCCAGTTAAATCCCAGGCCCAGTTGTCGGGACTACAAATCACTTCTATATCACTTAGCGTCTTACTGGGAACAAGTAAGATGCTTAGTTCATGTAGAACTTCTGTTTTGCACAGCTGATGAATTTGCTACAATTACCCATCCCTTCCATTTCACGCTAGCAGACACACAAGAGGGAGCTGAGAATAAAGGATAACTCTTCTGCAATTGGGCTCATTGGCCTTAAGGACCATGACTATTAACCTGTCAAAGTAGCTCCTCAGCAGCAATGGCATGCAAAGCTGGGTAATTTTGATTCAGAGAATTGCAGCTGTGTACCTAAAAGTTGCTTTGCTCTTCCATGAAATTAGGTTTTTCCATTTTAAGGATTTTTTTTTTTCCAGATAGCCTTTCAGGGTACTTAAAGACTTGTTACATACAAGAAATAGATTTTTATACTGTGTTAACCTTAAGTAAGGATCAACTTGTTTTCTAGGAAATCTTGGAAGACCACTGGCTGATGAAAACATTGTGCGCACAGTAATTGAATTTTTGACTTACTTGCATCTTAAAGGTTAGTGAAAAACTTTTTAATCCAGCAGAATCACCGAAGAACTGTTTCCGTCGGCCTTTCTCATGTGAAATTCAGGACTAGTCTTGAACGTACAAGTCTGCTGCAGATTTGCCTTTGAACAGCATTTCTGGGAGTAGAGGTGGAAGGAAGGGGGAGGAAGTCAGATCTACTTTAACGTATTTGGGAATATGTCTGACTTTAAGAGCACAGGCAGTCCTGTCAAAATGCAGGTCAATGAATAACCGACACAGTAGCTTTCCAATACTATTTGACTGCTTTGGGCAATGTGAAAATAATAACAATTACTACTAAAATGTTATGTACCCAGCACATGGAAGAGTTGAAAACAAGCTAAATACAGTCTGATGATATGTGAGTTATTAAAAACAATTCAATAACAAATTAAGTAAAACCTCAGTTTACTACCAAGAGTAGCTGGTTGAAATTTTGAAAAATTTATTACCAATGAAAGAAATATCTCTTCCTCTTTCTCCATGTATTCTGCAGTAAAGCCATATCATAAAATTTATTAGGCACTAAGCTGCACGTTAGCAAGCAGCTCAAAATGCTGCTAGCAAAACTAGCAGGCATATGACGTGGAATAGTAACAAAGAACTAGGTGTTATATTTCATTTTCATTATTTAAAACAGATATTCAAAAGATCCATGAATTTTTTTATGTATCTAGGAAACAAAATTCTAGACATCTTTGGCATAATTTTCTAAATGGCTTGCATCCACCCAAGCAAAATAGTTCTCACTACTGAAAACATCAACCCAATGCATACTTAATCAACTCTACATTTGCTACAGAAACTCTTTATGGGTAGGTGCTAAAGGCCTGAGAGAATTCAAATACATAAGTAGGTCACTCTGAAAGTAATGCCTCCTATTTGTTTCCATGGAAACTGCAAAAGATACAAAGAGCACAATAACACTATTTGAGAGAGAAAATTCTTGGCTACAAAACACTATTTTTCAACACAGACACCACCATTAGCTATGCTTTTTTGCCAGTGATGGACAAGAACCTGCATGCTGAACTTGTAACAATCTGCACCAGCAGAGGTGCCCCACTGTCTCTGTCACCACTGCTGAAATGCACCGCCACTGCATCACTGTGCTCACACCCCCTGTTTGGGCTCCATCAACGTTCAGCAAGCATCGGTGAATGCCAATGGGTGCAATGTTTTCTGCACAGAGGAATTCAATTTCACACCTTTGCTTCATACACACTTCCATGTTAGATGTCGTTGTGTCAGACTGCACCTCTGCTGCCATCTGCCTCATGGCAAGAAAATGTAATGGAATATTGCTGGGAAGGTTCAGCCTCTACTGCCATAACACCGACATCCGCCTCTGACATCACATGCTAACATCATAAAATAGGAGATGTTACTTTTGGTGCCGCCCTCATATCTTTAAAGAAGATTATTGGCATGTACATTTACAGTGGACAAATAAATATCTTGTTTAGTGTGCCACTGTGAAGGGGAAGGAACCCTAGACACTTACTTCCATACCCTGCTATCTGAGCCCAGGAAGCAATAGCGGTAACTGGACAAAAATGAAAGAATGTGAAACATGTTGAGTGCGAGCATGCACTGTGACAAGTAGGCTAAGAGCTACCAAGTTGGGCAAAAAAAAAAAAAAAAAGTCTCACAGAAGTAGAAATTATTTCTTCCCTCAGAAAAGTGTATGAGCTGTAACTATAAGTGGCAACTCCTTGCTTAGAACAGTAATACCAAACAGCTCCTTTTATTCAGAAAAGATGGTATTGTTAACTGTCCTCAGAATACAGAAAAATGGAATCTCCAGATCATATAAAATGGCTTTTTCTTGAGATTGTTCTCATATTCCTGGGTTATAAAAGACAGAATATTATCAAGCTATCCCTTAACAGTGATTATTGCCAAGACCTAGTACAAACACACCAAGTAAGAACCATGCATTTTAGAGGTGAAAAACATACTTTGATACTACTCTCCTGTGGTGCAGGTGCTTTCATATTTTTGTGCATGTGTCACTTTGTTACATTAAAAGTATTCATTTAGATACACGCCTCTGGAGGAGGGAAGGTGGGGTGGAATCCCACCTGTGGGATTCAGAATCAGGGAATGATTATTCAGATTAGACATAAATTTCCATCTGCAAGATGAAGCGAACATTTTAGGTAATACTACTGTAAGAAATACCTTGGAGATCACAAAAAGTGGCCTTCAGCTATTTCTCTTGAAAATTACTTCCTCCAGTTTTCAAGTCTTGCCCATGTAAAGCTGGATGTAGAATGGCAGCTCCAATCCATTAATATTAAAACTTCTGAACTTTGATACCAGTATTGTCGCTCTGTCACTGTTGTTTCTTAAAAAAAAAACAAAAAACAAAAAAAAATTGTAACAGGAAGAGATTATTTAAACATTTAAAAAGAAAAAGTTTATAAATTAATCTGTCAAAAGTGCAAGGGTTTGCCCTTACAGTTGAGAGAAAATACAAAAATGTATACCAGTGAAATGGAATTTCATGATTTATTTGGCAAGATTATTATGCATACTTACATATTTTCTAATTTATTTATTTTTTCTTTTTGAAGAGGTGGGAGCGCTTGACAATTTACCCTCGCCAGAGGAAACAAAGCAGTCCTGAAGAAGAAAACATTTTTATTTTGTTGTAGTGTAAATTTAGCTTGAATTCTAAACAAAAGATTCAGATGAACAGAAGATGAGAAGTATTGTTTTCATGAATCTGAAAAATGGTAAATGATGTTCTGCTTCTTGGATTTTTTTTCTCTCCTTTAATGTTATGGTGTAAAATTTTGCTTTCGTAAAACTTTTCTGTAGGTAAATGATAAAATAAAAATAAACAGCAACTACATTGTTTCATTTCCCTTTAAAGAGCACATTTAAATTAAATACATAGCAGCACATAATAATTCAGGCACAAAACCCAGGTTGAATGGTAAGATTATGCTGCATCTATAACCACAAAATAGAATGTAAATACTACATATTGAACATTTTATCCAACTGATACTCAGGAGAAATTCAATTTCAGATTGTTGCCATCACACAGTCTTTTTAGGTCATGGATCCGCTTGTACTTATACTTCATGGAAGCTTCCTGTTTATTTGCTCATAGACATGAAGCAAGCTCACATTCATTTTGCATTTCATATTATTCATCTGTATTACACCAGCCAACAGACTGAAGCTTACTTTTATACAATACAAAGACAACTGTTCTGTACTTCTAATAGGTTTACACAAATCATATGTGTAGTCTTCCTATTCTTATGCCATCATGAATACTGAATCTGTATCCTTTAATGAAGAGACTCTAATGTCTACTCCAAGATTAAACAAGTATTTTGTGAAGTACCTCAGTTTGAGTCCAGCAAAGCACTTGAAGGCATGCTTAATTCCTCCGAAGGGTTTTGATGCTGCAGGACCAGGATGCTAGGCCCACAAAGGATAAATGTCATAGCAGAAATGAAGAAAACTGTATAAATGATTATAAAGAATCTTATAAAGGTTCTTCACATTTGACTTTGACATTCTGCTTAGCGCAATTAAATACTGTCCTTTCAAAATGCTATTTTCTGGAGTGCACAGACTGACAGAAACTTTGCAGAACACTATTACACAATCTGTTTTTCACTTTTATCATAGCAGAGTACATTCTAGATGCCAAGCCATTAGCGGCTAATTTGAAACCAAGGCCATTTCACCCTGTCAGTCCATCTCTGCTCTTTTTCTGATAAGCACTCAGACTATGATCTAGTGTCTGATGTACACTTTCCAAAGTATATGAAGTATTTTCCATCAGATTCAACAGGCTTTTGGGCAAGCCTTTCAAAGAGTGTTTTTTTTTGTGTTTTATTTTCTGGGGGGGGGAGAAGGTTGGGGGACAAAAGTAATAAAAAATGTACACTGAAAATGCTTCTAGTTGAACAATATTTAGTAAATTTATGGGATTCCAAAACATGAAAACGATATAGTGAACTCTAAGTTGTGTACGTGATGTTCAGTAATTTCAAATTCATTTTTGCTAGTAATGTCTGCATTTTCAGTCATAAATTTGAACCATAGCTCACTAAAATCAAGAGGAATTTGAAGCATTCAGTAACACTTTGCTGCTGTTTGCAGCACTCAGTAACAATCTATCTTTCCATGGAAAAGCAGCTGAACCTATGACCAATTAAAAAGAACATAATCTAAGCATTAAATTTCTTTTATTTTGGAATAGGACAAGGAATTCAGTTTAAAATCAGAAAACAGTTCTTACTTAAATTAGCGTACTGCCAAGCTCATTACATTTGGAATGGTCTTGTTGTAATGTCTACTTGAAATTCTGAAACTACAAACTATTTGAAGTACTAAAAAACCTCGTAAGATCAAGTTCCATGGAAGATTTCAAGAACTACATAGGCAGGGAGGTCCACAAGTTCTTCCTAATTACAGTGAACTGTTAAACATATCTATTATAAAAAAACAGACAAACAAAAATAAAAACAAAACAAAAACAACACAAAAGATCATTTTTTAAAATAATTTTCATCATTTTTATTTAGCTGCCTAAAGCAATCCACATACTTTCGCTTAAAGTTTACTTCAGTCAAACATGTATTGGTAATATCATTCCAAAATACAGAGAGGTAGAATTTCATTTCTTCTTTCTCCATAACTTTTGCCTTTGGAAATACCCAGGGCCAAAATTGTAAACAAGTATTCTTCAGGGTCAATTTCAGTAAGTCTTATTAATGTTCTTGTTTTATTTAAAGCACATCTTATATCTCCACAAGTCAGACTTAAATTCTGAAAATGGTTGGAACGGCATCTGCATACTCAGTCTCTCAACCAAACATCTGATTAAAAATGTCCTTTAAACCATAATTTGAAAGCCACTAGTTTCACCAGAAGACAAAAAGATTCAGCAGGTTTCAGCAGAAAATTAAAAAAAAAACAAACCTAACTGTTTTGTCTACATTTCATTTACTTGCTCATTTCCACGTATCATATCCCACTTCTGTTTAGGATTAGATCAACCTTTAGTCTGCACTAAAGACAAAAGCCAAAGCCTAGAAGATAAGCAAAACTCTGTTTGTAATGTTTGCTAATTCTATGAAATTATTTGGCATACAAATTTAATACTGAAAATGAACAGGAGGCTTGCATGGTTCTGAATAACTGGATAATAAAATGGAAGATGAAATTAAATGCTGATGCAAGTAAAGGAATACATACAGAGAAAAGCAACTCTAATTTTGCATACGCATAATCATGGCCTAAATTATCTCCAGAAAAACAGCTTAGACTCATAGTACATGGTCCTGTAAAAATGTCATTTTAAACCTCGACAGCCATTACAAAGACAAGTGGAATGCTAGGAATTATAATCTAAGTAGACAAAAACCCAGAAAATATCATTATACCACCATTCTCAACTTTGACAGCAGTTCCACTTCTGGTCACCTCATTGCAAAAAAGGGTACTGTAGAACCAGGAAAGCTATAGAGAAATGTGGTGAGTATCTTCAGCAGCAGGGAATAACTTTTATCTAAGCAGAGAGACTAAATAGGCGGAGACACTTTTGCTAAAGAGACTTGTGAAGTGAGAGATGACAGAGCCTTAAATATCATGGTAAAAGTGCCTAGCAAATTCATTCTATCCTGTAATCCAGGAATTAATGATTACCTCATTAATAACATCAAATAACATTTTTGAACCCCGCCCCAGAAAAAGAAATCCTTCTCCATATACCTCATAGTGAAATTGTGGTACTGGCAGGCAGTGTGGAGACCACATTGCAGGGCTTAATTAAAACGGACATTCTCCATCTGCATTGCAGCTGATGCTAGTTTACAAAAAAAATCTGGAAATTCCACATTTTTTTGGCTAAAAATTATACAGAAATTACGACTACAATTAACCAAAAAGGTATAGTTTTAATATAGTGCTCCATCTGCCAGACAGTCTCACTGATATTTGTTTAAAGGCAGAGCAGTCTAATGTAGAAGAGAGTATTTCTGGATGGCACAGCTGACACAGAACAGTCTATTCCGATTAGGAATCATTAAGCAGCTGACAGGGTACAAGCTTTTTCCCACCTGTCTACTCATGTAAAGGTCAGACTGCAAAATTAGCATACAAAAATTAGATAGGGACTCAGAATAATGAGGAAGCTTGATACAGGGATTGACATAACTGCTCTCAAGTTTAATGTTGCAATAGCTGAAAACAAACTACAGCCCTTTTTCATACGACTAGCACACTAACTTCCCAAGCTAATGGAGAAGCTCCTTTCAGTTAGCTCACAAAGGATTCCGACAATTGCTTAGCTGTTCTTTTGCCTTCTAAACAAGACAAGGAGACAATGATATGAGACAGGACGTGAAGTAACACATTAATAGCTCATGGAAAAATCTAAGGAATTATTTCTTTATGATTTCAGAGTACATGAGACAAAAAAGGAACAAGTTAGAAATGGACACCAGGGAAGAGTGTGTAATTTATCTAGGATATAAATTACCTCAAGAGATTTACAGGGCAGACATGATGTTTGAAGAAAAGTTTAGAGCTGTGTCATTAGTAGAACAAATGAATTTTCACCAATTAAGGAAGTTCATCGATAAATTGCTGCTCTTTTTCTGTGCCTACTTTGTGTCCTATAATTCATTTGTACAAAAAGTGCTAATAATACCTCTGATACTTAATTTTGTGAGGACTGAGCATGGGCTGGGGATGGTGCGTAACTGAACCAACCACAGAAAACGGCACCTTGATAATTGATCTGCTACTCAGACTCAGTAACTGGGTATACAAATGGGTATATGAATAGCAGGTGCTAAGATGAGATACTTAGGGCTCAATATTTAATATCTCAAAACATAGGTTATTTGTCAGTTGGTGTGCAGGACTCAGCAACTCAAAGAACTGAGCTTTAAAAAGCCAGGACTGAGTTACAGACAAGAATTATTTTATCTCCTTGCCTGTAAAGCATTGCGTTATTCCTAGATGCTTAATTTTCAGAGCCCTTGAGATTCAACTTGTATTTTCCATCATCTGTGGTGTTTCTAATTGAATTGATCTCTACAGATTTTCCACTGATTAAGTGAATATAAATCATACAAGCTTTCTGAGTGCTAGGAGACAGGAGTCTCATACGGGATGCCTGTCTGAGGGGAAATTCTAAAATATATTCTATTTCAAATCAGGATAAAAGCTTTTGTTTGTTGGCTGGTTGTTTTTCCTTGTGCGTTTTTTTTTCCTTACTTATAGTTTCCCACATAAACATTGATTATTTATCATTTATAAACAATGAAATAATTAGCTCAGAATGCATCACTTTACAGTTTCCCTTCCAGAATGTTTATGAGGCCATGTTTCCTTGAAGCAGTTCCATTAATTAAAAAATAATCTATCAGAAAATAATTGATCAGATTTATCGATATTATTGGTATTATCTACATTCATCAATATTAAAGGTGGTATTTCAGATTTGAAATGGGATACTTATTTACGTCAATGTAAAAGTTCCCACACTTGCCATTTATTCTTATTTCAGTATAGGGGAATCATATCCTGCTTTCCTAAGCACATGCAGTTTCAGAGGATTGTTCTATTCCTCTTGGACTCCTGTTCTGAAAGACAGTAGATTTAGGAATCTTACTTTTTTTGGCGAATTTCACACCAGCTGATCTCTGCAGCTACTAAACTCATACGCAGTGTAGACTCTACAGCTTTGCATGAGAACTGTATGCACCTCCTCTCTATTCAGAAATTAGTACTTGGGGACACTCACACTGGGCAACTTCTTTTAGGATTCTTCAAAGCAACTTCAATCACTTGAAGTGAAGAGGGCAGTTTTGCTAAGTCAAGATCTGAATCACCTTCTGCTCTCAGCTAGCTGAAAGAGCGAGCCCGGGCTCTGAATTCAGAATAACCATTTAGGTTATACATTTTTGCTAGCTTCCTCAAATTAAGCAGGATGAACCTAGGCCCGAAGAATTAGAGAATCAGCAGAAGCAAAGAGGCAAAATAATCGTGTTTTTAAAGCTAAGCATTACATTTTTGTATCACTATTCTAAAAGCAGTTTTGCAAATTGTGCCTGCTTGGCTTTCACGCTGGTTACACATTTACTTACTGTTTAAAGATACATTTCCACACAGTCAGCATATTAGTGCCAAATCCTGACCTACTGAAACTTAGTACTGATGACTCCGGAATGAGTTTATTTATATCAGTTAAGGTCTGACCCATCCAGTGGAGCAGTACTATCCTAAAATCTCATTTTTAAAAGTCTCATAACTGATGATGAATATGCTTTCAGAAATAAAATCTATACTCATCTTCATTCTCTAAGAAGTTCTCCTCCTTCCGGCTTGCTGCAACACAGATTGCTCAAGAAAGAAATGATACTGTTTCTGTGTATTGTTTAGAAATGCCCCCATATCCATTAATTTTATGTAGTTCAAACTGTGTAACATTTTTCCCCTCAAAATATTTACATGTTCTCTGCTTTTGCATCGTTTTCATTTAAGTTCCTTTTTCAGCACACACGGTAGACGGTATTTTATTCCTCATCACAGCACTCAGACATTCATTTCCGAACTAAGTTTGATTAAACAAAAAAAAAATGTTGTGTTAATCACTGTTTTGGTATCCTTCTCCCCACTGTAGCTATCTATTAGCTTAATAGACACTAATTACAAGGAAGCTATAGTTGTGACAGTGTTGACAAGCCAGGTGTTCTTGGCTGGGTAGAAAGAAGCAGATTTAACATGTTTTTCCAGGATACGTAGTAGCTATTATACATAGGCATTATCCTTTTCCTCAGTCACAAAGAAAGGCTGCTGATCCTTGGCAAAAAACAGCAACAACAACAACAAAAACCAATCTATCCTTTCTGACATGTTGCCTTTTGTTAATTCAGAGTGGAATCACATCTGCAGACAGACTTGAAATACATTTCTCAGAAGAATCAAAGCAACATAGGATTCACAGGAACAAAGACACACAGAATAGCTAAGGTCTCAACAGAAGGGTGGCAGGGCCCTCTGCGCCCATCTGGCCCAGCCCCTGCTCCAGCAGGGACACCCAGAGCTGGGCGCCCAGGCCCACGTCCAGACGCTTTCTGAAGATCTCCAAGGAGAAGACCCTGCAGCCTCTGGGCAGGCGGTGCCAGCGCAATGACATCTGCCAGCTCCCTCAGCACCCATGGGCGCATCTCATCAGGGCCCATGCGCTTACTTATATATTTCCAGTTCTGCTCATGTGTTCCCTCACGTGATCCTCTTTCACCAAGGGTGCATCTTCCTTGCTGTAGCCTTTCCCACTGCTCTCGAGGATGTGGGATTCCTGAAGGCCAGGTGTAACAGTAAGGACTGAGGCAAAGGCAGCAGTCAGTCTCTCAGCCTTTTCACTGTTCTGGGTAACCAGGTCTCCGATCACATTTTTAAATGTGATTTAAGGACAAATTTTTAGAGGCAGTGAGGTATTTTGAGATGCAGAAGCACAATTGGACTTATGGAAGCATGTAAGCAGATCTACCAGTGAGATTTGAAATTTTAATTATTTAAATGAAATTTGAACTGTTAATAAGCAGGAATTTATAGATCTGACTTGATGCTAACCTGAACCTATACAATGTTGCAATCATAGAATGGTTCAGGTTGGAAGGGACCTTAGAGATCATCTTGTTCCAACCCCCCTGCCATGGGCAAGCACACCTCCCACTAGACCAGGTTGCCCACAGCCCCATCCAGTCTGGCCTTCAATACTTCCAGGGAGGGGGCATCCATGACTTCTCTGGGCAACCTGTTCCAGTGTCTCACCACCCTCACAGTGAAGAATTTCTTCCTTATATCCAGTCTAAATCTACCCTCTTCCAGTTTATAACCATTACCCCTTGTCCTGTCATTACCTATCCTTGTAAAAAGTCCCTCCCCAGCTTTCCTGTAGGCCCCTTCAGGTACTGGAAGGCTGCTATCAGGTCCCCCCGCAGCCTTCTCTTCTCCAGGCTGAAGAGTCCCAACTCTCTCAGCCTGTCCTCGTAGGGGAGGTGCTCCAGCCCTCTAATCATCTTTATATGTTCAGAAATATGTTCAGAAACCTGATCCTTTGTAGGTGACAGCCTGGAGAATACTCACTGACATGCAGGCAAAAGTTGTGCTTACTATAGGTTTACATATATCTAAGGACGAATGTGAGGTTAAATAGCAAAATAAATGACATCATCCCAGTGTTTCAATGCCAAACAACAGCTAGCAAAGTGTCAAGAAAATACATCGCAACATAGTGATTACAAGCTCTCCACTCACATCTTATCTAGGCCATATTTTTTCTCACTTGACATGGAACACCCAACACTGGCACATACAGCCCGGTAGTCATAAGATGTGACAATGCCCAGGTCTCTGTAGTTGAAAACTGACAGAAGCTTGTAGCTGACAGAAGATGGAGTAGATAATGCAGGTAGTGCCTAAATTTCCTCTGAAAGAAAGTAAGGATTGGGCATCACAATGCTTACAACTTTGCTAGAAAATGGAACACACACCTGCTGAAAATTATACTCTTACGCCACACAATCTGGGAAAAATACTTTTTTTGCAGGACCTCCAGATTAGTTTAGAATTATAATAAAAACCATAAAAGCTCACATCTCTTACATTTAAAACTCACACCTATCAGAGTTAAAATTTCCACAATTCCTATAAAAAAACTAGTCAGCAAGTTCTTCACTGTCCTTCACTATTAGAAAGCATTTTCAGAAATAGAACTAGAATTTTATTTCTGCCTTTTTCCACTTAGCACATTTTATTGATCATGGACATGGAAATTATTTTTCTTTTAGTTGTGATCAGCAGTATGTTTCAACACAGTTACTATGCTGTCTCTCACAATCCTTTTGGACTCTTTTCTTAAAATCAAACACTCACAAGTTGCTGAAATTTGAGGGAAATCTGGTAGAGGTTTCCAGAATAAAAGGCTCAAATATTTGCAGGGTCAAGTTTTATAGGTCTTCCCTCCCTCATGAAGAAATGCTTTGAGTTTTATAATATCTAGAATACATGAGGGTGTTTTGTTCACAATGCTTTAGTTCCGTAATTTTTGTGTATTCAGGTAAAAGCATGGGATAACTATAAAGCAGAGAAGGCTGCCAGTTTAGAAGACTGCACCGTATGGAAGTCCTGTACTTCTCAATGTAATAGCAGATGACCTAGACGGCCAGAAGGTGGGAGTGTTGCTCAGCTTGAGAAAACTCGTGTATTTAACAGATTTTAATCAAAACAAATGTCTGATTTACTTAGAATTGCAATTACAAACAACAGGAGGTGAAAACAACCAATAAAAAATTGTGTTCTGGCTAACAGAGAAATACAGCGGCTGTGTCGCATATCCACTGCAAATTGTTTTTCAAATATCTTTGTATTTGAATGACAAAAATTAAAGACATCATTGGCTATAAGTAAGGTAATGAAAACCACAAGAATATTGTGCAGTGGTAGGGCAGGTGCTTTACCTATGTTTCAGTGAGAAAAAATAGGGGAAAAACATGTTCTGTAGTACAAACGGGGAAGATTCAAGCAATATTCAGATGACAGTATAGTCACTGTTGCAAAAATAGTCAAGAAGCAATTGGGTAGCTTCCAAAGCTTCTTAGTGCAAATCTCGATTTGTAAATAAGATTTCTTTCAAATCTGTCATCAAGTGCCTGCATGTGAGTATGGGGAGCTACAGTATCTTGCTAGTTAGATAATCAGTTTACATACTTTACATAAAAAGAAATCACAGAAAAAATCAAAATGATTTATTTTCAGGTTTTGAGAAGCGTCACCCTAAGAGATGGTGATCATTATTAATGTTCAGATGGTTGCAACAGCCTAGAGTTGTAAATATCAATATTCCTTTGGAGGCAATTCCTCTTTTAGAGGTAGTATCCATTGAAAGGTCAGTGTGAAACATTCTGTGTGGAGCTCTGGGGCTCAAGCATCAGTCACAGGTACTAAGAGGGAAGATGTAATAGTGCAGGAATACAACTCCCAGGACTGTGGTGAAGCAGGATTTTGACAAACAAATAAGTAGATAAATGCAAAACTGAAAGTGTATTTTGTATTCATTCAAAAAAATAAAGTGTAGGACATTGAGAGAGCACTAACAACCCTCAAAACCTTGTTTAGCGCCAAACAGCATCTTCTAGATTGCTGTGCAAACTCACCTTAACAGTGCTAAATGCCCTCTCTTTCCAAAAACATTGTGAGTATAGCCAAGAGTCCTGAGCTGCACCTGAGCAGGACAGTTTATCAGCAGCAGAATGTGCGATTGCTGATGAGACAGAGAATCTCCAGGTGTAGGCACAGCTCCCTATAACAGTGGCACCTTTGGAATACGTTCTCTGGGTTCTGTGATTTGCTGCTCTCCACACTATTGTCATCTACCCACACAGACATTGACAACAATTCAAAGCTGAGAGTTCATACAAGAGAGCTTCAGTTTCATGGAACCAGTTTTCTCTACCATTATCTGATAACCATTGGTCTTCAAGGAGATTCGGAGATGATGGCAGATTACAACAGGGAATTATAGCAATGTTCAAAGCATACTGACCTGAATGAAATAAATAGATGGCATATTGCAAAGGTATGAAATACATGAATGCCTGCAAGAAAAGAGGATATCCCAATAAGGAGAGTATCAGGAGTGTGGGAGCAGGACTGACATAAAAATGAAATATGGAGACAGTACAGATGCAGACTGCAGTCCCTGCAGATTCCCAGACTGATGTTCTGCCACAAGTGAACCTATCTGGTGACGGTGTTTTTGACTCCTTACCTAAGAAAAAGGGAGGAATGGAAGAACTTGGTCTCTAAAATTGCCTTTAAATTCTTTCTCAAAAATAAGTTGCAAATAAAAGTAACATGACAAAATGTAGTGTTTGTAAATGTACAAAGTTTGTGTAATCTTTGTCACCACAGGAAAAAATAGCAGCACACTCTCAGTGTTCAAAATCACTAAAAAAAAAAATTTAGACGCTCCGGTTTTGAGGCAGTGCATCAGTTCTGGGTGTATGTCAAGTGTCTGACCATTCAGAAAAGCCAGTGGCTCTGAATTGTATAATGAGCATCTCAGACGTCTTTTTCTGAAACATTGTGTAAGTCTGTGGACTCCAAAAAACACATCAGTGTTAAGGTTACATGGAAAAAGTTAATTTCTAGGAGATGGAGGAATGTTATATACATGCAGAATACATGCTATGCCCATGCAAAGTGACACTTCATTTTTAACCATGCAGCCCAGCAACTATGATGGGGAGAAACAATTTTATTACTAGATTTTACAGGCTATAAACTGGTATGAAAAAAATAGTCTTGCAATTTAAAATTTATTCTAGATCTGTGGGCGCAGTTATGTGGTAATTTGGATCTTTAATTCTTCTTCCATTCCACTCAATAATTGCTAGCAATGGCACACTTCAAGGCACAGTGTTCTACCAAGGATGATCTGAGTGAAACAAAAAATTACGAACCTAAGGTTTATTAGTGTGAATCATTCACCGCTTCTCAGTCCAGTCTTGCAAACCCTTTCCTATAAAGTCAAGGCACCATTTGCACAATTAGAGATTATCTCCACTGTAAGGAGAACCAGGCCTTTTAACCTTGACTAGATGACACTGAGTGATTGCATCAATTATCTGTCATAATTGGGTGATTGAATCATGTGATTAATAGTTCGCTCATCTTCTATCTAATTCATGGTTAATGAGTGCTCTTCACACACACTCTTTACCACTGGGACTCAACTCATAAATCATCCCCTATTCATGTGGTAGTTCACTGTCTGAAGAAAAAGGCTATGTAATGATGTGGTTTTGATGCTTGTCATCTCTTCGGAAAGTATAAGATCAGTGGGAAAAAAAAAAAACAAAACAAATTACACTACCTCCCACAGCACCTTCTTTTTTTCTTGGTACAAAGAGATTATCACCTAAGTATATAACAGGAAAGCAGCTAGTCTCATTTTTTATAAGGCATTCTGTGTTTGTTTCCTCCTCTTTTTAAAGAGTTCACATGTATTGTTTCTCTCAAGTCATATTTTTTCTTTGATAAAATTATCATCTTAACTAACTTTTTTCTCCCTTCTTCAGCTCTCACTGACTCATGTAAAAATCTTGATTTTAATCAGAGCAAGAACTGAAATTAATTCTGACCTCTTCCGGTAAAAAGGTAAGAACGCAGCGGTTTCTAAGCAGCTGAACAGAGGGAAAATACATCACATACGTGGTGTCCAGCATTTGGGTTTGAACATCAAACTGATTTGTTAGTTCTCACTAGAGCCAGCTGTGGCAAGAATAAACTGTTTTTGAATCGGTTAAGACAGAGTCGGACACCAGTACTCGGCAATGAGCATGTAAAATAGTAGCGTGAGGTTAAAGGATTTCCATTCAAGGATAGTAGAAAACATAGATCTCCTAGCCCATCAAGCTCAATCCTTTGCTGTTGCTGGCACCCAGTCTATATAAGCAATTTCCTACATAGCAAAGTATCAGATTGTTAATAAGAAGGTTTTTTCTTTTCCTGTCATATGGGGACACTCTTATGGTAAATTGTGGGTAAAATCTTCAGTCCTGTCGTGTTGTATTAGCTTTTCAGCAGCTCTGCAATGAGGCTGAGCCTCCAATGAAATCAGCTGGGAGCTAAGGATGACAAGAAAGCAGAGAGAAGCTGTTTCCACACCAAAAAGTGCACAATTTCATAGTACCTGAGCAAGAAGGGCAGAGTAGGTATAGTGACGACAAGTTTCAGCCAACAGTCCAGACTGCCAGACAAACGCAGTGATGAAGCAGGTCTGAGATCAAGTAAGTAAATTTCATGCGTCAAATTCAGTGTCAAGCAGGCTTGCAATGGCTGCAACACAGATTAAGCAAAAAAGCTGAAAAGCTCCTCCTGAGCAAAGTGTACCTTCAACGTTTTTAAGCAACCCCGTCCCAAGGGAGTGGGGCCCTGACACTGAATCTTGGCCTCCTGTGGTACTAAAGTTTTGTCTACACTGTGCAACAAAATGCTGTACAGAGACATCCACTCCTCTCAGGCAAATTAGACCTGCTCCTCGGTCTGAAGATTTCAGCATGGTCCTGCAGTGTGCTAAGGAGGAATAAACAGAACTAGCTATGACCCCAAAAATCAGCGCTGTACACAGATGAAAGCAAAATCCGAACGGGCAGAGCTGCTACTTACTATTCCACATTATAGCCACACATACTCAAGGTAGGCTACCTGGAAAAGATTAAATCAAACAACAGCTCTGCGGAGTTCATTCAAAATGTGACCTTTCTGACAGAGATTAAAGGGGCTATGAGTGCCCTCAGCTCTTTCCTTACATATGCAGCCTAGGCAAATGCCACATCTTTCTTCTGTGCAGTGAATACATTTCATATTGCGTTACATTATTAGTGCCATTAGAGCGCTTATTGTCCTGAATGGTCATCACAATACAGAAGTTCCGAAATAACCAGTTCACAGAAACCAATCTAGAAAGCCACATCTTTCTTTGTCATAACTCATCTGATGCTCCTTTTGTATTTACCGTAGAGATAATCAAAATCCAGTCAATCCAGCATTGAGAGTATAGAAAGAGGACTAAACTGAATAAGACAGAAAATTATTTATGAGTGGGTACAGAGGAAAAGCCTGCCAATTCTCTTTAACAATTAGGCTAGCTTTAGTGTGTGGATGTGAATAGGAATAAATTATTAATAAATGATCAAAGCTATGACTGAAATAACATTTTGGAAGCTTTCTTGATCAAATTGCTACAGATTGCTTTAGTTTACTTAGGGAAAATGTGGGAAAGAAAAAAAAGAGGAGGAGGTTTTGGACCATCTGTAACAACAGTACATCTATCCTCTCCTGCAACTCAGGAGGACGTGAGTGGTATAATTGTTGAGAGCTTGCTCAGGAACATAAAGGGATCTGTGATATAGCAGGGCACCTATTAAAAACTCTTGGTTAAGGAGAGGAGACTTTCTGCAGTACCTGAGTGAAGCATTTAAAAGATAGAACACGGTAGCAATGAAGCCTTTGCCTGGTAATACATGGGAAAACAGCATGACAACTCACCAAACAGCTAGAGTGCACTGGAGACATCTTCAAATTCAAAATGGGAAAAAAAATATTATGGGAGCAGGTGGTTTAGAATTCTACAGCTGGAGAGGGACAGTTAGAAAGTAGTAAGGGTAAAAGCAAACATAGAGATCACTCTTCTAACTAAAGGAAGAGAAAGACTAAGCAGAATATTGGTACTGTGCGTCCATGGGATCTGGTAAGTGGAGTTATTTGTGAGCATTATCTATGGCACAAAGAGCATTAGGTTGCAAGTAAGCAGTAACAGACATTGTTTTAAATTCACGGGAGCAAATTAGCCCAAGACAAGGGAAAGATATTCGTACAGCTTAAGTGCCTCAAATCTTAGATGGGGGGGTGCACGGGTGCGCGTGCTCGCGCGTGTGTGTAAGAATAACGCCAGCATGTAAATATGATTTATCAAGATGGCTACAGTGAAAAAGAGTTCACGACTAGCAAAGAACACAAGAGAAAACAGAGAAAGTATTCCTGTGTTTAATGGACAAAGAAGGACAAAGAAAAGTACATTCCATCGCTAAATGGTAAGGAAGAGACAGTTAATGCAGAGGGAATCACAGACTATTCTACTTTCCAGGATTTCGCTGTCTACAGATCAAATAAACTGATTTATTGCCAACTCTAATCAAAGGTTATTGTTCCAGCCACTGCAAATATGAACTAAACAAAAAAGAAAGAAAATTAAAAAGAAATAAACTTGGTGTGGTATTCTAGATCCTTCATTTAGAGAAAACATTTTCTGAAACACTGCTACGCTTTCTATAATCTTCTCAACAGCCATGAAAGTCAAAAGCTTACTTTAAAAACAAATATCAAAGATTTTACCCAACATGATGCTTCCAGCAGGCAAGACTTTAAGGAAAACCATGAAAGGTGGCATAACCAATACAGATTGCAAATCAGAGGCCTTATCAAAACTGATGCCAGAGAAAATCTTCTGATTTCAGAAGGATATGAGTCTGGCCAAAATGAATAGCAAAGCTGATTGTGCCTAGTTTTGATTCAATGTATAGCAGAGCAGAACATGGATAGTGTAAGAATCTTTCTGAGTGAAGGAAGTTGCTTGAGTTAACAGAGAGTTAATCTCCATAGCTGTGAACTGTCTGTAGCTTTAATGAGTCAACCATGGTAAATTTATGCAAAATATTCTCCAGTGTTTCTGGCTATCACACCACCTTACAATGCAAGTAACAGCTGCTTCCACACATTATCTCTCCCATAAGGAGCAGCGGAGTACTTGAAAAGCCACCTGCAACTCTTTTTATCACCCGTAATATAGGAAAGTCAGAGGCCAGACTTCATCTCTTCACAGACTGGTTTGTGAAATATCATCCTGAGTTTGTTCAATAAGACAAAAAGAGAACTGCTCAGCAGCCACAGTCATCTTCTACACAACAGAGTCTGTTTATGTTTCTTGTCTATAACCCAGCTCTTGGAACTCTAAATCATTCTAGTTAAAATGAACCAAAGTTTACCCTGGGGACATAATTTTTCTCTTTTAAATTTCCTGAATTCATATCGCCACTAAGACGGAGCAGACCAGTTTTGGGAAATTAAGATCTTTTAATCATTTTTATAACTTCAAGTAGATAAACCATCTGGAGGTACCGTGGGGAGGAAAAGTTATTTCTATATTCCCACCATCTTTGTTCCTGTTTCTGTTAGCCGGTCTACTAGCAGGGAAATCAAAACGTAAGCTACGCTGAATTTCACATGCAGCAGTTCAGGTACAGAAAAGGATCTTATTTTCACTCTTTGCAAGATGTGTATCACTGCATACAGTATATTACAGTACATCTTTTCTAAAACATGTAGAACAGTTAATTACACTGCACTGTCAATACAATTCACACTAGCGCAGTACAGGTTTCTGTCTATAAAGCAAAATGGATAGCTTAGGCTAACTGCTTCAGGGAGAAGTTACCTCTATCCTCTTTAGACAATGCAAAATTTAGTAGTTGATAATGCAGCATTTACACATGTGGGACTCTGCTGTTTTTTGCACTGACTTACCTTTGCTATGACCTTTAAACTCAAAAAGCGAATCTTTTAACTTATCTTTTCAAAGAAAAAGCTTTTGAATATCACATTAAAAACAATGTGCATAATCTGATCCTCAGTAATACTAATAGAAGGTTTTCCCAAATGGAATTTGTGCAAAAACCTAACAAATGTTAAAAGCACTGCGGTATTTTTTTTTGTCTAAAAAGAGGTCACAACATAAATCAATGGAGTGAGACAAATCATTAAAAGGAGTGCCCGTCAAAGTCTGTTATAACTGAAGAAAACATTAGTTAATGCATACAAGTCCAAACAACAAACAAAAGAGATCTCACAGCTTCAACAGCCTGACTGATGAAGAAAATAAAATGCTTGATTTTCAAAAGGCTTAATTATTTCTCATTATAATCTATGAACAAAACAAAGAGTGTAGAATGTTAACAGTCAGACCTGAAATGCTCTGAAACGATGGTTTCCAAATTCTCTGTCTGAAATTTGATAACAAAGCAAAATGAAGCAATTCTCTTTTCTACTGCTATATATAAAATAAAAAATAAAAGGTGAGAGGATGCACAGGACAGGGAAAGGCTGAGAGACTGACTGCTGCCTTTGCCTCAGTCCTTACTGTTACACCTGGCCTTCAGGAATCCCACATCCTCGAGAGCAGTGGGAAAGGCTACAGCAAGGAAGATGTACCCTTGGTAAAAGAGGATCACATCAGGGAACACATGAGCAGAACTGGAAATATATAAGTAAGTGCATAGGCCCTGATAAGATGCGCCCATGGGTGCTGAGGGAGCTGGCAGATGTCATTGCGCTGGCACCGCCTGCCCAGAGGCTGCAGGGTCTTCTCCTTGGAGATCTTCAGAAAGCGTCTGGACGTGGGCCTGGGCGCCCAGCTCTGGGTGTCCCTGCTGGAGCAGGGGCTGGGCCAGATGGGCGCAGAGGGCCCTGCCACCCTTCTGTTGAGACCTTAGCTATTCTGTGTGTCTTTGTTCCTGTGAATCCTATGTTGCTTTGATTCTTCTGAGAAATGTATTTCAAGTCTGTCTGCAGATGTGATTCCATTGGAGAGCGCATGTGCCCTGATGGGGTGCACCCACTGGTGCTGAGGGAGCTGGCAGATGCCACTGCAAGGACACTCTCGACAACCCTTGCTCAGTTGTGGCCACTGGGAGAAATGTCCAAAGAGGAGAGGAAAGTAAACATCACTCCTATCTTCAAGAAGGGCAAGACAGAAGACAAGAGTAACTAGAGGCAAGAGTCACCTTAATCCTTGGGAAGGTGATGGAACGGCTCGTCCTGGAAACAATTTCCAGGCACTGGAAGGAAAAGAAAATCGTCAGTAGTAGTCAGCACGGACTCATCACAGAGAAGGCATGTCTGACCATCCTGGTAAGCTTCTGTAATGAAATCACTGGCGTAATGGATGAGGGGGGAGCAGTGGTTATTGTCCAGATAGACCTGGACTTCAGGAAGGCCTTTGACACTGTGTCCTGTAAGGTCCTCACGGTGAAGCTGTTGAAGCATGGGGCGGATGAACAGACTGAAGTGGACTGAAAGCTGGCAGGACAGCTGACACAGACACAGAGGGCAGTGGTCAGTGGTCACAGAAGTGTATGTGTTTAAGCAGTCATACCAAAATCTCATTCTTTCAAGCTGTGCTTCTAATTATATCAAACAGCAAAGCAGGAATCTTACAGATACTATATCGTCCTTGTGCTTCAGTTTTCTTCCACTCTGGACAAAATACTTTGCTATAATCTTTAGCTGCATTTTCATATGTGGATGCACAAAAAGCCTTTCTTTTGTGGTAGAAACACACTTCAATTTTGGGGAGTCCTGTAAGAACAAGAGTTAACCTTTTGCTTCTCCTCGTCTTATCATTATTAAATCTAAATTCATAACAATAACAGTACAGCTACTATAATTGATCCTATGGGATCAATGGGACCACTTTTAACAGAAAGAAGCTACTTTATGAATTCTACCCCTACAATAATCACGTAAATGTATACAGTCATTGCCTTTGCAGTCAAACGATTAAAGGCCTGAAACAGGAATATCAAAAAAGTAAAATACGAATGTACTTTTATATAATGAGCTAGGAAGCAACAAAAGCATAAATAATGTCTGCAATTAATGCACTCAGATTTTCAGATCATGAAAGTAAAATAAAATCTTAAAATCATAGTAGTCAGTGAAGAGAGGAAACTTCGTTTTTAGCCACCCTTTAGTCAGTTGTTTACTGTAGTAGAAAACAGGACTGAAGATGATGATTACACGTATGCACCACCTACTAAGAATGCTTGACATTTAGTCAACTTGTTTTCTTCTTCTTTCAGGTACAGGTTGTTTCCAGATCTCCTGGGGCCAACTGTCATTAACTACCCTGGTATAAAAGAGCCTGACATAATTTTCTAGCTTTAATCACAAAAGAAGGCAAATACTTTATACCTAATTTTCACAACTAATCTGCATGCATATATTGTTGCCTGTAAGACAGTGGGTTGCAAAGGACCGTGACCATCTGAACTGAGATTTGTACATTTTATTGTCTTTAGCTACCTGAGCTCTTTATAGGTGAAAAAGTAGCAAAGCAAATCTTCGATGGTATTTGGATGACAGAAGAGACTGACAGCAGGCGTGATAGAATGGTAAGAGTGCATGCATGGGTCTGTTTATAATATTCACTGTTCCATTTTGCTAACTGCATCAGGAAAGAAAAAAATAACTAAAATTGTTCTTTTCTTTCAGAAAAATAAAGCTGCTGTGCTTTGTGCTTGCACCATCTTCATGGTATTTCTTATAGTTGAAACCAGGTGTACTCCAAAGGTAAACGCGATGTTAAAAAGGTGTTTATTGTATAAGAAGGTTTATTTCTGGTGAAATAACAGCCAATTTATTTCTGTAACTTACAGGGTAAAACCGTATTGAGAAATTGGGGCCCACAATCAATTCTGTATCTCAAAGGACGCTGTAAGTTAAATGCAAAACCTATCCTGTAAACATTGAAGATACAACCTGATTTGGACTAACAAGTTAAAAAATTTTAAACCATCACTGAAAATCAAAGCATGCTAATCACACTGTTTATGACATGACAGCTATGTCAAATGAAATTATGCAGATTAATACAGTATATTAGGCAATGGCCAGAAAAAATTCTTGCAAGTATATTTGTACTATATTGTTTTTAGCAGATTTTTATGTTTATGGCATAGTATTTTACTCAGATATGTGCTTTATATGTGCATTTCATGGAGAAAACACACAGTACAAATTGCAGAATTAAAATATACTTGATTTTTTCTGCTAATTTGATAGCATAGCACTGAAACATACCTTTTTATCTTTCTGTTTGTATTCAACCTCCCAGAAATAAACAAATATAATGACCTGTCTTTCTACATGCAAACTGAACTATTCATTTTATTGCAGGGTTTTAAACGCCAGTTCTGATTATTTTTAAGGCTAGCTAGTAAATAGGTGTTTTGCTTTGCTGGTACTTAGAGGAATATTCATGGTAAGCAATCATCATTTTATACTAAATAACTGGAAAAAGGCAAGTGCTTGTGAGTAATTACTGAGAGGAGTGCGAAGTTTGCTTCTGTTTGCCGACAGAATGTCACTGAGTAGGCAGCCCTTCTAAAAGTATCTTTGAAAACAAGACATTTGAATTAATGAGGTAATTGAAGAAGAGAGGCTCAACAGTACACCTACTCAGTATCTTCAGATATTACTCAGGTGACATTTGCTCTAGAGATTGAGGAGTACATCTGACCTACTCTTATGACTTTAAGAACTTATGTACAGTATTTCATGAACAATTCAAAGAGTGATTGATGGCCCATGAGTTTTTGCCGTAACACTACATGCTCTTCAATTTCTAATTTCTGAACTCTGTCTTGTTTAAGGAGTTTAATTCTAGCTAAAACATTATTACAATGATCTTGAAGAGGTTCAACTTGAAATTAATTTTTTTTCTGAGATGCATACACAGTAAGCCTGAGGTAAATTTATTCAGTCACAGGATTATTCCTTAAAGAATAATAATCTTTGGCAAGCAATGAGATGTCATTCTGGTTGCCTGTCTCTCACTAGGAGAAGGCAAGATGAGTAACAACTGCTACTTCCACGGTTATTCCAGGTGTCAGAATAGTTTTATGGAATTGCAGGAAATTACATTTTCTCCATGCTTTTGAATCTGAGGGGGCAGAAAACTGGCACAGGAAAACAGCAAAGAATGTTGATGATATAAAAAATATGTTTTAATCCCCCTATGTTTGGGTTAATACTTCAAACTTGCAAATAAAGACCTCAAATTCAAGCTAATCTTACCTGCATCTCTTCCTGCCTTCTAAGGATGTAGGTTCATATGTTTCCGCAGAACCATATTTTCTTCAGCAATCAAATAGCCCCAGTAAAATAAGCCATATTTGTACCTTAACACCCAAACAGTTATTAAACAAGAGAACACAGCTGGCCACAAGTTTTATTTCTCTTTACAAGTCTGATGATGATGAGCTATATATCTATTGTCATAAAAAAGCCACATGGCAGAAGAAATCATATGCTCATTACCTTCCTCCAAAGAACTCGAAGCTTAAGTTGTAAGTTACTAACTTGCATAAGATTGTATTAACAATAGACTTTCCTCTTGTATATGCTTCCTAGACAAAGAATTCCATGTTTTCGTATCTCTAGCTGTAAACAGCTAGTGGTGTCTCCCCATACCCCCACAAGAAACTGCTACATCACAAATTCACAAGATTAAGTCAGTTCAGAGGAATATAATAACTGCTAAAGCATCTGACCCCACAGAGCTAAGTACCATAATCACGTCATTCCTTTCCCACCCTACATTACTCATACAAATAGATACCTTCACCTCATCTGCGATCTAAATACAGCCTGCAAACCAGGACTCTTCTCCTAATCACACCAAAGTACTGATCAAAACTATTGCACGTTGAAGATGAGAAGGAGTTGTCACTGGGTAATTGTGGCAGATGTTTTAATTGTTGCTCATTTTATCATTTTGGGAGATATATTCTGGGATTTTCACCTCTATTATACATACACAAGTGACAGAGTTACTTGAAGGGCGAGAAACTCTGAAAGGTAAGATAGACATCTAGTTCTAACCACATCAAACCATGGAGCTGACTTCAAATTCCCAGAATGGATTTTTCTCCAAGAAATAATTTGAGTTCTCCCATTCTTTTCACTCCATATCTATTCTTCTTACAGCTACCACGTAGAATGTACAGATGTTTGAAAAGTGCAATGTAGATCCGGCTATGTTATACTGAGAAATTCAGATGTGAGGTTTTATATGAAATATCCTCCTTTGAACTGTGCTATGCACTTTTCACCCTCCAAATGTTCCACACACATGTGGTAGAATTAAGTAATTCCATCACAAAGCCTGATAAAGTTGTTATTTAACCGCATTACTGAAACGGCAGAATTGAGGAAGGAACAGAATTCATTTTGACTTAGTTAAACAGAAGTTGGTGATCTAGTCTAAGCCACCTGTGCAATTTTCCTCTCCAGGTAGTGCAAAATACGTACATGCAGAGGGTGATATATCCCATCCTATGATGAGACCAAACAATCAGTGAAGAAGGAGAGAAATACCCCCAAAATCAGTTAGTTGTCTTTGAGGTTTATCTCTTTCTTTCTCTTGCTTTCTGTCGTCATGGATGGTTGAGCCTATGCAACTCATTTAGCATGAGCGGAATAAGCTGCATAGCACTACAACATCTTCTGTCTCATACTAACGAGCAGAGCCCAAATACTTTGTCATTTCTTTTTTTGAAAACACTACACAAGAAGAATTTGGACTATTTAATCTAATTAATTGTCTAGCCAATGCAAATCTCAAATCATGGTTACTGCAATAGCCTTCAGGTTATCTGAGTGAGGGCCAGTGCCTTGTCTTATAAAGTCAATATTGAAGTTCTGTAGGAGCTGCACGATTATTCTTCTGTCTAGATCCAGTCTTCCTGATACACACAGTAAATTTATACCTGTTTCTTTGAACTGCACGCTGCTGTTGATGGAGCTGTTTTCCTGAATTGCGTTTCTCTCTCTCATTTATCACTAGATGGCAGGAGAAACACCTCTAACAACGATGAACAGTATTACAAGCCTAACCTGGAGGACTTCACTGCATTTTTAAGGAGTAATTTTTGAAGGAAAACATTTTTAATTTACCAGAGTATTAGCTATAGCTATTTCTCTTTTGATTTCTGTCATAGTTAAAGCAAAATCCTTGAGGAGCAAGGTGTAGGTACTTCTAACTCCATAAAATTTATACTACAGAGGATATGTTGCCTAGTTTGGTACACCAGCTTAAATTTAGGGAAAAATAATTTGAGGATTTTTCAAAGTTCTAAAAATTATTCTGTTTCTGTTTCCTTTTACAATTTGAGCTCTCTAAGAGCAGAACTAACCAAGCACACAGCACTGTTCTCTCTCCAAAACCAGTGGTATTCTAAGAATTCAACTATTTCTTGAGGAAAACAAAACAAATAGAACACCGTGGAAGTTTGGTGGTCTTTCTGTATATCTAGAGTTGAGAAAAGGCCAGCAGCAGTTTAGTGCATCTCCTACAGCCAAAAAAAAAAAAAAAAAGACTACAGCAGGAAGACATCAGAGAATAGGAACAACCCTGGCAAGAGGACGGAAAATTTCATTCCAAGATCTTCCTAGAATAGTGACTGTGGAAATAATAATTACCAGAGGATTAGTGGCAGAAACAAAGCTTTAAGGGGAAAGGGTATTCCCAACAACAGTTCAGCCAGCCCCAGCCCAGTCTTAGGGATTTAGAGCAAAGTGATACTATTGGAAGGTTAAAAGAAAATTAAAAAATAAGCAGACCAAAAGTAACTAAAATCAATTCTCATGCATGGGTAACCCCTTCTTCACTCTTGGGGTGCTGTTGTGGAGAAAAATTGCAACAGTTCAGTAGGGCCTACGCAGAACACTCAGTGTTAGGCTTTCAACCCTCTATTATAGGACTAGCTAAGTGCATATTTTCTGTATGAGGAAGAACAATATTCCAGGCTTTTAGGATAGACAGACATACATCTGCAGCAGCTGTAGTACAGGTATAGGACCCAAACTCAATACCTGCTGATACCAGTGAAAAGATCTCATCCTCAGTGCAGCTAGAATGGGTTTTGAAAACTAATCATAGATACCAAACTTTGCTTCCTGCAGAATGCCCAGATATTATATATATATTTGTGCTTTTTTTCTTTAACTTTAGGCTGTGTTCGACATCAATGAACTTTCTGAATATCAGAAGATTTACCGCCCTAAACATGGACATTGGATGCTCGGAATAAAACAAAGCTCTCCTTTACTTGCTGCAAACATCTCATTGTGAGAAACAATAATGAAAATATTAACTGAATGTTAGTACTGCAGATGTCACAGTGTAAGTCTCTTTGAAGACTAGAATATGTTTTATCAGCTTTTTCCAAGCTTTTTCTTCATTAAACTTACATTTGAAAGCTATGAAAACTAAAGGTTTACTAATATGGCTTGTCTCATTTTTTTCTTACATTACATGGAAGACACAATGTAAATAACTTATAAGCTCATAAGTACACTTACAATTTTCTTAGTTGTCTATTGAAAGCAACAGTGTTCAAATACAAGATAAGCATTTCTTTGCTCTCCTCGGAGAGGTTCTCTCCAAGACCTGTCTGTCACATGTGATGCTACAGTATTCATCAAACGCCATGAACTATGTTCAGCTTCTCCGTGTCCGAGCCTATCATTCTCCCATACTAGGATGCTAAAGACAACGAGGTGACTCCCTGCGGCCACAGTTGTTGAGAATCTCACATGGAAAATGCTGAGTAACCTCTGCAACACAAAATGATCACATTATCTTTAAAGGTTAGATAAAGACAAATATAACGTGTTTTTCCCTCATTCAGGAAATTGTCAGAAACATTAATTATCAGAAAAGCTATCTAGCAGCTTGTATTTCAGATACTTTAATACAATTAAATTTGCAGGATATTTTCTTCTCCAGCTTTGCTACAACAGAGTTCAGAAATCTGAATAGATATTTAAAAGATTTTGTTGTTGCCAAATTCACAAACCTTCCTAAAAACCATGCTGTATTCTTGCCTAAGATCTAGATAAACAAGAGCATCTCAAGAAAGCTGCTTCTGATCCTTTCTATGCAAATGTTAAATGTTGTTAATTACCCACTGAAAAGTTGCCTCAGCTGCTCACTCATCATATTAACACAGGAACACAGGACAGATGTTCCATACATAGTCAAATCCATGTACTTCCCTGCAATCCGTGTACTTCCACGCAAAGTTAAAGAACCATCTAGGACTGCATAGCCTGCTGTTGCTGCCTGATAAAGATGCAGACCATCAGTTCTGCGTTCAGTGAAGCTCATTGATGCCACCTATAGAATACAGCTGTGCTCTACCAAAGCATTTAGCAGAGCTAAAGGAAACAGTGAATGACACTACACAAATACCAAATTTCTATTTGGTATTTGATCTCTATTTCCAAAAGAGACAGAGCTATGGAAGTGGGTGAAACACAGAGGAGCAAAGCAGGGTATAAACAAGATTGTGCATAACATCACTGCCTTTCATAACTGACTCAAGTCAAGACAAAGGCTTCCACCGATTTCACTGACTGCTTAATTCTGACCCTGCATCAGAAGGGAAAATCTTTGCTTGCTGCTTATCCGACAATGCAGGAAAGAGCATATTCAAATGCCCTGTATGGCTCTAAAGAAATCCCACTAGTAGCTCCAACTTCAAGGACAGCTCCATGGAAGAAATCATTTTAACAGCTCATATCTCTCAGTCTGAAAAAGAAGATGGCTGTCCCATGTGCTCACACACACTCAGAGCAAAGAAAAGGCATGCAAAAGTTGCAGAACTGAGTCAAGTGATTCTACAAGACAGACGCTCGGTAAAAACAGTGTGAAGCTCTAAGAAAAAGAAAAATTCTTAAATGAAGGAAAAATGCTAAAACATAGAAGTGGCCAAAAAGATGTATGCCTACATATTCCTATAGATGAAGATAGAAAAAAATGATGTGTACATAAGACATATACACACGTGTGTGCATGTGTTTGTGCATATATATGTACATGTAAATGGAAAAAATAGAAATGATCAACAAAAAACTAGAGACAGAACATCACTCCCCTTAATATAAAAAAAAAAGTCTGTAAAACTCAAATACTAATGTTTTTGTTGCTACTCTAATTTTTACAAATAAGACTGACTTACCAAGCTGTATTAACAATTCAGACAGTATTACTGGACTCTGACAATACATAACCTGTACCTTTTCCGTAATTATATATGCACTAGCACTGGCAGTTTCCAAATCATGGCAGACCTGCAGCAACCTTTGATGATTATTACTATACTCACGGCAGTCCGAATCTCTCAAGAATTGCCTGTTTCTGCTTTTGACAGTATGTAAATCTTAATAGGCTTCCTAACAAGGCACAAGAGAAAATACATGCAGCAAGGAAATGAAGCTGGAATAATGATATGAAAATGGGGGAAAAAAAAAACAGTAAATAGGGACAGCTTCACACTGAAGTAGCTTTCTATTTTCCCTAGTCCTGTGGGGACAAATCCCGTACAAGAGAAATACAGTATTTTCTTTCGTCATATCTCTTCATGCAAAAAAGATGTTTCTAAGTAGTTACTCTGATCCCATGAGATTTCTAGTCTTTTAAAAGGATCCACTTCTTTCATCATTAACATTGCTAACAAGTGACAACTACATACAACATTTGCTAAAATCCTTGCATCAAAGGAATTTAGCTTAAAGTGACACTCTTCCCATCTGCTGTGTTAACTGAGCAGTCCATACGCAGTTGCTGGGCTTCACCTTTGTAATCAAAGCAATTTGGAGCACCACGTTATTCTTATTGGTTTTATGCATCATATATTGAAGGAAATACTCCACAAGTGAACACCTTTTTTCTGCTCCAGAGCTACCAGCTTGCACTCAGAAATTCAAACATGGCACATTAAGGCAGCACAAAGTAAACCCTGCAGGAAGAACATGCATCAAACAACACTTCCACCTGCCCAAACCCAGACCCAAGATGCAGGTCTCAAATGACCAAGTGGCACCCCCTGTCTATGGATTTTGACACTGCATATTACCTGTGATCAGACTGGTATCCTTTCTAGACTATTTAGGATTGAATTACTTAGCTAAGCTTACATAGAAAGGTCTGTCTGTTCTTCCTCAGCTGTTGTATTAAACATCTAATACTGTATTAATCTGAAATGTCATATTTTCCCCTAAGACACAAAGAAAGGTAAAAACGAAACCACAAATTACGTCTAGACTAATTAGAAGCTGACCCCAGTATTCACGAGGTTTGCCGTATTGAACAAATTAATACCTATTTAATTCAGTATAACAATAAATCCATACTAGCTTCTCTGGACCATCCATTTCAAAGAAAAAAGCACCTTTTGCATAATAAATCTACTTCAAAGGCAGACATCTATGGCTTTTGAACTACAGAACTCAACCTCATTCATGTATTTCAAATACACTTTCTCCATACTGGTTAAGGATCCTAACCACAAAAGATTTTTTTTCCTTTATGGAGCAGGAATTTGTAACTACCAAGCATGATTCTATTTCCATGTTCCTTCCAAATGTGAAAACTTCCCCTCCCCCACATCAATAATGTAATTATACCTTAATGTTTCGCTTGTTACAAAGAATTGAAACATTACATTGCCTTTTACCAGCTTCCTTGCTAGGACAGAATACAGAGGGATGTGTTTCTAGCTACAGTAATTACCTTAATTTTGTAGGAACATAAGATTGCTGTGTAATCAGTTATTACTAATGCAATTACACTGAAAAAATGACTCACAACGAGATGTGTCGGGGTGCTTCTACATCAGCACAGATTGTAGTAATTTAATAATGAGTCACATTTGGTCTCTGAAGTGGGTAATACTGACTGGCAAATATCCACACTATAATGAAAATTTATGAAAGCATTATTTTGGGGGTATGCTTATAGGATAAGCTACAGGGTTTTGAAAACTCACCATACACCTCTTCCTCTCCCTAAAATATTAGCAGCATTTCTTTAATTTAATAAATACTGTAAAGGCCTCAGTTCAGGGCCCCATTGTGTTAGGTACTTGCTCAGGATCTGATATTTCTCCTTTGTAAAGGCCTGACTAAGATCCTACTGAAGTAAATGGGTTGGATGGGCAAATTAAAGGAAAACCATGGGGGAGGCTGTTATCCCGCTCTACAGAAAGGACAAGAATTCTAATTCAAGCAGGCCCCTTTCCCTGAAACAAGGCCATGGAAACTCAGTGAACCTCTTTCAAGACCTGCCAGGAAGCCTGTAGCAGAGCTAAGAGAACTCAGTTCTCTGAAGTCTTTGTATTGCTCCTTAGCCACAAAGCACACCATTTCTGTAACATGGAGTTCTGTGCAATTTGTAAGTAACTTTTGTTAACTGCTAGCACCTCTCAAAAGGCTCGTCTGATATAGCTTCATTAGTTACTGGCTGTGATTGTAAAAAGGAACTATAATAAATAAAGAACCAAGTATGGCACAACAGGTTGACATGCTGCAACATTTGGAATGGAGACATCTGTGTACAGACGTCCAGGCACCCTATTGATTACAAGCAGCTCTACAGAATGAGCTGACTTGTCATTGCTTTACCACATAAGCAAAATGCCAAACATACATATAAACTCTCACCACAAGTATCATAATTCCATTTTTTTTAATTCTTACAACAAAAAATGTAAAGAAAAATCACCTAAAGGCAGAGATGGAACTATGACACTATTGTAGAGGTTAATCATAGAGTGATTGCTAACAGTCAGTGCAGTAAAATATAATGCAATTAATCTAATTATTTTGTATGTGTACAAAGTTCATCACTTTCAGTAATACTCATTATTTGCTAAGGTACACATACAGATGTGCTTACACCTAGCCAGGGCTAACCCAACAGGGTAGACGTGTAAGAAATTGCTAGATACTACAGACAAGGGAAAGGCTAAAAATAAGCTGGCCAACCTCAACCTAAGGGGCTAACCTAAGAAAAGAAAAGAAAAAAATCCCTGTGAATTCCGTATCTCACATGGCTG
Organism: Penelope pileata; assembly: GCA_013396635.1. NCBI lineage: Eukaryota > Metazoa > Chordata > Aves > Galliformes > Cracidae > Penelope > Penelope pileata. Next base: position 101,181 of record WBMW01002831.1, on the reverse strand, counting down.
AAAACTCTTTCATGATCCCAAAGTGATCATTTCAAGCATGCACATTTAAACAGAGGAATTTAATATCTCTGAGAAAGTGAATATGCTCTGTCCGCATCTTGCCTCAGCATATAGTAGTGTTCAGTATTTAGGGGGTCTAAGAATGACACATCAAGGAGAAGAAATATTCTTCTGAGTGCCATAGGTGACTAGCAGAAGCCCTAAGTAGGAGATTCATCTACTGTCTCTCCTTTCAAAAATCCCTCGAGTATGACAATACACAGATACCCAAACTCTTGTACCACACACATAATTTACTGTTTCCAGGAAATATGTTTGAGCTATGCAATTGTTTCCATATATGAGGGATGCTCCGAAAGTAATCCCTCCTGTTTTATCATGTTGGTCCACAATGTTGGTGGTATGGTAGCAGAGGATGATGCCAATTACAGTTTGTTACCGTGCGACAGATGGCAGCAGAGGGCCTGCCTGACAAAATGGCTTCTGACATGGAAGTGTAGATGAAGTCAACGTGTGAAATTGAATTCCTCCCTGTGGGGAAAGTTGCACTCATTGACGTTCATTGATGCTTGCTGACTGTTTATAGAGACCAAATGTGATGTGAGCACAGTGAGGAGGTGGGCGGTGCATTTCAGCAGTGGCAACAGCAGAAAAAGGACAAGCTACATTCTGGATGATCACACACAGCTGTCACACCACAAAATGAAGAGCATTTCGATCAGCCCATCCATGCGAATCAGCTAATGGTGGTGACTAAGCCGAAAAATTGTGGGGTTTAGCTGAGAATCTGCTCTGTTAAATAGTGTTATTGTACTCTCATCTGGTGTGGTTTCCATGGAAATAAATAGGATGCATTACTTTCGGAGCAACCTGTGTATTTATTAAATTCAGTTTTTAAATAGTTCAGGTTACTGGTCCACATTATATCTGGAAGAGCATTTCAGATCCTTACTCTTTGAATCGCTACTCAAATTTGTTCTCCATTCTAAATTTCAGAGGTCTGTACTGACATCATTCTTTATCTTAAACAGGTTTTACACCTCTTTGATATGTATCCCCTGAATTTATCTGTAAAGAGGCATATCTCCTCTGAGCCTTCATTTGCAGTAAAACTCCTTTGTTCTCTCCACCTAAAGATAGATATTCCACACACATTAATCCCAGGAGCCTTTCAGAGAATTGCACCTGTCCCAAATTAAGTTTATCTTTCTTGAGCACAGATGACCAGAACTGTACACAGTATTACAAAAGAAGATTTAACAGCATTTTCCAAAGTGATACAAATGTTTTCCCATCTCTACTAAAAATCTTTTCTAATATTCCCTAGAACAGTATTAATCTTTTTCATAGCTGCTGAATATTAGTAGCTCTGACAAATTCTGATCCCCACAAAAATTTTACTCTGTACCAGTCCATACCTCTTAACAAGATTTCACACACATCGTTACAACATCCTTCAAGTTGAACTGCATGATTACATATCCCTATCTTGAGCCAAGAGAGACATCTTTTCTTTGAAGACCAAAACAATTTTAATATGCTAAACCCTCCCTTGCCTCTGCATCAGAGATCTCGACAACAGTTTACCAAGCCTTTGAAGTAGTCTGATATAACCACTGGTAAGAACTGAAATAGAAAAAAGATGAGAATGCTTGCTTTAAATAAAATGGCAATTGTACCCATCAAAATAATCTCCACTTTATTTGCTTTTAAAAAAAAAAAGATTTATTGCTATTTTCTTGCTAGATGAGGCTGACACATTGGCAGTTTCAAAAAGATCTTGATTTTTTTTATCTGCAGGGTTAAAATATAATTACTTCATGGAGTTATGAACCCATGGGCTTGCTTGTCTTTTAAAAGAAAAATAAAAAACAAAAGATCCGACAGCTCTGGCCTAAGGTTTCTACTCAAAGCTGTAGCTCAGGTCTTCTCCAGTTCACTTTCCCTACTTTGCTGCTTGTACTTCATTTGTGTCTCTCCTCAGTTCCTACTGCTACATTTTAGTTTTGGCTGCAGAATTTACCTTTCCCACCTCCCACCTTCCCCACTTTAAATATATTCTAATTTTCTGGTTATTTATTTATTTCGAGTCTATTGACTCTACAGCTGTGTGTGCTCTTCCGATTTCATGATCTCATAGTAGCTGTCTCAGGGGACAAATATTTTAAGACAATGCCTTTAAGTAGATATTAATTCCAAAATCAAAGGAAAGGGTCTTAGGAAGTGAAGGATCAAGAAAGGAGTGATGTATCTAGATAGTACCATATCCCTTTTGGAACACTTTGAGAATCCATTTTCTCTAGTGACCTTCAGCACACCCCCAGCAGCACTTGTTAAAAACAAAGACATTGAATGCAATCCATTCACATATCAACTACACTCATTAAAAAAGCCCTACCTCTTACCAAGCAAATTTTTAAATAGCATGCAGTATTACCTGCTATCCTACCAAGAACTGGTAATCAACACGACATGGAGAATATCTTTATTCTTTCAAGCATGAAAGCCAAAAATACCCAAACAAATATTAACGTTGCATAAAACGCCTAAAACCAAAGATAATTAATTTTTATATAACCTGTCAAATCATTTAGATGACAATACGGTAGCAAATTAGAGAAACAAGAAATACGTTGCCAAATCAGAGAAGACACAAATCTAAACTCAGATGATTTGCCTACCACCACTGGAAACTGAATTGCTTCACAATTCATGTAACAACCAAAATAAAGCAGCAAACTCTCACTTGGTACTTACTGGATCTCCGCTCACATAAATATCCGAAGTCATTTTAAGCTAAACTTACTTTTAATTTTAATTAAATTAAACTTTTTACTTTTAATTAGAGTCTATGTAAAGATAGAAGAATTTGGCCCAGAACACTCTAAGTTCAGAGAAAATCTCTTAACAGAAAAAACACTACACTCTAGTATTAAGTTATGTGGAAAAATATAAGTTAAATCAGCATCAGGATAGTTCAGAAAGAATTCAGCTGAAGTAAATGAAATTAGTCCCATGAAAAATTCAAGATAAGATCATTAAGTAGCAAAAATGTGGAGAGACTATGACAATATATCTACATCACTACTCATTTGCTTTATAATACATAGACCATTATTCAACTTTCAGTCCTCTAGATTTTAATTGTGCATGTAGGATCTGGGATAAACACCTCCCAAATTCCTCCATGATCATACGTTCAGCTAGACAGACAGAGTAACCTCCTTTTTCTGCCTCTTCAGCTTGCACCAGGAGATAAGTACATGTTGCTTTCACATCTTCCCAAGATATAGATACAGCTGGTTGCCTGACAGGGAAAAAGAAACTAGTATAAAGTATCTCCATTTTAAATACACAAAATAATTCAAAAGAAACTGCAAACCTCTCAACTAAGAGTTGGCACTCACACAGCCAAACCAGACTAACTGCTCTGTGACTGTAGGACACATCCCTCTAGCAATCTCACTGTTTTACACTGAATAGGTTTTACTTCCAATGATTTGCTTCTGAGTTTTTCTATTTAATCACAGAGAAGACTGTTCACACTACAGATTTGATCTATGCAAATGCTGCCAATAAGTCCAGACAAGGAAAGGTTATACAATAAGCCTCTTCTTCCTTTTGCGTGCAACAGTCAGTTCCTACCTCATGTACAAAGAAATACGTTAAGAAGGCTCAGTCAGAATCAAGGAGGTACTAACTGTAAAGTCAATCTATTGCTGTTAAAGGAAATAGCATCAAGTCCCTCAAGGATTCCCTAATTGGCACCTTATCAACTTTTATTTGAACAAACTCTTAAACTACCAGGTGTTAACATCCTAACTCCTTCTGCTACCTTAATAACAATACTCATTCTACTGACACCATCTGCCCAGTCAATATATTACCCATAGCAGAAATTATTGAAATATTTTCAAAACAGATAATCAGAATGATTTTAAAACAAAATTAGCAAAAGAATTTCAAGGCAGTGGTTGATGCAAAGAAAATGTGAAAGCCTGGAGTAAATCTTACTAAAATCAATTAACAGATACTTTAACTAAATCTGAATTGTTATTAAAAGTTGTTTTTATTTATTAAGCCAATGACTAAAAACCAGCCAAAAATAAAACTATGTTAAAAAGTATAGTATTAGGATAGAATGGCCATCTTGAAAGCTTTTACAAGCAAATTGCCAAGATAAAATTGACAGGTGGTGTACCACAGGAAGAGGAGATGGGAGGAGAAATGATATAAACACGCTCACTAGTTGAAACCCACAAACTTATGAACAACAATTTTCTTATTACATCTAGGGGCAAGTTTTGTTTGAAATGGACGGGAGGCGGGGAATGAAGAGAATCAAATATGTGATCAGTTCAAAAATAAGTGCTGTTTTTTAAGCAGAACTCATATCCCTGAACTCTACATACTATATTCCTAAAGGATAGGAACAGCCTCCCCTTTAGATATTCTTCATTTAAAAGGGCAAAAATTACATGAAGCGATTCCTTCTATACAAGCCACCCGTCATTTTAGTCACTGTTTCTTAGATAAAATAAAATAATGGTTAGATGAACAACTAATGAAGTCACATCAATGGATTATGCATTACTATTTCCACATATTCACCTGTCTCTCTCCAATTTTGGTAACATTTCGAATGTTGTTGTTAAAACCGGGTTATTTCCTTCATTATTTCCAACATCCATGTAGTTTAGCACAGTCAGCTGGGCTTTTTTATCTGGACTTTCTTCACAATTTTTGCAACCAATGCATTTGCAAATAGAGGAACACACAATCTTAGCCTGGCAAATACAGAATACTTAGAATAAAGATGTATAAATCTTAAATCAAAAACACATCTGAGCAACTGCTGGAGCTATATCACCAGGGACTTTTTCTGGATGCGCTTGTCTTGGATACTCTGAGTGAGACCATCAGTATCAATGTAAGGAAGCAAGTCTGCTCCTCTCCAAGGATTCTCTGAGGAGAATGATGGTTCTCCTTGCTCTGTACACAGACAAGTAACTGTTCCCCTCAATGTGTGGATTGTGCAAATTAACTACCCAAATTGGCAGAAAACCATTCCTCTTTTTTTCCAGAGCACAGCATTGGCTGAGAGCTCGTGACACTAACCATTTTAACATTTAACTTCAACTGGAATCAATTTGAAGTCATGACAAGATGTGACAAGAAAGAGACTGTTTCACATACATTCAAAAAAACCTATGATGAACTATTCAAAGAAATGTGATTCTTTTTAGAGACTACTAGTTACAGAATATAATCAAAGTTAATGTAATAACCAATAACAGAAAAATTCAACAGACTTACCTCAAAGCACTCACAATAATTCTTGAGACATCCTGAACGCTTGCAGTTACATCCTTTGTTATGGTGAGGTTTAATGTCTCCCAGTTTGCTTTGCCCAATCTTTGGTAGGAAAGCTTCTGGGTTTCTATCAAGACAGACCTAAAACAAAAAGTGTTTAATTAAAACACATTTAAAGACTGTTTTTAAACACCTGAGTGCTATCCAATATTTAAGAAAGAAATTCTTACTTTCCACTTGGTGGTATGAAGAACATATATAAGGAGTTTTCCACAGCATGTGAAAGCAGAAATTCAGATTCCAGAATACTGAGCCTACTGAGATCTACCATTGATTTTATGAAATATCCTAAATGACCCTCTCATCTGTTATTCTTTCGGGGCTGGTTTTGTCTCTTTGCTGGTACTACTTTCACCAGAAACAAAAAGTTCTCTGTGAAAAACGAATCCATGCATATATAATTATGTACACCTCAGGGTTATTAACCATATAACGGCCCAATAGAAAGTCCATTCACAGGAATCAGCACTGGCTATTCCATGGGAACAGTAGTATTTTTCTGGTCCTAAGGTCTCACAATGTCATGGAGTACTAAGTCAGATTAAAGAGATCCTGTGCACTTTACGAATAATATTTATGGGCGGGTAGAGAAACTGCTATGCTTTTCTCAAGGACAAACAAGATCTCTTACACTCTAACAGAATTTCATCTGCAGCAGTGAAAGAAGTGCTGAGACATCAACAGCCTCACCAGTTCAGCCGCTGAAGAGCATTTGAATTCAAAACTCAGTTGTTGCACACTGATACCAAAAGCTGCTGTGGCTCTGGCTGGTTGGATTTGGCAAAGTTCTAATTCTTGTACAACCCAGAGATGATGTAAGTGATACAAAAGATTTCTGGAGAGTTGCATACAAGGAACACAAATCTATTAATATATCCTTATTTTAAAGTACCAGTAGAATAAGACTTTTCATTTTCCCTTTAAACCTTAGAAAACGTAACAGATATATATTTGTATAAAGTTGATTAAATTATTGCCCAGATTGTGCAGGTTGATATACACCCAAAAGTTAAACCCCATACTATTCTGTATTCCACTAACAAAATTTCCAAATGTAGAAGTGAACTGCTTCTCAGTCGTGCAGGGTTCAGTGCTGTAGGAATGAGCATGAGCTTTGCATTCTTGATGAGTCAACCAGAAAGACAAGCACAGATGACTACAGTAGATTTGTCAGTGAAAATAATAATTTGGGTAATTATATTTTGTTTTCCTTTATCTACTTTTGACTTTGGGACACAACTTTTCCTTGAAGTGAAAACATTTTCTGAAATTAAATTTGAGGTTGCAAACTTTGTTCCAAGAATGAAAATTATCATTCAGTTAACACACAACTAGCTTTAATTCAAAGTATCAGAGGTTCTATAGAAGTAAATTAAAAAATCAAAATTTTTTTAACTTGTCTAAGAAATTACGGAGGTAACACTTAGTGCTTTTTGGTATAAAAATAATATATTTCAAAGACTAATGCAAGAAAAAACACTACCGTTGTATTATTTATACACAAAGCTGATAATGATATATACTGTTTTTTCTGTTTGTTTGTTTGTTTTTTACCTTAATGGCTTTAAATCGTTCAGTTTCATGAAGTAGATTGTTGTAACAATTATTGCAGTTGCAGTTGTTGCAAATATCACCACTGGCAAAGCAATCACAATATCTACGATTAACATATAACACAACATAAGAAATCAAAAGATTTACTGGTGTTAAACGTTATTCTAATTCAAGGCAGAATTTCTTGTTTATATCCTTGAAAAATGTTCCTTCCTCTGTTATTTAATCATATCCAAATATAGACAAAGCCCTCACTCTCATTCATTTTCACTGTTTGTAAAATATATCTACTCCATCAATGAATCAAATTTTAATCAGCATGTACACATCTGTGTGCACGTTATTTATGCATGCATGTAAACACATAATATTTATGCAATTCTGTGATTTACATACAGCAGTGAAATAGAGAAACAATACTTCACTATATAGCATTTATGTTCTATACATGAACATATGATTTGGTGGATATGCTCTGAACAATGTCTTCTGGTTTCTCTTTATATTTTCTGTACTTTTGATTCTATCAGTCGTCCACAACTCTGCCCCCTAAATTCTGTGTGACACTAGATTATATAAACTGTTGATCTTTAACTCAGGATCAGATGAGTAAATTTTGACCCATATGGATTGTTCATCAGAATACATTTATTGTATGTTTGTTCTTCCATATATACACTGCTGTTAGTATTTATTAAATGTTGATAAGCTATTACTTACAATTTAAGACACTGAGATTTTGTGCAGTTACATGGTTTCTTAGACTTTGTAATCCCTGGACCAAAAGGTACGCTACACAGATTGAAAAAGGAAGAAAATTAGAAAAAATATACAACTGCTACAAAAATTAGTCTATACTTTTGAAACAATGATTTTTTTCTTTTTTTTTTTGCACCGATATCAGTGTTACTTAACAAGCATGGAATCACAGAATGTGTGACAAAAACAGCAGACTGATCTCCTGCTATCCACCAGCTGTCACTGCTGGGGGCAGGTTAGCTCCCAGTCACAGATCCAGTAATGGTAGTGCAACTGCAAAGCACTCTCACCTGTCACACTTGGCTTGTATCTGCCTCATATTTAAAAATGATCCGCAATTAAAGATTATTAAAAGAATCCCATTAGTGTTAGAAATATGAGCTAAACACATATTAATTATACTTAGAAACATATCAACTAACTTAGAAAATCAAATGTTTTCAGATACGTGGACAGCATAATTGCACGGATCCTAAGAAATCCTGGAACTGTGACAGACAGCCTCAACCACCAGCAAATGGCAGAATGACTACAAAGATATATATACACAAAAGTACTCTTACAGAACTGCGTTTTTGTTACAAATGAGAAGCAGCTATGTAACACAAAGATGTCTAGGAGTCATTGCCAGCATAAAATTTAAAAGGTATAACGGACTACATGTTTCACACATCTTACCCAGCTGAAGACATTTTCACTTGCAGATTTGATTCTGGGTGGAATGTGGCAGTGCTAGCTGCTGACTGTAAGTATCCCTGTTCAAACTGCTCAAAATAAAACGCATATAGCTGGTTTATATTAAGCTTTTAAAATAGACTCCTGTCAGTTAAAAGACAAAAAGTAACACAAAGAAAATGCTCCAAGGATGCTTCGCTTGCCATGACTAGTGACACAACTCATGGAAGTACAAAGCTGTAAAAACTGCATGCATTTCCTCTTTGAAACTGCTCACTATGTCAGGATACCCATTTCTCCATGAAGTACCAAGAACAGCTGCCAATGCTGTGGTATTAGCACACTGTTTTCAATTTACTGATAATTCTAGGTTCAGTTGCTTTTAATTCCAGTAGTCAACTAAAACTGACTGGTGACTTGATGATTTACATTATGTTCAGCTGCAATATGGCATCTACTTGGTTGAAGAAAAAAAAATTTTTTTATAAGAATTAGCTCACAGACCAACAAAACACACTGCAGACCTGCTGTCTCTTCAGACATATGAAGACAGCCTGGTTATGGACAGAGAAGGTAAGAACAAATAGGATTATGCTGGCAATACAGTCGCAAGGAAAGGCTGTGAGTACCTATAAGCCACAGTTATTTTAACTGGTGGATAATCTAACTGTAGATAAGAAAGAAGAAAATTAATATATTTAAAGCAAGAGGAGAAATCTACGGAACAACAGGGTGGGGATAAAACGAGAGATAACTGCAGTCCTGTCTACATCTCTAGAATGTTTAGGCATCAATTTGCCAATGTACTACTTGTAGTGATGAAAGACTCTGTAGTTCATTTTTCCATCAGGCCCTTGGGTTTTTAATTTCTTCTTTTACAAGGGTGGCTGTTATCCACAAACCATCTGCTATGTTTGTACTGACATCACATTCATTTCACACAAATCAGAAGTTAACAAGTAAACATTTGTGACAATCTTTGCTATCAACTCTGCTGGAAGTAACACAATAAAAATCAAACATCTGCAAAGATTTTTAGTCTTCTGTTCAGTTTTCATTTTTGAAAATGACATACTGTTTTATCACTCGATTAGCAAAAAAAAATTGACAAAATTATAAAGACTTAATGACTATTAAATCCTAATCAAGAGAGGACAATGTAAGGAATCCTAGTGGAAGAAAATATTCTCCTTTTTCTGGTTAAAGACTATGTGCTTTCCTTCACCTCTCAAAAGAGTTGTATAATAGTTCTCAGAAATAGTATAATTTATATGAATACCAAATTCAAGTTTGCAAAACTGGAATATATTTATTTTTCTCATGGAAAAATGTATTTTTAATTCTGTTATTATTTAAAGAAAATTCTGAAATCAGAAGCCTCTACATACAGAAAGTATATTGGATTACAGACCTAACCTGTCTAAAACAGCTGAACTGTTTTTAGAAAATGCATACAATTGCCACTTCCTGACATGGACGCAGGAACCCACTTTAAGAGTTTATACTCTGTTTAATACATGTAAAGAATAAAGCTTCTTTACCTCTTGTTTGTTTGGATCCAGTTTACCTGAAACGGGCAAAAACTGCCCCAGTACAGCTGCTGCAGGGTTGCCCACATCTGAAAAGATGACATTTACCTGAAGACTGCTGAACCACTCACAATGTATACAGCTTAATTTATGCATAAAAACTTTCTGAATTAAGCATACAGGCAAATGAGTAGCTTCAAATTCCTATATTAATAATAAGAAGCCCCCACAATATTTCCTGACACTGTCCATCTTTTGTCTACACTTTCTGCTACAATTGAATTTAGAAAACAAACTCACTCTACAATTGTATCAAGGAAGGACCTAGAAGTTCTCTCTTCAGAAATGTTTTTCTCGATTTAAAAAAAATAAAAAATAAAAAAAAACAAGAATAAAAAGCTGCCCATACAAAAATATCTGTTACAGGACTCATCACCAATTTGTCAGCTAGGAATTTGAGCACGTGATGTTTTTACTCCACGACATTAAATATATTTAAATAGAAACAGCATAGAGTTAAAATATTTTGATAAGAAAAATGACCAAAACACATATTTATCCTGAGCTGTCATTTTATGAATTTCCAGAGTTCTGAGGAATATCTGGAATAGAGAGCTTTAGCTTATAACAAAAATAAATAATAATAATAAAAAAATAAAAATTTATGGAGAAACTCATAGCTGTAAGACTGTGTTTTTATCTAAGTCCTGGTGAGGCACTGCATCATTTAAGAAAATAAGTATCCTAGACTATGTTGAAAAAAGCAAGTATTAGTCCATTAGTCTCACTGAAATTACAAGATTCATCTTATGTTCCTAGAAACTTTTAAATGCAATTTCTGGACTTTCTTTAAAAACTGATAGAATTTCTGGTTCATTAATGATGTAAATATTAGTGGGACATTTCGAATCCCAAAGCTAAAGCATACCCAATAGTCCTCAACGAAGCTCTTCATTTATAGAGAAACAGTGACACTTAGTGGTGTGCTAGGGTAAATGCAAATATACCCAAGAGCTTATGCTAAACATGCTTCATATGGAAGATAATCTGTATATTAAAAGCTTTCATATACATTCAACATGTCCATTACATCATTCTTATTACATCGAAATGCCTAGAATTTTTTTAGTTATTATGAAATAAAGTAAAATAATAACTGGTGATAGCTATACTAGTTTGGCTCATCTCCCATTGTTGCTGCTTAATAAAATAAACATGCAGTTGCCCTTTAACTATGATCTGCTATCTGATATACTAGAGATAACTTTAACTTTGATTTTACCAGATTGAAGATAATTATGTTGGTCTTGATACTGTGGAATTAGATGAACTGGTTTTAGATCATGCGTGCCACAAGTGTTTATACAGAGTATTTGAGTACTTCCTTCCAACTGGCAGAACACCTAGAATAAATAGATAACAATTACCTTTAATTTTAGGAAGTGTAATTCTAAGCATATGGATAGAAAGGTTTTCCTAAGAGTAACGTGTTTCATAAAGCTGCGTAATCACAGACTGGAATCTCTCAGACAAATGGATCATTATACATTAGGATGCTTGCTTCTTGGCACTTTCAATTTGTTTGGTTACGGAAGCAGCTATTGAGCTACAATATTGTAGCTCCTCAACCTAGGTGAGAAGCACTCCTGGTTCTCTAAATTGTTCCATAGGGTTTTGCATAACATATTCTACCTAGTTTTCTAGTGTGCTGACTGGCCTAAGAGTGAATTTCCTAACCAGAACACACCACATTTCATTTCAACATCTCATACAATTTATTCAGATGCGATTGTAACTCAAGACTTCCTTTGTGAAATGATCTTCATATTACTGCATGTATGTGAAATAGAAAATAACATGTTATATAAAAAATAGCACTGTAACTAAAGAAAACTTTCAGACTGAGTTTGAGGAAAGGATTGTCTTACTAGTCTTGACATAGCACTTATTAAGTGGGATTTTTGGTTTATGTGTGGTACAAATAAGTTAACAATTTTCTTTAGCATATAATTCTTCTATCAATTACAAGATCTAATTACCACAGGGCTGGAATCGTTTCTGTGTAAACATCCAGATTCCTCCACAACACCGTGCAATGCTAATAACTTGCAGTTAGACTCATCAACATCTGAACTCTGAAAAATTGCTCCATCTTGATTCTCTGTAACACTTCTAATTGCCTCTCTTATCTCAGTCTGAAAAAGCAAATATTACATCTTAACAGGCACTCCTTAAAATCTTCTTTGAATTCCAGGCAAGTACCATAAATTTAAAAATGAAATTCATACTTACTATCTCATCATAGACAGAAGCCTGAGGTAAGCCACAGATACCACCGGAACATTCTGGTATATAAAATAAAGAATGTTTTATTAAGAAATCCAAGGATTTTCTTATGCCAGGAGCTCCTTTATAGTATCAAGAAAGGAGATTTTGATGTGACTACAGCATTACAGCATTATGAAATAATATTTAATATTCTCTTGTAACTGGCTTGGGAAAAACAGGCTTCCGTATGAGTTTGATGTCTCTAAAAGATTTATTGTGCCCATCTGGTAAAATTAATTTAGCAATGACGTTATGTTAGCAAGGCTGACGTGTATGTCAGCTTCCACTGGAAAGACTGTGTGTTGCTATCATACAAAGGATGTCTGGGAGACTTAATGCATTACAAAGAACATTATGTATCGAAAAGGACAACTGGAGAACACTTCCTTTGCTAGATAGCATCTACATGACAGCAGGCTGGCTGTTGGACACTGGCTGGCATACAAGACTTGGTGCACAAAAACAGAGCTCAAAGCGTCATCCTTCAGGGGGATGCAATTCCTGTTATATGCTCCAGGTCAGCAGGGTTCCCCAGGAAACTGAAGGATGATTTCACTACATGGATAGCCAGAGTGAAGGTACCTAGTAAGCAAGAAACACGATTTACACGTGGAGAGTGCAAGTCTGCACTCAGATAGGAGACAGGCATAATGGATAAGTCTTCCTTCCCTGTCTCTGGCATTTTTCTTGTACCTCCAAGGAGAGCTGTGCACAAACTGATCATTACCGTAATCCTGGAGGAAAAACACCCTCACAGAGAACAACAACATAAGATACGCTAGTGAATCTATGTCACTATTCAAGACGGGTAGCCTACTCAGTGCCAGCAAACCTCTTGTGCTTTGTAACAGATATGAGCTCAGCATAATAAATATGTAGGGGAGGGGTGGTATCCTCAACAAGTAAGTCCATAACCATTCCCTTTCAAACTTTACATTATAAAACTTGCATTAATAGCAATACAAAAATTAACATGAAACCAGAAAAGCAGAATAGTTTAAAAGAATTAGTAGTAAAATGTGTCATATTTTTTCAAATTTTTAGTGCCTTTAAAACCTAGCCTGATGAATGCTGTGTGAAAGTAACTTACATTTAACAGCTGCTCAGTAGCTGTTATCAAAGGAGCTTGCCAGAGCAGCTTTTTCCAATGTAATAGTGTTAAAATTACTAGTCCTCAGTTACAAGTGGTACCAATACAAGCAAATTCAATAGAATTATCAAGATTTAAAACATCCCAGGTCTAAAAGCTGATATATAAACTAATTTATGCAGATTACATGAGTGGGAGGTTTGAATGTAGGGCTGGAGAAGACCACACAGGTCATTAAATTCAGCTACAATTGTAAAGTTATGTAGAAGTTATTTAGTTTAGAAAAAATGCAAACACGATGGGCCACACTACATCTTCACAACATCACAGTACAAATTTTAGATCTCCAGTAAAAGGCAAATTCCACAACAATATATCATAGAAAGAACACATTTGAAGCATCCCCCTGCAAATGCAGAATATTTTTTAATTAAGTCTCCTGTATAGAACAGACAGCATTCCACATCAGAAAAGAAGGCAACTTTCATGATTGTTCTTGGTCCACTCAGACTTCAGGAAAAACTACCCTTTAAGACCACATTTAGCAGTCAGTTTAAGCCTGAGTAGGGTTGTGAGCAGAATACCACAGCTACTCAATAACTCACTATTATCAGCATCTAACATCTACTACCTGTGGTTAAACTTCAATATGAAATAAAAACACAATCCAAGAGGCAAACTGTGTTGCAAGGAGGAATACCTTTTTCACATTCCCCTGAAGGAATGGGGAGGGGGTAAAAGAACAACAGAAAATCAAAAGATTGAACTGCATGCTTGAAGCAACGTGAACGTGGCTTGTTTCAACCTTTTTCTCCTGTTAGACTTTCTTAGCTCCATTAACATTTTTAGAAAGGGCTCATACTGCTATTTCCCAAATTCAGAAATTACTTCATTTAGATATTTAAATCCTTTTCTAAGCCTGTAAGAGGAGTCTGAAAATAAGAAAATAAATAAATCCCACTCAGCCATTTGTGGCACTTACCATTAAAGCAATCTGGCAAGTTTTTTGACTGCACAGGACTGTCTTGGATTCCTTTAAATTGATCATAACAAATACAGTTATTCTCACCTGCAACTGGAGGTATTAACGATCTGAACACCTGAAGAAAAGAATGTTTTACTCAGAACTATTTTATATATTTCATGCCTCCTTTTAAAAAAAGCCAAATAAATAAACAGAAACTGATTTATACCAACCTTTGAAATCGGAAATTATGTACGTTTCCAAAATATAATCAAGCACATAAATGTTGCAGCATATCCAGAATTACCAGACACTATAGACAGGTGAATGTTATTTCTCTTTCTGTTCAACATGCACTTACGGTTTAGATCTAATACATTTGTAACTATAGTAACATCGTATCTAATACCTACACTTTAATTTTCAATAATAAAGCGAATGAACAGAAATATATGAACAAACACAACCAAACTATTTTGTAGTTTCAAATTAGAATTGAAATTGTTTGAACTGGACTATTTTCTTCCAAGCTATGTGTTCTCTGCTTCCTCCACGCAGACAGTAGTTTAGGAGGATAAGCAAGCAGCAACATTGAAACAGACAGCTTTATTTCAGTGGAAGTATTCATAACCCGATTATAATTCTCCTCTAATACCTTACCTTCAGAAAACAGGGCAGAGTAAGGAAGCTTATTCAGTGTGGTAAACTTTAAGGATACTTAGGAAGAGAGCTGGTGAGAAAGACTCTAAATCTCATTTTCAGACTGCTGCAAAGAAGAGTTGAGCCTAACAAATTTTCGTTGTCTGCAGCTTGACTATGAAGAAAGGAACTTTTATGCCTTTATCATGTATTTCCTTGAGAAATTTGAATCTTATTAATAGTTGAAAAGATTGATGATCTTGATAATCAAAGAACTACTGATAATACCGAGCATGTGCGTAAAGAACCTCTGAAGCTAAAGATTTTTTTTAAACCGTAACCTGAAAGTAAGCTAAAACACGTAAGGTTAATATCATGGTAGACTTCAAGCACCCCCAGATAAAATGCCACTGGGAAATGCAGTGGCCTGGGCAGTGCAAGCAGTGACGTCTGTGACAGCAGGTTTCTTGCACAGACAGCCCCACAGCCACCACCGGACTTCAGCCTGGCACTTTGGTGGGATACTGCAAAGAAAAATCAGACCCCGTTCTCAATCAAGTGATTCTTGTAAGTTTTTGGTGGGTTTTAATGCCTTTGATTTTTGATTCTTAGAGTAGCAACATCTGTCAAAATATTTACATTGAAAAAAATTCAACTGGTTATGTTTAATTTTTTCAAGGTAGCTTCTCAGAGAAAACCTCAGTGTTCCCCTAGATGCAAAAGCAGAATTAGGGGGTTTCTTCAGAAGACATTCCACAGCCATAAAGAAAGGTACAAGCACACATAACTATTCTAAATATGAACAGTCTGCATTAAGCAGATGGATTTGGCCCTGTGACCATCACTAAAGTTTCATGCTGCAAACCTTTACAGACAGTAATTGATCCCACATAGGAATTACTTTCAAAATATACTGAAAAACTTTGCCAAATGTGGAAAGTACACACCACTTACAAAACTACTTTCTTGACAGATGCTTAACAACATTACATGCCAGCTTACTGTTGCAAATAAATTAATTTTTAACTCATTTGGACTATATACATTTTAAGATGACGAGCGTGTCACCTGCAGAACTAAAGAACAAAAGTTAATGTGTGTACTCCGTACAACTACTTAATAGCTGCTACCACCAACAGTAATACATAAACCTGAAGTGGGTACACCTGTGGCATGGTAAGATTTATTTATTTATTTATTGAATAAGTAAATATCCAGCCATTTAAAAATATGGCTCAAGACATGGGCAAAAAGAACAGCAGTCAGAAGTGTGTGTTCACTGCATGTTAATTATGGCAATAGGAAGAAAATTTATTTCTGTATTTACTACTAAGTTTGTTCTAGTATAAAACTTATGATATAAACATCATGCAGATCCCATGTAAGTTTTAATGTGGTGATCCTCCACATTTGAACTGCAAATAAGCAAATAAAATATTCCTATTTCACTTAATCTTACTGGTATCATTCTGACATTTTGATTGGCTGGTCCTTCTGAAGAGAAAATGCATGAAGTTGGAACAGTGCGATTTTTATGCTGTGTCACCGCAGAAGAAAGGAAATGGACACCATCTGGAGGCAGATAAGGTGAATGCATATGTTCAGCTTCTTCTGGAAGATTTAATTCCTTGTATTTTTCGAGATCTTCATTGTCACAGCTGTTGTTTCCATGTGGATATATTTCAACTTTTGCTATCGTATTCTGATTTTCAGTGGTAAGAGGATACTGGAAGTGATCCAACAAAGTCTCTCCCACGTTTATCGTGCATAAATGGTTGCCTTGACTGGGTGTCAATCCCTCCTCAATTGGATTATTAATTACTGCAGTTTCCAGATTAAAGTTTTCAGAACTAACAGGACTATTTTGACTAAATATTTCAGTTGCAAGTCCACCATCTATAACTGATCTTATATCAAACAATATCTGATTCTCCATAGTCACAGGCAGACCGTCAGCTGCTTATTTGTTTACTTGAAGATCATTATTTTTTCTATTTCAGTATTCTTCCAAATAACTTCTACACCTAGAAGGGAATGAAATAGTCTTAACCAAACAACAAGTACATGCAATACTGCAGATTAACACAATTAACATGAAACTGAAAAATATAGCAGTGAAAGTGGTTGGTTGGGTCCTGAAAAGCCACCAAGCCAACAGAAACAGCTACTTTTAGCATAAGAGCATTGCTTGCAACTTCTAAACACGTTAATGGCATTCAGGCCTAAATCAGAATGTAACTATTTGGCTTTAGTAGTCAAAAGAAATCAATCATCAAATCTGACACAGCACAGAGCTTGTGGAGCAATATTGCTGTGAGAGTTCTGTCAGTTTCACACGCCTGAACAGCACAGCAAGACCTAACACTCTCCATGCCACTGCTGTCAGATGTCACTATTGTCAGACGTAGACAGGTGCTTCTCTGCCCCACACATACCGCAATGCCAGCACTGAGACACCAGCCGAGACCCACCTGTACTGTCACCGCTACAATTTCTGGATCTGGGCTATGACAACACGGTGCTCGTGACAGGAAACCAGCCCTGCTCGCTCCGGCAGCCCTCCTCCCTCACTCTCCAGCACCAGCCCCGTGCGACGGGCACAGCAGCGGGCGTACCCCTGCCCTTCCTTCCCCTCAGGGAGAGGGGCAACGACGCGAGCGCCTGCCGGACCGTTAACGGCTGCTCCGCGAGCCCCGGGCTCGCGCGCCCGGGGGCGGCGGCGCTCTCCGCACAGGGAGGAGCCGGGGGCGCGCGCCGGCCGCAGTTTGACTGTTTGAATTCGAACAAAGTATTTCGAGGCACGTTCCAAAACGAGCAACCCTTCGTGCAGCGCTGCTTAGAGCAGCTGGAACCAAAGCACTGCAGCTACTACGTTCCATCATGGACTAACAAAACACGGAATCCAGTACTTCGCAGCTGTTCAAATTACGACCCAGCAATTGTTTTTCCTTCTACTAGATATTGTGAATCGTTATAGTTTGCTTTTATTTCCTCATTTAAAACAAACAAGTTGTTAAACACAGCAAACAGCAAAGATTGTCACTTTATTTCATGGTGGCTCTATTTAAATTACATCTCTTTTTTCAGGAGATGTCCTTAAACACAGAGCTGCGGGCACATTCAGATGCCTAACAGGTAATGTTAGTTACTTCAGGTAGTTCGTTACCTCATTGTTTTTGTGGGATCAGAATGATCACAGATCAGAATGAGTGTTGTACACACATTCCATAAGCAGTTCAGGGCTCCAAGTCCTCCACGTACGTCTAGGCACTAAAAATGCATCAAGTAAATGGGGTTTGCTTTCAAGTTTTCGTATTGCATATTCTAACCAATCCTGAGCTGGTTAACTGCTGCAATTCAGTTTGAGGCTCAACATTTCACATAGAAAAATACAAGAAAACAGACACAGGAAAGAATTATACTTCTGAAATCTTGCCCAAAGCTTCATTTTGGAGGTTTTGTGTGTGTAAAAACAAAGCAAATCCACACAACACAGTAACAACATCAAAACAAAGTGCAGCTAGCTTTCATCCAGGAGTTAATCAATCATCCAGTGTAATTAACCCAAGATATAGGTATCAACTTTTCCTTGTGATTTGGTTACAAATGTTACGTTGCTGTTTATAAACATCTAAAGTCAAGAATCAAGCGAATTGGGCCAGGCTCTTTTTGGCGGTGCTCAGCAACGAGACAAGGGGCAATGGGCACAAACTGGAACACACGGAGTTCCATACAAACATGAGGAAAACCTTCTTTACTTCGAGGGTGACAGAGCTCTGGAAGAGGCTGCCCACAGAGAGGCTGTGGGGTCTCCTTCTCTGGAGATATTCAGGACCTGTCTGCATGCTTTCCTGTTCAACCTACCTCATGGAACCTGAAGGAGGGTTGGACTTGATGATCCCCGAGGTCCCTTCCAACCACTGTAATTCTGTGCGTTTCTTTGCCCTGGGTCTGCAGCCAGGAAAGTTGGAGAAAAAGAAAACAACCACGCTTCCTCCCCCCTGCACTCTCCCTTTTCAAAAGGTTTCATCTAAAATCTCCTAGTCTTTTATTCCAGGACATCCCAACAATTATTTAATTTCAGTAAGAGCTGAATAATCCCATCCATTCCCCAGACAGCTGCAGCAATAATATTTGAGTGTAAGATGCTGTGTTCCTTCATACACTGAAAGCTGCAAAACCCATAAAAGCAGAATGCCAAACCACTGTAAATTTTTTTTTTTTTGGAACAACAATTCAAAAAAAACAAACTGAACCATTACAACGTAAAAAAAACAAACAAACAAAAAAAACAACTAAAACAACTGTTTCAAAGTAGTCCATTTTTAGTGCTATTTCTAAGGAGTTTTCAGGCAAGAGGAATCTTCATATTAAGCAAATAAAATTTCAATACTGTTAACTTTCTGGACCTGAACTATTTTTCCACTGCCTGATCTTTCATGTTCTATAGATCGTTCACTGTGAAGTTAAAACCAGTACTGATTACTAACTTGTACACAGAGTTTCACATGAACTTTTCAGCAGCTATTTAGCTAAAGACCTAGGTTGCATTTTTCTACTGAACCTGAAAAATTGTTTAACACCTTCTCTATTAACTAGCCAAGTATCTTCATCTAAATAATTTCTAAAATAAGCTGAAGTGTGTCCCGCTATCATTCCTAACTGCATTTAACTGCAGTGATTTCCTGAGTCCAGAAACAGAAGCAATGGAATTAGAAAGGAAAAAAAAAAGACACAAACATTCTACTTAGTAGTGGTAATTGTGAAACTTTATTTTTTAAGTCACAGAAGAGGGTAGAACATTGAGACAGCATTGGATGTAAATAACCAACCACAGAAGTAGAATAAGTGAACAAGATAAAAAAACAGCTTAAATTAATACTTTTTATACACGAATGCAATTGGTACAAAGGCTGGATTAGAAGCATGATTTTCAAGGTCAGACTTGCACCTCCACAGTCCTTCAGAAGCCCCAACCCTTAAAAGAGTATTCAATTTGGAATAGCATTAGGTAGCCTCTACATGCGTCAACATTCTCCTACTCCGTTACCTTAAATAGCTGAAAATAATAAATTCTGAAAATGCATATTCCGGGTATTTAATCAATTCCACACTGCTATTTAACAAACAGCTTAATTTATTATCATCCAACCTTCTTTTACTACCTAGTCAACCCTAACTTCGAGCTCTTATCACTAATTGAGAACAAGTGATTTAAGGTTCAGTTATGGATGAATGATACAGACATTCTACTTTAACAATAAAGTACACTTTACTAGAAAGTTCGTTCAATTCTAAGGAATTTCAGTTACATTCCTATGGCTTTTGAGCAAAAAAGCAAGTAGTTTTACTGTATGTACACAATATTGAACATCAAGATTTAAATTAATTATTAACAGCCTACATTCACTGTGGATTTCTAAGATTTACATCCAAAAAGCATATTTTATTTACACGCTGTTGACATTTTAGAGAATGAAATAAAATCCTGTTTAGGAATTATGATCTAACCCAAATTTAAAAAAAAAAAAAGAAAAAAAAAAGATGCATTTGACACCACTCTTTTAGACATTTACAATAAAAAACTTTGTGCCAATTATACTTACTCTAAGAATGTAAAATTGCATTGATAACTGCACTAAATACAATTAGACTTGAAACATTTAAAACCTGAGAGTCAAATCTAAATTTTGTTTTTTGGAAAATCCTACAAGCTAATAAGCCCTATGTTAATTTAAGCACAGACTGCTAAGTGGTCAATACAAAAAACAGTGCATTATTTCTGCAGCTCTAAACGAATACATCATTATAACGTTGTTGCAGTAATTTGATAAAGCCAGGCCTGTTAGCTGCAATAAGGCTTATTTTCAAGTCTCCTTTCCCACACACTTTACCCGATTAAATGAGTGTCTTTGGCCAATTCCTGTGGGGGTTCCTACATTTATGTAAGCGTGTATCTGCTTAAGTGTGCATCTGGGACCTGTGTTGAAGTTTTCCACCTCAAACATACACATACAGGTGTTTTAATAGCTAGATCAGAGCAAAAAAACATGAAGAGGCATACAAAGTTAGAAATACTGGCCAGAGAAAATCTAAATATCTAATGAGAAGCTTTATATAATCCCCAGAGAGCTTTCAAAATTAGCATAGCTCTGGAGCAGCGTTTACTGTACTACTAAACATTGTGTACCTGCTACAACCAGAAAAATAAATCTGCCCTAACAGGTACACTGCACTGTGTGATCAAAAAAGTAACGACATCAATAAAGCCCAAGGACGAGTAGCATCACACACCAAGTTACTTCAGTTTTGTAGCAGACATTTTTACCCATGTGTTTAGAAATATTATGCCCCTTTTTCAGTGAAATTTTCTACCCTATTCCCTACCCCCATTTTTGCCGTATCCTTCAGAAACTGCTTGATGAAGGTCCTCTCCTAGGAGAGATTTGAGAAGGCCACGATTTCCCCACTCTGGAGCTATTTTTCATTGCCTTCACAGCCTACCTCATGCTGTTAGCTGAGCACGTCATCCTTCCAGGCTAAAAGCTGGCAAACATCAGTAGCTCAGCCTCTACATGCAGCCTTGATTCACAGATTATGCAACTTGTTTGAATTTAAATATATTTACATTTCCTGGGACCCAGTAACTTGTCTCTCAGCTAATCACTAATACCATTCAGCTAAATAAGCTCATGAGTGCCTCTAGCTCTCCAACAGTTACTCCTGCTGTAGAGTAGACCACAGAGAATGGTCTCTGCCATTTTGTATGAGATCATCCCATTAGAACTTGGAACCTAGCTGCACCATACACGAAGAAATTCAAGTCTACTTATACTCACCTAATTTACAATTTCAAAACTAGATCTGCATTACTATCTCTCCTCCACAAAAACAATGTAAAACCAACTCCCAGCATAAGCTTGTTTCCTGTGTTTAGGATATTTCTTTTTCTAAGGCACTGGCATGAACAAGGTCTGTTTATATGGATATAAAAATCAAGGATGTGGTGATGTGGCAAACTTGCTTGTAGGCAATAAGAAAAGTCTCATGCCTGCTAATTTACATAATATTTTACTACTCTTTGTAGCATGTCCTTCAAAAAAAAATTTCCATTAGTTGGTGTATTGCACTGGGTTATAATGTTCTTGCTTTTGTTGTTGTATTTTATTTTTTTTTTAAATGTTTTAAAGAAATTACCTTTAAAGAAGCCAATGAAGGTAAACAGCCACAAGCGTTGTCATTCATTGAAATAAAGCAGCAGATACTTTGAAGAACATTCTGCTATCAAGACATACCAAACGAAACCTTCTGAAGGATTTAAGACTTGATATGTTTTATCTCTTCCATTCTGGAACACAAGTAGACTCAATTTTCAGAAAAAGAAAAAAAAAAAAAGAGTAACGGTATACAAATTAAAGAGAAAACAGCAGGAGTTAGAATACATATGCCTTCATGCAATAACGGTATACTTCATCCCTAGAAACATACAAGATATCAAAAGTTGCCCTTTGAGGAAATAAATTCTTCCAAACTACTAAAAAAAATAAAATCATGAAACATTCAAGCCACGGCTAAGGTTTTCATAGAAGATCACTAGGATTGTGACTCAGTTTCTTCACCAGTGATTGTTTCACAAACCTCGCATTCATTCACCGTTCAGAAGAGTTCCCATCCCAACAACAGGAAGTTGCTTCATGCCAATAAGGCAAATCACTTGGTACAGTTTTTACTAGAGCGAAATAAACCCATGATGTCAACCATTGCTTTTCTGATGTTGTTTCCAAAGCGATGAGAATCCTTAATAAATAAATAAAAATACAATTAGTTATGCTGTCAGGCAACAGTTATCTTCTAAGCAAAAAAAAGGAATTTTAACATTTTGCAATTTTGGAATTACAGGTTTAGGTTACAACTATTACTGTAAAACTGGGAATATAAACAGAAAAAAAAATCGAATGTTGTACAAATTAACCCAGGTTTATGCTATTAGTGACTGGTGAATTCTACATTATGCATTTGTTTGTACACACAGAACTGAGAATCTCCTTTTGGAATCAAATGTGTCTATAGCTGTGTATTATTACTTCAAAAAACACAAACCCAAGACATCTATTTTATACAACATTTTATGGAAGCTGGTTCTTATATGACCAAGTAAAGCTCAGAAAGTGTGCAAGGCAACATAGAAGTACTGAAAAAGCAAAAAAAAACAAACAAAAAAAACCATTCTGTATTTGAGTTCCTATGGGAATCTTGAACCTATTACTACTGAAGAACTACGTCAAGTATGGGAAACGAACATCACAATTGTTTAAGCTTAAAGAAACTATTCCACATGTCAGATGAATGGTACAAGGAAGAAATAAAGATTACAAATATAAATCATTAGCTACGTTATAAAATCTGCTACAGAGACAACCTAATAATACCAAGGCCAGGCACATGAAGTGCTGCCTTTTCTGTATGGACTTTTGCCTTGACTGATGAGTAGGAGTACCAGGAAATTTAACGTATGAACTAAAAGGCATCCGAAGAACAATTTGAACCACACAAGAACAAAGTCGTATTTTCAAATATTTAATGATTAACCAGAGGCACCAAGATCTCTCGGACAAGTTAAGGTCAAAGGAAGATGATGAGTGTAGCTATGTAATCATGGCACAATTGATTGCGTTTGTTAGTCATGAAAGAAGGGGAAGGATGAATTGAAGCTCGCTCAAAGGAGGCTTCTGCAACAGCAGGATACTGAATAGATGACATATACTACATTCTAATAGATGAGTGTTATTCGGATAAATTTTGTTTCTCAAGCACAGATTACAATCTGTGGGACAACTTCTTTCAGAAGTATTTAGACCAAAGAGATTTAAAGAATAAAGAGCATACATTTTATTGTCTTTACCTGTGCAGCCAAAGGCAAAACCGTAATCATAAAAACCAGGAGACACCCATCTTACTGCTTACGGAAAAGATATGAGTCATTTCACACACGTTTCAGGGAACTACATGTGTGCAGACATGACCTTAGGCCTTCCTTACGTCTGACAGAATAGATGAAGTATTACATGCTTTCCTTGGTTCACAAAGCACTAAACTGATAGATGTGGAGAAAAAAAAAATATACAGCATGCGTTGACAAAGAAAAAACAGTGTAACCGTATGTTGCAAGTCCTACTAAATTTTTAGCAGACAATTAGTAGAACAGTTGTACAATTAGATACCAAACAAGATTTATTAAGCCACAGGAAAGGATTATCCCTTACCGTCTCAGAACAAGAGATTTTGCTGGAAACATGGAAATGGATGGAGTTTTCATCCAAGATAATGTAAGAAACACCATAACCATCATCAGCCACCTAAGGGAAGAAAGATGACAAAAAAAGAGTTATAAACTTCTTTTTCCTTCATTTTCTACACAATCCTCAAAAGAATCCCAAACCAGCAAATAAACAAAAGCCCACAAATCCAGCTTCCAGCTTGACAAGTCCACAAAAATACACCATAATTATTCTGAGTGCCAAAGAGTAGTCCTGTGATTTCTCTCACTTCTCTTTTAATAGAAATGCTTTTTGAAAGAGATGAATCTAGTCCACCGCCTGGAGCAGTCTGCTTAACAGACAAGAATATTATAAATTTCCATATTCAAATCTTGGTAAAATACTACAGCAGGTCAGAAGCTTATTAAATCTCCAACAACACACTAGTTTCTTCAAAGTCCATGAAAGCTACATAAAGTTGTTTTATTCTTATCATAACCACTATTCATATTGAATATTGAAGAGGGCAAGCATACCAATTTGAGTAGCTTAACTCAGAGGAAAGCATGAATACATTCTTTTTAATTAATCGGGAATAACAAAAAAAAAAAAAAAAACAACCCTTAAAATCTAGTTTAAGTAATGAAGCATTTAATAATGCTTTATTAATAGCCTGACATACTAAATCTCTAGGCATAGGTAATGTGACAAAAGCCTCCAGTTTATCACATTTCTTTGCTGTGGAGCCCTATATCATGTTTGATAACTGTCTATTTCGTTAAGGATAATCCATTTCGTAGTGGTACAAGGGAAAAAGGTAATGTTGTTTTTTCTTAGCACGTTCATATCCATGGAAAACATTAAACATATACATTTACAGTGCATATTGCACTTCTGATGTGCAACATTAAGACATTACAGGCCTGAAATTTCTAGACTGAAACAAAACTGTTTTTAAAAGGGATACTTGTATTTAGTAAACATACTGGCCCAAATCCACCACCGGAGGATAACATCTCAGGGTTCTTCTTCAGATCGATGTGTTGCTGTGGTGTCTGGCTCGTTGACAGCCTCCAAGGCTCTGACAAAACCTTTATTAGGTGTAAAAGAGATGCAGTTAAGTACAACATATTGTTTAAGAACACAGAACTCGCTCAAGAAATAATCAAGATAACTTGGAAAACATTCAATAGAGCAATATTAAAAGATAACTCCAGTTCACCTGTAGCCCTCTCAACTGTTCATTTCATTGACAAGAAAACAACTGAACCTGTCCTGATATGCAGATCACCACCATATGAGGTCTTGATGTTAATTTTTAAACGGTAATGAAATTTCTTACATTAGAAACGCAGTTTCAGAACAGATGAATCTGGTCTACAGCCTGGTCAACTCTGCATAACAGGTCTTGTTAACAAGATCGGCAATAGCGGTATTCAAATCTCAGTAAAATACTATGCTAAGTTACACGTTTGTAAAATCTCTAACAATACACAAACCTCTTGGAAGGCTGCAGAAGCTGTACAAGGTTGTTTTATTCTTAGCTTAAAGCAAGAACACAATTTTTATTTTCTAAATCTCAACCTTAAAATACGGTTTAATAAAGCATTTGTCACTGTAATAAACAGTGAAAAACAGAAATCACAATATAAAGTTCCATTAGCTCATATTAACTTACAACAAAGTGATTTTGTTACAGTTTCAAAAGAACATTCCTGAGAGAAAACACGTGGCCTCTGTTGCGGTGACTATGTGCTAGTGCCACAAGTAACCAGTATTTTTTTTGTAGCACTGATTACATCTTTCTTGCATACTTCAATACCATGTATACGGCATTACTAAACGTCTATTAGTAAGCACATATTAAAGAAAAATGAAACCAAGTTCTAAGATGATACGCAATGTTATCTATACTCCTGTTCCTGACAAAAACTGGAGTTCTATTAATATGTGAGCAGATACCAGAAACCACTATGTAAACAAGCAATAATTTACTGTAACCAACTTAACAGTAACAGATAATGTAGTGTAACTATTATCAATTAAGATCACTCACTTCCTTGAGGAAAGGAGAATCTACAGAAAGGTACTTGGAAACGACGTAAAGGCAGAACAGGTGGCGGTCAATGCCAGCACCGGTCATGGCAAGGCGATATAAGAGCTGATGTTTGGTAGCTGCAAGCCGGAATAACTTCAGCTTATATTCATTCTAACAACGAAAGAAAGATGAAGAAAATCTGTTAAGTAAACTGGGTTAAAGATTGAGGTGCAGAAGCAAAGTGAGTGGAATGGCTCTCAAGCCCAGAGCACTTAAGGACAAAGTACAAGACAATGCAGGCAACTAATTCCAACTACTCAGATCCTCTGACTTTTCAACCTCACATTTAATTTCAGTGTTAGCTATTACCTGCTGTAAACAGTGCATGATGAAAACAAATCTGTATTTTAAACGTGATCTAACTGCAGAACCAAACATAGTTACAACTGAGGTGTTTTCCTTTGCTGTGTATTCAGTTTCTTAAATCACATTGAGACTTTCTAAGAAAGGCAGAAGCTGCAACAGCCATTCTAGAAGGCAAACTGACAACGCGTGAACATAACGCATGGGCTGAAAGAATATGTCAGTCTCAAACTCACTTCTAGATAGCTATTTCATCAAGATTTTGTAATATGGAATGCAGCACTGAAGATATGGTAACCTGTCACTTCTGCTGTCCAGCATCACTGTATTTTATGCCACCTGTATAGGACACTGTGAGCAGCCTACTTGTCTCTAGGAAGAAAATCTTACAAATCAATGGTAGTCATGCTAAGCATGCCTACCATTAACATTCAGGGGTACAGTTTTGTGGATAGTCCACAGAAGATGCAAATTCTATACAAAAACCACACAGATAAGTAGAAGCAAGCAGTAAAGGCAAACAAGTATTAAAATAAACTGAATCAAAATCCAGGTTTATTAACAAAGGTACCTACGTAGCTTTCCAGTCTGTATGAATAAGTCATGTGTCAAAAAGACAAAAATGATATATTCAGGGGGATGGTTCCATGTGCGCGCGTGTTAAAGATGTTCACGTTTATAGAAATTCAACAGTTTCATAATGGCAGGTCACAATCCTAGTTAAGCATCATATCATAACAGAATAAAATTTTGAACTCTGACACATTTCAAAGATAACTCTGTGGCCACACTGAATCTTCAAATCAAGCACATTTTGTTAAATAAAAATAAAAAAAAAAGTATCAGCTCTGCAGTGGCAAGACAAGAGAACCAACTCTCATATCCCAGTTCCTTAATGGGAATCAAGAGTTCAGCTTCACAATGAGGACTCAACTATGTAAAAACAATTAGCATAAACTTGTAAGACATATTAAAGTTTTTAGAGTAAGTGTTCACACACAATACTTACCTCCATAACTCCCTAAACTACAAAGAGCCCGGAGTGCTTAATTTCCCTGCTAGGGACACCAATTAATTTCTATTTAACTGGCCATGTTCAGGAAGTGAAGAGCAGATCCCTCATCTTTGTTCTTCTACAGAAAATTAACATTAGCAATTTTCTAACAATAACCTAGAGATTTTACTAAAACTTCAAGCTAATTAAAATAAGTGTTCTTTCAGTTTTAAGGGAATAGTTTCAACACTGGAGATCAGTAAGGTTCACTATTTCTAATCCAAGGTCCATGGTGGCAATAACTAGCAATTTCTTACTGCTTTCCTAATGAAACGGTTAACAGCTATTTGATTCTTATCAGCTATTACCAACGCTTACAGACTATAACAGTCACTTCCAAATACTCACTTCTAAAATAATATATGTATCAGCTAATAAAAAAATAAGCTAAAAAGCAATATAGTCTTTTCTTGCAGTAATATTTACTCATAGAAGCTGGAAAAAACTTCAACTGTTCACCTACTTAGACTTTTCCTCTGACCAAAGATCGGATCAACTAAAACTCCTTCCTGAAGGTCCATTATGTAACGTACTTTGGAAGCTTTGAAAGGGAAAAAACCTCCAAGAAATCCGTTGCTTCTCACTATTTGCTTCCCTACTCATTAACCTTGGAAGCAGAAAATGTTTCCCTAACGTGTTCTTGCTGAAGTTTAAGTCCACTACCGCATGGAGAGCAGAGAACAGACCGTTCCCATCATCTTTGCATTGGCTTTTTTCAATCGACTTCAGAACAATCTGACTTCCTACCTCCTCTACTACGTTCACTTCTTTAGACTTGGCAAGAATAATTAAGTTCAGGTTCTCCTCACAGATCCTGTTTGGATATTTCTAACCATCCTTGTTACTTTCCTTTGGGCTCTCTCTAATCCATCCACACCTCACATGTGGTATCCAAAGCTGGGCACACCATGCCAGCTAAAGTCATACTAGGGAAAAAAAAATGTGGAGACAAAAGACTACGAAGAATAAACGGGCTATACAAACTTAACTGAAGGATGATTTTTTCCACAAGGACACAAACACTGAATGTTCTATGTCAGTGCTGAGTTACTGATTGTTACAGTCCTAGATCTTTTTCATTAGAATGTCTACCCATGTAGACAGAAGTCTCCGTTAGCTTAGCAAAACTTGCAGGTGTACTTACTCATTTACTTAACTCTATCAGTGAAAACTGCAACTAGCAATAGACACGATGACTGCCCTCCACCGAATACTGCCCAGCATCCTTCCATTTTGACAGCAAAAATTTTCAACAGCATTGTCCAAACTTTTGAAACCAAGAAGCATTCCCCTACATTGTGCTTCCCTTGTTTGCTAATCAGAACATCGCACAAAAGATGGAAAAGTTTACTGCAATCAACATGTGACAGCAACTATTTATTTCTGATGAGTAATATTTGCTTCCCTAACAGGAACGGTTACCTGGGGCTACACTTCAGTCCTCAAAACAAAGCATCAATCCTTCTACGTGTAACAACTATTCAGGAGCTCACTGATATAAACAGCGATAGCCACGTGCTTTATGGATTGTATTAGGAATCAACAAAGTAAACTTACACTTGCACCTGGGTCTTCCATTGCTTGAACAAAATTACACGATTCAACGGTACACGAACGGACAGTTTCAGTCCTGCCTTCTCTGAACAAGCGTGTCATAGAGGCTTCGTATGTTAAAGAAAATTTTCCCATGTCCTTGAAAGTTGACAAAATAAAAGCTTAAAAGTTTAGTCAGACTTAGCCCCTCTTTCTTAATCAACAGTACCATTCAAGGTAAGCACACAGGATATGAATCACTCCACAAATAAAGCAACGTTTAAAGTTTTCAGTAGTCCACCATTAGCAGTCTTTCTTACAGATCATCAAAAACAAAGTAAGATTAACAATGGGATTTGATAAATGCTATTAGAACAACCAAACTAGCAAGGACTTGCAAGGACTACTCTGCACATTTTATGTGCCGTCTTCTCCAGTCTGCTATAAACAAAACCCAATTCAAAATTTATCAAAAATCTATTAGAAAGTTCAGTGGCTTAAGTAATAGAGCTGTGGTAAGTAACCTAGCAAACTATAACATCCTTAAGAATATTTTCAATTCAAAGTTTAATAGCATTAAGATGTATTGCAGCACACGGATAAAAAGCATGTGAAATAATGTGATTTGAAAAACAAAAACTGAAATCATCTGCAAAATCCAACAGTGGCTTCCATATTTACTGTATTTACAGTGAAGATTCACAATCTTCGCTGTAGATTGTGAAGTTTTTGTACGGCAAAAGCTTATCTATGTGTCAGAACAGATCAAAGGCAGCTCATTTTTATTTTTATTTTTTTAAAAACGGAGCGTGTGTGAAAATGAAATTATTTGCCATGTAGCCACCCTAAAGCATGGTAGCAAAGACCACAAGTGGTGATAGCAGCAAGGGAATCTGGATGCTTTGACATTCAGTTTGGAATTACATAAAAAAAAAAAAACAAATAACAAATTAGGACAGCTAATAATGATAAATGTTAAAAAAAAAAATCACAGCTATAGTGCAAACCCTGTACAGTCTGCTACACCGGTGTTTTCTGAGAGCACACAGTAGAAGAGGCGAACAACTAACTGCTCCCTTCCCCGTTAAAATAAAAACAGGCAGGCACTTCTATTAATCCTGTTAATGACTACTGAATTAAGGGGAACTGCAAACTAAAAAAGTAAGCTTAACACAATTTAGATTACAACAGCAATAACTAACACACCTACAGGAATTTCCATATCTAAAAAATACCTAGGGACAGAACAACTACGCAGAAGAGAGAAATCTGCATTAGCATCAATAAGTCAACCTTTGGACAATGAATTTCCAGCTGGTTATCTGTTTCGCATTTGTACCAACTTCCATGGAACGTCTTTAATAACCTTGCTCAAGCAGTGCAGAACTACTTGGAAGTATAGTGTACTTTATGCAACCACGTGTTCTAATCACAAGTACACCAACATACTGTAACCAATTTAATTAGATTCTGTAAGTCACAAAGTCTGTTGTTCTTACCCGATAGTGAGCAAGCTGCAGGGCAAGCTGAACAAAGGCATCAGGGCTGGTTTTTGCTTTCTTTATTAGCCCCTTCCCAAAAGCATCAAAGTAAAACGAATGGAAGTCCACATCATCTGCCAGAGCTTTGGCAGTGCTCAGAGACCTCTCAATCACATCTTGGCACTGAAATAAGTAAGTAAGTAAGTTACCTTTATGAAATATGTACATGTGCACGTATTTGATCGCATCTGAAAGAAACGCAGACAAAGCGCACACACTTTTCATTGATACCTAAGACATTCTCCCTCATTGCAAACCATTACCATCAGTGTCTAAATACTCTTCCTTTGGAAAAAAAGAAGTCACCTTTGTGTGCAAGTTAAGATTCAGACAGCTTTTTTTAAAAAAAGTTGTAAGCTAATACACATTTGGAGTCCAAAATTGCTCTTAAAACAAAAAAACATGTTAAGATTGTTCAGATCACTGGAACATTAAACGTATCACCAGCCATTACATTTTAATTTAAAATGAAATAGGACTATAGTAGTTCGCCTTGAACTCAGGAAAAAAAACCCTTTTATTAAACATATAGACAATTCTGAATACATACAAGACAGCTAATCTCAAGGAAGCGTTACACAAGCACAACAACAACAACTCAGCAACTTAAACTTCATTATAGTGCAGTTATTGTTTACAATGAATGGCCATTTATTTTTGAAAAGTTGCCAAGCTAGAGAATTTCTACTAAATAGTTGCTGTTTCCTGGCCAGAATTTTTAAGAAGCGACATTAAAAAATCCACCATCCTTTTAAGCAAACTGGGCAACGTTCATAAGTGAAATACATATTTTACAGGGCTCAAGGAAGTTACAGCTATTTTTAAGGTAAGTAATTCATGATGTGATCTGACTGCTTGGGAGAAGAGGAACTTGAAATCATTATTTGTTTTGTACTTACTTCTTCGGGAATTTCCCACTGTAGTTTGGTAGGAATAGGAATATTTTGATTGGTATCTCCTTTACAGTGCCCATCTTCTGAATAGCCTAGTTCAAGATACTCAGTCGCCATTACATTCTGTGAAGAAGGATACATTTTCAGAATTGCAAACACATATTTCTGTGGAATTAGGATTTAATTTTGAAATCAGTCTAATGCATTTTCAAAACATAGTAAAATACAATATATGATCTATTTTCAAATATTGTCTATTATTTTAAGGCATTCTCCTTTCTCTTCTAAGCAGGAAAATACCAGATATGCATAAAATACTTACTCGACTACAGTGGTGCAAAATGTTTTAATTAACCCCCGTAAGCTCCCCCCAGAAAAGCTTGGAATCATATTTCATAAACTTAGTTCAATTTTGGTTCTAGAGAACTTCTGCAAGTTTGTCACCTGTAAAAACTGGTTCATCAAAAAACAGTTTATTGCAAATCAAGTGCAAATTCTCATAAAAAAATTAATCAGAAATGCTACACAATGTTTCAGTGTATTTTATATGCATGCTAGACCTCTTGGGTGGGAAAGTGGAATGTTTTCAAGATGGACAATACAAGCTGAATGACAAGATTTCAAATCCTTAATGTGAAAACAGGAAGATTTAAATCTGCTCAACAAGGAAAGAAAAACCTTGAGAAAAGTCTGTTGCACATACAGAAATTAAAACATTAGAAATGTTTAACTTCCTCACTTAGTGAACAGCACATGCCAACTATGAAATGAAAATTAATTATATTAATTATATTTTACTGAATAGACAATCTATAAATACCTAACAACAGAATTTCCTAGGAAACTGAATTCTACTTGCTTTGTTTTAGGCTTTCTAATTCTTAGCAGAAAAGGGACCAGCTAACAGCAACTACAAAAATAGGAATGAAACTTATCAAGCGATTCTCTGAAATAGAACCAAGTAACTCTTGACAATCGCCCAGAACAGATGGTCTGAACTAGACTGAGTTCAAATCTCAAATGAGTTCCGACCTTCTTCCCTGGTTAGAGAATGCAGTTAGGACTTCTTATACAAACGGATACTCTTAGATAATACAATCAGAACATGACTTGGGGCATTAGTTGGACCTGACTCCCACTTGCACAAACACATAATGAAATCAGAATTAGCTGATGTTCAATGTTTTAGTTTTGAGCAACGGAGTCATAACTATTTATAGAGATAAGCTTCAAAAAGAAAAAATATTCAAATAAGATATCAAGCAATAAACTATGTTCATGATGAACAGATCTGAGAAAAAGTGCATTTATCCCATTCATTGCAATGAAACACAAGAGCTAATTTAAATAACATATCAATCCAGAATTCGTGAAAGAATGGTTTATAGAAAATAAATGCTACAGAGTATAACGTTTACATTTTAAAAATAAGCATGAGATTTTATAGCACGAGGAAGCTTAAGTGTTTCAGAAACAAGTATATGTACACAATAAAATGCTGTGTCAAACAGGCAACATTATTGATTTAGAACATTATAAACGAGTTAGATGGGGTGCTGTTCTATGAATACACCTGTTCTTACTAAAAGTTTAATTAACATCTGTAATTTAAGGCAATGGAAGTTTTTCAGCAAGTTTTCCTTGTTTGTTTTTAATTCTGTTGACGATGTAGAAGACACAACAGAAGCAGGTCCATAATCACTCATCAGCAACATAAATACGAGCAACTGAAAGGGAACCTGCTGATGTTCAGAGCTGTTGCATGGACCATTTAACATCATCTTCTACGTTAACTTTTTGCATGAAACACTCACCTCCCACAGGTGTCCAACAATAGGCGCATCTGCCCAAGAGTGCTCTGCATTGAGGCCCATTTTGCCATTTTTGAATACTACAAGAGTAAAGGTTTTATCAAACCACCTAAAAAAGAAAGTTAGATTTCCTTATTGATTTCTATAGTTCAAAAACATTTTTATACTTGAACTTCATCTCTGTCAAAAAGAGATTCAAACACAGTGGTTTTTTTGTTTGAATTTGTTGGTGTTTTTTTTGTTTGTTTGAAGTAGACAAATTTATCAGTTTCTAAGTCACTAACTCATACGTATTAGCCACATGAATTAGCAAAATTCTGAAAATGAGACAGGTTTTTTCACAGAGTCAATACTGTACCTGTCATAACATCTGCCATGTATTAAGGATTTTGCATATGCATCCAGTGACACCACTGGATCTTCTTTCCTGTACCCGTGCTCATCATCATCCAACGTCACAAAAAACGCTGCTTTTTCAACAGCGTCTAAGGACTGTTTGTTCTTTCCACGGCTGAAGTAAGCCTGTCGAGCCTTAGCCCATGGTACCCTGCAGAAAGAATTTGTTTCACAGCCAGGTTACACAAATTAGTCCATGTTTTATCATCTGAAACTTATCTCAAGTTAATTTCTATATTGTTATACCACATTTATTTATTTGTAAATTTTTATGATTTCTAATGAAAAAATGCTTTACAGTATAAAGTTTGAGACATTTCCTAGTTAGGAAGTACATTAAAACCCACAGCTCTTTCTCTCCAGTGTCCAGAAACATGCAGGTAAGATTGAACTAAATTTGTCAAAACAGAATTGAATTCAAAGATCTTGTACCTACAGCCAAGTGAATTCATACTGCTTTATTTTGTAGGTGCAAGTCACAAATATAGAGTAGCAGGTACTGAATTTACATTCTCAATTTTGATTATATTCTTTAAAATGCTAGTGCATCCCAGATCTAAAGCTTTAGTTTAACACGCTTAATACTGCAAAACTTCAAATTACTCTTCTTACAGTAAGAATAGATAAAGCTAACTTCCTTAGCTCTCCAGCTAACTATGGGGAGTCTGTATACAGAGCTGCCACTGCAAAATTACTTTTACTTCCATGTCATTACAAAGGACTGCACAGCTGTAACATGTCAACAATATAATTCCAAATAATTAAATTAATTTTAAAAATGATAATAGCCATACCTATCTCCTGCAGTAAGAGCTGCTAGTTTCTCTTCACCAGCCTGAGGCTCTGAATCATCATCAAGAATTCTTTGTATCTGCTGTTCAATTTCTCGAGGTTTCAACAGTCTGCCATCATGGTACAGCCACACTTTGAAGTAACGCCCCTTATGATACACAACAATGTGTTTGCTGTCTTTCACATGCTGGAGAGTATCTAGAATTTTAAATTGCTTATGTGAAAACAAAGTTGAAGTCTCAAAATATTAATAATGCACCACAGAACATTAAAAGCCTACTGCATGTACTACCCGTTAGCCACAGCTCTTTTAAACAAGTTTGTCGTCATTAGTTTATAAACAGAAGGTCAGCTGGGATAAGCCTAAACTTAGGTCATGAACGCATTCTGTCAAACACCAAGTGAAGCTGTCTAAGCAGCTATATAAACTTCTGATTTGATGAAAACCGTTCATTCAGTTCTTTCACTGCTCCAAAGAACTGTTTACATTCTTACAGATCTGAGACCAGTTCACGAGATGGTGATGAAAGATGATGTCAAAGACAAAGCCTAAAATTCATTATTCTGAGAAACACTGTACCAGGAAAGAGTTCTGGGTGCTCTGAGCTATCCATACAGTTTTGGCAGGAATGCTTCATCCATTCATCAGAAGCAGTTTTATACTTATTCCACCTTTGGCTAGCCTACATAAAGCTCAAGCTCTTGTAAAAAGCATCACAACAGCAATGGAAAGCTCCATGAAAATCTGCTGTGAATTTAGCACAGTGTGTGCTTCTCAAAGAATGAGAAGAATGGATAGCAAAATTTTCTTCACCTGTTGACTACTAATGTTTGTATTTCTAGAAGGTCTGTCTCCTATTCTGAGTTTTGTCACTGTAAGAAACCAGAAAAACTGACATTCTCACGCACAGACAAAAAAAAATCCACTTTATTATTAGAACATAAAAATAAACTTGAGGCTGGAAAAAGTAGGACAAGCCGATGGGGGAATCTTTGGAGGCTATCTCAGGGAGAAACCCCTACTAAGCCTTTAGGGATATACTACTTAGAAAAATACCACCAAATGGCAAAGAATTTCCATCAAGAGCTTGGATATTCCTTACTCTCAAAGCTGATGCATAGATCGTCACATTGAAGTGCAACAAACAGGTTATCCAGTGTTTGTCTTTGACACTCAAGAACCAAACTAAAACTCTGAATGGAAAGAAGACCCTTTCAAGTTTGTAAAAGCTTAAAGCTTTTTAAGACCTTCAGGATGCAGCTCCAATCCACTGAGTGGCACAAACCTAAGGGACAGTCAAACGTATCCTGATGTACCACAGGCACCAAAGCATCAAGATAACAATGGCACTGAAAAGCCTGACAGGACTAAGACTGTGCCTGTCCCTAAACCAGGTGAGCAACATTGTTGAACATATGTTCATATTGAGAAGAATACATTAGGATGCTGTTCTGAATAATAAACTGAAAGGAAACAAGGAAAGTCAAACAAGACATGACAAGTTTTAAAATGACTTGGATAAGAGAACACAACCTCCACAAAGAAAAATATGTATATCAAAAGGAACCTGAAAGAGCAGAAAAGAGAAAGTAAAGATTACATATAAGTTAAAAGCATGGGGCAGACAATCTTCTGAAGTCAACTTTTAAGTAAGGAAGAGATGAACACTGAAGTTTCAAAGTCATCCTAAACAGAAGCACCATCTATGCAATCTATGGCAACCCATTATTCCCAGAGAAACAACAGTATTGGTGTCCTTGTGTCTTTCAAATCCTTACCTGGGAAAATGAGATTTCAGCAGAAAATACCTCCAAAATGGTCAATTCCACTAAAACATTTTTTCTGCCTGGGTAGCCCTGCTTACCTGACTCCTCTCCTGGGATACGGGAGGTATTAAACATTCGCTCCCATTGAGCTGAGCAAAGTGGAACAGTAGATCCCAGCAACAGAATCTATACAAAAAAAAAATGTAGATTAAATTGTAATTTTATATATACCAATAGAAAATTAAAAAGAAAAAACACAGTCTGGTTAAATAGAGGCTGCAGAACAATAATATTTATAGCACATCAATTTCTTCTGTTCCTTGTCTTCCCTTGAACTACATGTGAAAGATTTCATTGACATTCCAGTAGCTGTATTTTTTTCCTCCTCTGATCAAAGCTCACCTTTCATGAGTGAAAACTAGCATCAGAAATCCAATGACCCCACTATGGGCAGACAGGTATAAACTGCCCTATGAAAGTGCCTACTTGGACTCTAGAAAGAAGATTCAGATGGTTAACCTACCTATGAAACTAGTGTAAACCCAACAAGAGCATACGACTACCACTACCACGGGAAGAACAGCCCTCCTACCCTTTCTCATCTACCTTGGCTACCCTTTTTTACTACCTCCACTTGCCTGTATCAAAGCCCAGGTATTCCAAGAACTACACAGTGAAGCCAGTGTGCAGGAGAAATCACAACACCAAGTGCAAGTACAAGGACAACCTTTGCTTAAAATATCTTCTGCAACAACAGTAATAGCTACTCCACTGCACTCTTCCAATGCTGTTCTTTCTTTTCAAACAAACTTTCTTACAACCACTACATCCAAATCAGGATCTACATTTCTCTCAAGTCTGGATCTTTCTGAATGCAACATTCTGCCTGACAAATACAATTTCTTAGACACACTAGGTATTTGCTCCAATCATCTGGGTAACATCCATACAAAGAAAACAGCAGCAAGATGTCACTAATACACCTGCTTTGAAGAAAAAATACCATTTAGTAAAAAATTTTAGTGTTTCTTTGTCTGCATAACACTAGGAACAAATTGTATCCACTGCAATACCACAGTTGTGGGCTGGGAGCTACTATGTTTACTTGAATAAAATATGAAATAGTAGCAAATTTAACATTCAAATGCTGTCTGCTTGAAGGACACTTAAGTTTTCCAGAAATGTAGTGCCCTGAGGAGGTGTGAGGTTACATACTTAGTGTAGATCAAATGTTTCCACGTTTCTTTTCAGATAAACTTTTTTTTTTTATTTAATTGTCTAGCTTTATTGTTACACCAGGTTAAGAAATGAGTAAGTTCAGCAACACAGTGCAGTTTTTATTTTCCATCTTGATATATCAAGTAAATAATTTCATCATATTTGGCAGATTTATTAACCAAGGCAACTGTAAGCAAGAAATCCAAAAGAATAACATGAAAATATAGCAAACAGTATATATTCAGTTGTAGTTTAAAGTTGAGCATACAACCTACTTCACTTGCTACTCCACTTAAAACTCATCCTTAAGGCCAGTTTTACCAAGAAATAAGCAAATGCTTATTTCCCAGCTCATTTCCTGTTGGGATTTTCAGATTACAATGGCTCAAAAGTACCATTACATGCTTGGTATTAACAATTAACTGCTTAGATGATATACTTAACCTATGCAAGTACAAGATCCTAGTTCTCTTTTGGGCAAATAGATATGTTAGTTTCCAACATCGCAATTCGCTGTTGTGACAGCAGCTTATATCTGATAGTAGTTTCCACTCATGTGCAATTCAGGTGATAACCAAGATGTTTGAGATCACCAATTTAGTTGTATCTCACATATGGTCTGGCATAACACATTCCTTTCCTCTCCTGTTCCAAAAACTGATCAGCTTCTTTCAAACCGTGCTGGAAGAGATCAAAAGCTACTTAAACTGATATACATACTGGCTTAATTTCTTGTCTGTCCAGTTTTTTCCGGTAGAGCAGGATGGCATGGATAACATTACCAGCTCTAGCAGCCTGTATGGTTGTGGGAGATAAAGACAGGAAGTCCTGTAAAGTACATAAGAATCTTAAGTCAGTGATTACTATATTACACTAAAAAAAAAAAAAAACCTCAGTATTACTCATTCATTTTTTTCTTCAAGTTTATTCTAGTCAATAAAGAAAAGGCCTTAAAATACATGAAGTACATTAGTACAGTGAGTTGATGACTTCAATTTCCTCAATAAACAATTAACTTAAACAGCTTCAGTGTAAAAATCTACAGGATAGCTGTTAGGCATCCTGTATAATGCTACTTAAAATTTGAACTCAAAACCGTAGTATTTCCTACTTCTGTTTTCATTCTCAGGGTCTTTCATAATGTTACTTCCTGCACAGGCATTTACAAGCATGAGAACACACAACTGTGCTACACGTGAGGTTTTACATAGATCTTTTTAAAGATTGCTTGTTGCAATAGGGACAGAACTGTAACACAAGCCATCACTGCACGAGTCTGCCCAGCTGACACGTGCTAAGTTTATCATGAAGATAGTGCTGTACTTTGAGTATAACCTGAAACCAATGTCTTAAAGAAAAAAGAAAGCCATATACTCAGTGGCAATGTAGGCCTAAAAAAGAAGATATTCAAGAAAAATAAAATAAGATCCATGGCAGAAATTTTACAGTGCTGCTTTGATCAGTTAGGTATTCACAGTATTTACCTACCATTGCAAAATAGTTACTATTAACCATAATTGGTCCACGTCCTCTAAGGTAGATATATTCTTCCCACCAATCACTCACCTATAGCACGAAGGAAAAGAAAATGAGTAGTTTTGTTATTTCCATAGTTTGTGTATGAATTCAATTCAGTTCTGTGCTCGATACTGAAGAAGTCATCATCTTCATAAAAAATTTAAAAACAACAGAAATCCTGAATGTCAGGGTAACCATGGAACACTGTAGCTCATCGTAGGTTAATGTGTAGAGATAGATTTTAGATAACACATCAGGAAGCTCAAGGGCAGCCCTGGAGTCGTTCAGCCTGGAAAAGAGAAGGCTCTGGGGAGACCTCATTGCAGCCTTCCAGTACCTAAAGGGTGACCACAGAAGAGCTGGAGAGGAACATTTTACAAAGGCATATCGTGATAGAAGCAGGGAAAATGGCTTGGAACCAAAAGAGGGGAGGATTTAAATTAGATACAAGGAAGAAATTGTTCACTATGACAGTGGTGAGGCACTGGCACAAGTTGCCAAGAGAAAGTGTTCCCATCCCTGGAAGTGTTTCAGGCCAGGTTGGAAGAAACTTTAAGCAACCTGATCTAATGGATGGCAACCCTGCCTACAGCAGGGGGGTGGAAACTAGGTGATCTTGAACGTTCCTTCCAACTCAAGACATTGTGATTCTAGTTATATTACACAGTTCTCACTGTGATTTTGGAGTTTGGATTTTTTTTTTTTGTGAAAAAGATTTGTAACAATTGTTTATTTTTCTTTCATACGCTTCACCTTCTCTATATAAAAAGTTGTCCTAAATCATTCTCTCTACCTGGACAGCAACATTTGGGGTTTAGTTATAAATCTTAGCAAGGAAATAAACAGCCTAAAAGCAATTGTAACAGCTATATCACTAGCTCCAGAACAATGAACACAGAACTGAACAAGGATTCCCTCTTGAAAGCTCAATTCACAAAACTTTGTTTTCCAAATCACACATCAAGTTAATTCTGTGCAAATCTAGCGGCCCCCAATTAGACATTTTCCATTACCTTCTTCTACATTATGAACATTAAGCCAAAAATGCACCAGGGAACAAATTAAATTACGTCAGCTGAACAGTTAAGTCTCCTGTTTTATCTACTCACATAGTTTGTGGCCCACCAGGATTTTAGCTTCAAATACCACTGAAGCCTTGGTCCCAAATTAAATGCAAAATCTTTTGCAAGACCTTCCATTCTTTTAAACTCTTCATCATTCATAAGTGGCCGGACTGATTCCAGGTACTACAATAAAGGAAAAGAATCAGAATCAGTGTAGTCACAGGCACGGAGATTCTCATCATTTCAATACAAAGCATTTGAACAGTAGAGTATTCAGACTCAATTCATAAAGGCTGCAAAATGCTGTGTTGTTAAAATGAGAATACAGCCTTCTAAACATTTGCAAGTGGAGTATAAAAATGAGACCTTTTTCAGACATCTACTAGCAAATCGGAAGCAAAAAATATCACTCTTCTAAAAATACATTTTCCCCCTCAAGATAGGGAAGCATTTTAAAGAAAATATTTATTGTATCAAAGGACTCAATACTTCAGCTTTAATCTGTTCTTTTTTCCTTCAGTTTCCTTCAAACCTTCACTTTCTGTACATACCATCCTACTGACACACTTTGCTGCAAGATTTTGTCATAAAACACGTTTACATGTGTGCTAGAGAATAAAACAAAAACAAGATGCGCTGAAAGTCCTGGAAGTTATCCTTCATTGGATAGAGTTACATCAGACATCATATCATGCAACATGACAGTTTGTAGCTGGCTTGCTTCGTCAGTTTCAGTGGTTTGTCTTAGCCCTTAATTTCTATGCCTAAATTTTAACCCATTAGACAATATTAATGCCATCATGTAATGATTTTAAGACATGGCAAATAAATACAAAGACATCTAAAAATGGATTCAATGTTACTAAAAAAAAAAAATGAATTAAATTTCACACACCCTAGTGACTGTGTCTTTAACAGCTGGAACCGGTAATCGTGGCAAAGACGTCTGGAAACTGTATAGCATGGGCTTACGTCCTGAGAAGAGTTTTACAAGCATCTGAAGAAAAACAAAATCAAAATACACACTTTGAGTTATTACGTTCCACAATGGAAAATGACAGAGTAACAACAGGATAGCTGTGAAATTCCTTTCACCAGTAAGCGACATCGTACTACATTTAGCAAGCTACCATCTTCATCATTGTTTAACAAAGGAAGAAAAGGCATTGACATAAACCAACTTCCTAAAGGTTAAACAACATGTCATTTGAAGAAAGAGACTGTCATGGAGACTTCCTGACTTCCCAGACCATCTTCTGGTCATCAGGCAATATTGTTGCTCACGTATGGCACACCCTGACCTCAACAGAAAATAGAAACACTTACTTAGTGCTTTGTTTCTTCACACATTCTGAAGACCAAAAAGCAAGTGTACTCGTTAATGTTTTACTTATAAAGAAGGCAATAAAATCCACCTCAATCGTACTCCAAAACAGCAGTCATTACCAAGCCTCTCATTCAGTTAAGGATCCCAGTTAACAGCAGCCATCATTAATAATTACGCTTTGGAATCACGATTTGATATTTTTCCAAAGTTATTGCTCAACATCAATAGTACAGATTTACAGGGAGTTTCTTTAAGTACAGATCTGTCCCCCGGTAGTCGCACTGCACGTTTTGAACACATCAAATTGTGCAAGCATGCCAATGTTATATGCAGCCCTTGTGTTATCAAAAAACAACCACCAACCAAAAAAATCAAAAGACAACAGATCCAAACAGCTTCAGATTTTACAGCATACCGTATTTTCCATGAGACTGAAGACAGAAGCAGTATTTCTACCTACAAATACCTCTCAGCTGTGAGATGCCCTAAGCTGAAAGCCTAGACCACACAACTTCTTGACTATATGCGGAAGGATATTGACATTTATCGTCCCATTTCAGCACAGAACTAAAATCAAGAATTAAACCAACAATTCACTTACTGTGAAGTCCAACCTTGGCCCAACACACTGTACTGTATATTGTATACAGTTCAGTATGGGCCAATAGACTGAAGACCGAATGAAACTGAGGATGTCCTTTCACTACTGAATTGCTAGTACTTGCCCTCCACACCCAAATTATGAAAAGTTGAAAAAACTACCTAGGAAAATGCCCTCTTCCCCCTCAATTTCCTCAGTCAGCACAACTACAGGAGGTTGTTTCAGACAAAGAAGTCATTAAGAATTGCAGAGTGCTACCAGCAAAAAAAAGATCTCCCTGCAACAGAGATCTGCTAGATGCACCAAGGTGATCAGTCCAATGAAATCTGATTGTGCTTCATAAGACACATTTAAAGTCAGGTGAGAAAAACACCTCAGCTTTTTATAAGACATTCTACTTCCAATACTTTGAGACAATTTTATTCCAGAACTCTTAAGCCAGGAAAGGCTGAGATTTTTTTCAGAGAGTACCTGCTCAATTGACAACCACAGCAAGCATGTTCCACCGTATTTCTCTCTTAAATAAACTTGTAGTTCAGAATTTAACAGTTTGAGATCACTGAGGTGATCTGACAGACACACAACCTTAACCTCTTCTATGATTTCATAGCCTAATACTGATCCAAAAATTTGACTTATTTGGAAGCTGGAATACTTTCATTAGATGGGCCACCGGGCTTCCAGCCAGCCTGGAAATCAATTTATACTGCAATGGAAATCACAGCACTGGTCTTCTGTCTGCGTGGCTATTTGAACAGAGAAAAATATTATTGTGAGTATATTGTTATGCTGTTAATCAGCATGAAAAACAGCTGAAAAACACAAACAAAAAAACCACATGCATCAGAAAACCCCTCCTGGATAACAAAGGTCTAGAAATCTAAGGTAGTAAAACTGTACCAACTAGGGAAAGCAGTCTTCTCTTGTGTTGGAATTACCTAAAGAAAGAGTATGGGATGAATACAAAGGTTCATATTAAGCAGAGATGAGAAAGTGTTTGGCATACACTTGTACGGTGGCCTGGTTTTAAACCATACTTAATACACAACAAAATAGAAAAAAATATGTGCAACGTAATATAAAAATAATATGCAACAGAGCATGGTAAGTAGCACTACAGTTCATACTGTTTAAGGCTGGTGTTATAAGCCAAGATTAACAGCTTTAACATATCTGTTTGGTAGGACATGCTGAAAACCCAGACAGGAACAGCTTCAAGCAATTGACAGAAAGCCTTACCATTCAGAGCCTGCACTGTACACATTCGAGTCATGAGGCTCTTGACACTGCTTCCAGGAGAAACTATTGATTAGAAATGTCATTTGTAACAAACTAATATTAAACTCTATTTTAATGTGTATTCTGGATAGCTGCTGTTGAACATCTTCCATAATAAATCGTTACATGTTGTTAAGCACATCTGTTAATTTTTGAGGCTGCAGAGACTAGTTTTATCTTAGTAGGACACTCAAATTATTTCTATATCAACACCAGAAA
This sequence comes from Penelope pileata, assembly GCA_013396635.1. Taxonomy (NCBI): domain Eukaryota; kingdom Metazoa; phylum Chordata; class Aves; order Galliformes; family Cracidae; genus Penelope; species Penelope pileata. Next base: position 57,600 of record WBMW01002831.1, on the reverse strand, counting down.
GAGTTTAAAGAACAGTCTGAGTAATAAAAATCCACTCCACCTTTTGGAGCACCTATACGTACATCCCCTACACCTATTACAGCTTTTAAGGCGGATGACAGCCTCTTAAATCCTTATCCAAAGCACCCGAATTATCAAGAGGAGTCACATCACTCCAATCTTATCCTTATGTATAAATTGCATAACTAGCTACCTACCTCATATGTTTTCTCCAACTCTTTTTGGAGTCATATCTCTACAATGGTTATCAAATGAGAGATTAAGTTTAGAATGGATTACTAGAAACATCAACATTTCAACTTCAAGAACTAGGGTAGCACTTTCTGGAAAGAGCAAGATTTTTTTGTTTCCACACCCTAAGTTTGAGCTGGGCTTGCACGCAGAGGAAAAAGCAGGCATTTAAATTACACAGTCCCAAGGTGCTGGGAAATTTAGAAGTAATTCTTGAAGTGTTTACTCTTCCTTCTAAAAGGCCATAACGAACTGTTTAATTACAGCATCAAAAGGATGATAGCAATTAGTAAAAATACCTAACAGCCTATGTCCCATGACACAGAAAACACAAGCAAGAAGGAAAAAGATCTACAAAGTCATGTATTTCAGGGTTTTGAAGACAGATCAGGTACACACTAATAAAAAAAGAAATACAACATATCCTTACCATCCATAGCTTGGTGCCTGCAGAAAGTTTGCCATGTTCAGCAAACATCCAGCCGTGGTATGAAAGCAGCATTTTTAGAGAGTACCGCATTGTGACAATAAGGGCAACCCAAAGCCCTGTGCCAAAAAGAATTCCACTCACGATGTTCTGCGTTTGGTTTGACATATAGCCACTATTTAAAACAAAAGGCAGTATCTGTCAGTTCATGTCAGTTTAAGTTTTAAAGAGAACTTAATATTTCAAACCTAAGTCCCATGGTATCGAACACAGGCAGTATATATACAAGCTTTATGACTGTTTGTCCCTTTTTATTGGGCTCCTTTCCAAACATCCTCTCCTACAGACAGAACAAAGGCAAGAGAAATTCCCGGCTGTGCTTCCCAAACGTTCATACAACAATGCAATAATACTGGTACAACAACCTACAGTATTTAATACCCTTATGCGTTAAGGCTTAACACTCATTCTATCAGAAACATATTCACAAAGTGGTACACTTAAACAGGATTTAAATGAAGAGTAGTTACACATAAAACGGATCTGGTTTAGAGAACAGTAAGTTTTCAGACTACTTACGTTGTATCAAGCGTTCGGTTGATTTTAGCTATTATTCCTAAAGAAGGATCAATTTTGGCATACATTGTTGACATCACACCCACAACTACAATAAGCCAGCTAGAGGGGCTAGCAGGATAAACACCAGTGATAATTCCATTCTGGAAAGAAAAGCCTTCACATAATTTTTTCATACCAAAGTGGTTGACTTCATATTACCATGGAAAGAAACAAAAATCAATACATTCAAGTCATTTAATTTTAAACAAGAAGTTAAGATTATCTAACACTTCCTTCTGTGCGCTTAACTCATGAGTAAGGACTGGATAATAGTTAACTTGGACCTCTGCTGAGAACTGTCACAACAACAATATCTATCATTAAAGTACTTCATGGACTATACAGATAGCGCTTCAAGTTTCACTCAAAATACTGAAATTAGCAAAGTTCCTTGGAACAAATTACATTTCCATGACAATTCCATCATTAGACCTCTCTAAATGAATACACGGCAAAGAATATTCTACTGGACAAAACACTGAAAATTGTCATTTGAACAGCCCTTCTCAGAGTTTTAAGAAGTTTTTATTAAGACGGTTTTTATAAAGTATATTTTTGAAAGAGATGCTGAAATTAACCTGTAGCTTACCTAGCTTGCTACTAGTAAAATAGATACCATTTATGATCCCATGAGTAAAATAAAAGTGTCACAAAAATCCGTATGAAATACGTCCATTTCATTTATATCCATAATAAGCATCAGAAACATTGCTACTTGGCATAATTTATTCAAAACGTTCAGTAAACTTTTGGAAGTAACAAACTTTTTCCCTAATTTGAAAATGTGTTTTTGGTAAAGAACACATAAATCAAGAGTGCAGATTTGTACCTCTTTAATGCAATGAAAGAAATTAGAGCTGTTATTAATTTCTACACCTGCTTCCTCTTGCTTCCATAGAATGGATCAAAAAAAGGTATCCTTTCAGTCTTGACATCGTAATTTTAGCACAGCATCAGTGGATGCTACCTTCTTCACTATCCCTTGTTAACTGAAATCCACGCAAGTCATTCACAATAAAGAACTTCATTTGCCACAGAGGTCTAAAAACGAAGTTTTGCTTAAATAAAACTTCAACAAATCTATAAGACATTAAATAACTCTGAAGTTTGGTAGACTTGACTACTTTTAAGTACCTTAAATCTGATGAACTTTTTCTTCCACGAATGGACACCAGACAGGTAGATTTGTTTGAGTGCCTCATGGCTCATGCGCAAGTCGATCCCCTCTGGAGTTACTGTAAATTGAAACGCTACTGCTTGATGAGCTTCCGCCATTTTGGGAGAGAGTTCTGTCAAAAAAAACAAACAGTTAAAAAGCTATTAGATACTTTGTTCAAAAGGTACTAGGATCTAGCATGGTGCAAAGGATAATGTAATCAACAACAGCTGAACGAGGGTGGCACAGGCATTTGTCTATAAGCAGAGAAGTACAGCTGCTTCATGTCTTTTGAATCCTAAAAGCTGAAATACACGTTTATTTTGCAAATTTGAAGTTCAGACTTGTTAATAAAAATTTAAGTTCCAATAAACCTTCATCTCTTGTTAAACAGCGTGTTAAAGCTAACAAGTGCAGTTCAGCTGGGCGCTTCAAAAGACGTCTATCGTGATTTCAGTCCAGTTCCTCTTTGCTGTAAACATTCTACAACGTCAAAATCATCTGGAGCACAGGAGAAGGGATGAAAAGGTGGACGTATGAACATACACTTAAGGAATTTAAACACTGGGAATGCTGCATTAGCAGTAGGACTGGGAAATAAATACACCATATTCAAAGAGAAGGAGCATTAGAGAAAGATAAATGCTGTTGCACATTGTCTTGTAAAGTAGCTGACCACCAGGTAGTGCTATGTTTATGGAAGTGCCGATCCCTAGGACAGCCTCCAGTGATCAGCCTCTGCAAATACACCTGCTCCAAGAATAGCTGATGGTAATTCAAAGGTCTCCCAAATCCAGTAGTCACTGCTCCACGGGGCAGAGGCTCAAATCCTGGTTAATGAGGCTTCTGGGCTTCCAGAAGAGTAGCTGAAGCTCACAGCGTCATCACAGAACGCAATTTGATCCACGCATGTACAGTGTTTCATTAGGACAGCAAAGAAACAAAACCAGTTCTGAATGCAAGTCTCAAGACCTTTAAGGGAAACTCCGTACGCCCTCCTAGTAACAACTGCAATTTGTAGTACTCCATGACTCAGTCACTAACAACTGCTTATTTATAAGGGCCTTGCTGAAGGCAAGTATCAGGAAGCTGAAGTCAGATGTCTATTCATTCATGTGAATTGTGCACCGTCAGCTCTACACTGAGACCAAAACTGCACGAGCAATAATAAAGCAGAGACAGGCAACAGTAATACATGGTACAGCCTGGACTCAACAGGGTTTGCAAAACCACAGATCAGTCAGTTGAAGAAATCATCCTAAGTTTAGTGCTGTTAAGACAGGTTAGAAATTAAAAAAAATCATATCCCTATATGGAGAAACAGGCTCCCAGATTTGTCTCAAGAAGGGCCAGCCGGCTCTCCAGTTCATCCATGGAATTTTACACTCTGGAATGCCAGCGTCTATGTACCAGGTCAACTAGTTCCTACTATTCTTCAAGTCCCCTGTGGCTTCTCAGCCTGGGAATAGAACCATCCTCCATTTTTCTGAAGAGAAAGAATTTTAGGAAACCCTCCTTCTTAGGTACATACATTTCTATTGTCCAAGGTAGGAAAAGATTGTAAGTAGCATTAATCATAAGCAGTCAGTCTGATATTTTCATGATTTTAACTTATTAATCATGCTACATTTAAATGGGCTTCAGTAAGGAAAATATTCCTTATTACCAAACAAAGCACACACGAAAGAATATGAACCCAGTGAGAACTAATCCTGAAAACAACAAGATTAGTTAGACGACTGCATGACTTGATTCTATTCTGAAAGATACGAAACCAAACGGCTCGTTTCTTTTCACATCCTTTTCTTTTTCTCAAGAAAAATAAGTCGTTCAGACTCCTGTTTGTTCTGAACTATGACGGCGGAGCAGCAAAACGACTTCCTGGAGCGCCTTCCTTTGAACACTTCTTGTCGTCCTCACGGGCTGATTCAATCATAAGCTGCTGTGCGTTTCCCCTCCTTTGCATTCCTCTGCTGTCACGTGCTCGCCAGCAAAGTAGGGAAAAGGGCACAGGCCGGAGGAGCATGCGCTGGATTTTCAACTTGACTTATGAATGCTAGTAAGGCAGCACCCACATCAGGCGGCCAGCTAACACGGAAACAATAACTTCTTGTAACTTCAGGCGCTCCGGTCAGCAAAATATTTCGGTACAGCATATGCTGATTAACCTCATTCCCAGCAGTGAGCCATAAACAAGAGCTTAGCAGCTGGGCCAATCTTAACGAAAGGAAAAGAAGAGAAAAATGAATGCAATGTTTAGAATTGATCTTAAACAATTGTTTTGATTCTTTGAGTATTCTCTCACAGTATTAATCTACCTCAAAAACACATTTGCTCCTTAATAAACATCAAACAGAGTTGAAGGAGAAAGCTGCCTGCTCGTTGTTCTTTTCTGGTTTTAGCTCAATTCAAACATGCTGCATCAGCTGCAAATGCTTCTCCTCCTCCCATCTCATACCTCAGCTTGAGCCAATAAAAACGGACCACAATTTTTCCTCTTGTTATAAACAAAATGCTGCTAGGTTGGAAGTATGCTTTTAAGTCAGAAAACACACAGCAAGCTCAAGCCCTCGTACACCTAATGGTCCAAAATTGGTAAGGCTGAAAAACTATACCGCTACGTCTGCTGTGTGTGCAGCCTCCTCACTGTGCTATTTCTGCGATTTCAGGATATTGATGCTACAAAGACCAAGGTTTAACTTTTTAGTTTCTCATGCCCACAGACCAGATGATTTCAGGGTACAGACAGCAAACAGTCAACTTTGTATTAGGGCTTATGTGTTCCTACATCCACTGAAGGAGATGAAGGCCTCAGCTCCGGGAAATCTGAGGCTACAAGATATCCCATGCCAAGGACAATTCTATTCCATCAGACACGCAAGCAGTCACTTCTGGCTGGTAATGGCTCTCTGAGATACATAATACAGGATACAATGTCTAATAAGGCAGTGAAAATCTTCACGTTTATCTTGAAAAAAAAAGTTAAACTTATTACAGACCGCATTGCAAAAAAGAAGTTATTAATTTCTGAAACTGTTATTTTTGGAAATGCCATCAAGTTTGAACCTTTGTATGTTTCTGTAGATTTCATAGGTTTTGTTTTGTATGGATAAAATGGATGGGTTAAAAAAAAAAAAAGTTAAGTCACCACCTCCACCACCTCTACATCACAAAAAGCAACTTCTCTCCCTTTAATGGGATTTCCATGTTGCCTCTTATCTCATAAATCATCTCAGCCACTTGGTTCATCCAACACATTTTTCTCTAATTCCTGTTCTTCTTGGAGTAGGGAAAACCCCGCATTTCTCCCTGGACAAAGTCCAAACATCCACTAGGAAAAGACATGTTCTTTAAGCATAGTTTTCACATTCATAGCTCCTCTTCCTGCAGAAGCAGCAAACTAAAAAACGCAGGGTAAAATGGAAAGAAATCTTATTCATATGGCCCAGAAGAGCTAAACTCTTGGTTAAAGACTTAATTCTACCACTCTCACCTGCAAGCAAGTTCAACAATTTAGTCAGAAGCTTTCTTCCCAGTATTTTGACACCTATTTGTACATCAGCTTTTTTGTATGGAGCATACATCTGTCAGTAATGAAACTCAGCCTACAAAGCCAATCTCTCCAATTATTCTACTCTGACAATCAATGGTTGACAATTTTCTGGGAAGAGCTGTGACTGCTGCATTGTTCCTCTAAGAAAATGGCCACATACGACCCCACACGAGGCTTGATACAGCCAGAGTTCTCAAACAGACATCAGTGAAACCCAGACCTCGGGCTGCTCTTCAGTGGTGTGCAGTCTTGAAGCATTATACGATTATACATTACACATCCCTGTGCTCAGAGCTAAAACATGCTGCTGGATTCAGAAGCACCTGGAAGCACTTATAACCTCATGCAGGTGCACACATCTCTTCTAAAGAACAAAATAATTAAACATTCCTTCAGGAGTTGAGCTTGCTACAGTTCTCAGAAGAAATGGTCATCCAAAAAAAAAATTTTTTTTTAACATATTTTAGCATTTTAGGATAGATCACCAAATTCCAAGTCTGAGGACAGTTATACTGAAAGAATGGCCTGCATTAGAACACTAAAACATCATACCAAACTAAAAGCAAGATAATTCCACACACTGAGGTGTCTAGGCCTCTTCACAGATTATTCAGACTCTCCTATCGATGGTCCTCAGTCTGTTCAACCCTTCAGTACCACCTACACAACATCACTCAGACTACTCTATGGCATTCCATGGCATCTGACTTCGCCTAGACAGCGTGCAGGCAACAAAATGTCATGCAGCAAAGCACAACACAGCCAGCACCGATATCGTAACTTACTAGTATGGCAAATTAAACCATAGCTGGCACAGCAAAGTGGAAGTAACAGCAAAAGTGATGCAATCTAAGGATAAACAAAGTTAATAGTTTTTTTTTTGGTCTTTGTTTAAAAACAAACAGACAGACAAAACCCACCAAAATGCAGCCAAAACTCGCACAAACAGCAAATGAAAAAGAAAACCCCTAACAAAAAAGAGCAGCAAATACTTCTGTCATGCAGCAGGCTCCCCTCTTGCACAAACGTAAAGGGTTAAAGTCTTGCAGAAAAAAAAAAATCTTAAGGTGTAGTTTGGCAACATTAAGGATGTTCTTCTGTTTCTGAATTCTGCAGATTCTAAAGGCTGATCAATTTGACACCTTTCCAGATGGTTGGTGTAAAAGTAGTACCTGTGAAACCTTTTAAACATGGCTGAAGAAAGCAAACAACAAAGAAAGAAGAACCCTAAAGCACATGGATTTACATGTGGGAACAGATGACAGATCAAGGGGTTGTATTTCCTTTCAGATGAGAGGCTGAAGTAATGGGTAAGCTAAAACTTCATTTTCAAGAAAAAGAAGTGCAAAGTCCTGCAGCATAGCTCCACGCATGGAGACTAGCTGGAAAGCAAGCCTGTAGCAAGTTGCACGGGAGCCTGCAAGGTGCTGTGCAGCAAAGCTTAGAGTCCTGGGGTGCATTAGTAACAGGTCATGGGAGGCAATTCTTCCCCTCTCCTCAGTACTGCTGAGGCCTCATCTGAAAATTGTATCCAGTCTTGGGCTCCCCAGTACAAAGAGAACTGAAGCTCCCAGAGAGTCCAGTGAAAAGCCATTAAGAGGATTAAGCACTCGGAACATCTCTCCTATGAGGATAGCCTGAAAGAGCTGAGATTGTTCAGCCTGAAGAAGAGCAGGCTCGGAAATCTTATCAATGTCTATAAATACCCACAGGGAGGGTGCAAAGAGGACAGAATCAGGCTCTTTCCAGTGGTGCCCAGGGTCAGAACAAGAGGAGATGGCACACACTGAAACACAGCAAGGTCCAGCCAAACATGAAGTTTCTTATTTATTTTATGCTTGCTGTAAGAACTAGAACTAGCTGCCCAGACAGGCTCCAGGTGGTTTTTCTTGAGCAATGGTGGGGGAAACAGATAAGACGACATCCAGAGGTCTCTTCAAACCTCACCATTCTGTGAATGTTGGTATCACAGCATCAACAAAAGAGCTGTATTCTTTTAGCAAGAGAACACCTGGCATTAAAGGATCTGGGAGAAGAAAACAAGCACTACAGAGCAGAATAGGAAAAAGAAGATCAAAGTTGTCTAATTTTACTTACTTACAACATTCCAAAAAAGGTTGCTATGCCTCTCAAAGGAAATTAAGTTTTTTGATCTAAAATTATCTTCAGTAAACGGTCTGAAACACACAGCTCAAACATTTCATCATGACCAAAAATACATTTGTTTGTTGGATATTCCACCAGCTATTGCCACTTTCTTGTAGTATATATTAGAGTTTTACAAAAAGTTAACAAGATACTTCAGAAAGAGGGCTTATTTATAAACCACGTGATATCTTGAAAGTAGCGGACTTCTGAACTTACTATACAGATTAACCAACACTGTTATTCACTTAAGGATTTCTGTTTCAAAATAGCTTCCTCACATGCTAACCTTCAATAATAACTAATCAAGCTTGAGCAGCAGTTATCACGGTTTATTTTACATGCTCAAGTTTTACCAACAATTTACTTTACAATGATTAATCATACTCCATTAGGACTGCAGGTACAAAACGATTAAGAGAAATCTGAGAGGAGTAAAGCTCAGTTTTTCCTGTGCAATAGTCACATGAATTAAATTCAACAGGGCTTCTCAGGTGAACCTAATAACTATGGCACAGAAATCAAACAGAAACCAACTGATGGCTCTCCTTTAAAACTTGCATTAAATGGTAACTGATGGAACGCTGTCTTAAACTGATGAGTTCTCTCAGGCCAGGTCAGTTTTGACTGAAACAAGCTAAAAACAGTTTAAGTCTCCTAAAAGGTGAATGTGACATTTACATGAGTTCTCTCAAAGGGTTCCCAAAACAATGCCACTAAGCCAATAACTGAAGTGCCTTAAGCAAAGCATTGAAAGAGATAGGAGCCTTTCTCTCAGTGCCCATTATGTAAATTTAAAGGTTGTTTTTCTTTGTTCTTGCTAATCATTGGCTTCAATCTCTTGAAATTGCAATGTTTTCAAGGATTTCCTACGCCAAAAAAACAAACAAATAAATGCTGTGGTTCAAGCCCAGTTGGAGAACGGAAGATACATACTTGTACAGGTACAGCAACACTGGGACTGCAAACTTGAGACAGCTGCAAACCTCACCCACAGCAGACAGCTTCAAATCAGAACAGCTGAGCAGCATGCACTCACTGCCCCACTGACAAAGCTACCGGCTTGCATCCTGTCCTCAGCACTTTCCAGGATCACTTATGAGTATAGATTAGACACCCTCTGAACACAACTTCTTCAGAATCTTGGCCCAATTTCTTTACCCACTCCCAGGGACTAAACTGGGGTGACAGGCATATGCAGAAGGAAGAGACAATAACAAAACACCCCCAAACAAACAGACCGAGGAATGAAATGTGAACATACCTGAACAGCTTTGTCTTCCTCAAAAAGGAGTTGAGATCTACTTGTCACACAGAAGTCTTCTGTCCCACAAGCTCACTGCAGCTGGGATCTTCAGAAGGTCAGGACACGCACAGAGCCAGATTCATTCCAATGCTGTTAGCTGCCAATAGCCATTAAACTACAGCAATGGCAAACAGTTAACTGTAGCTCTGAAAGAGAAAGTCAGGAGAAACAATTTGAGCTTTGACTCATACACAGCTTTCAATGGCTCGCAGGGACTGGATCAGACTGGAAGCATTCAAGTAAAACTGATGCCAAAGGAGAGAATTGTCACAAACAGCAGTTCTGAAACAGTGTTTTCCACTACACTGCATGAATATACTGGATTGATCTGTCTGCATTTAACAGGTCTGAGATGGCGAAGAACTATGGGTTGAATAAAAGGTCCTGCACTGCCCTGCTATCCTCTCTGTTATTTCCAGGGGCTGAAAGTAGTGGCTGCTGGCTTGTGCAACAAGCAAAGCGATCTCCGGGGCCAGGCCCGAAGGCTAGTTTCATCATGCAGTTTAAGACATCTAAATGCAAGTTCTGGCCTGCAGGCTTTAAACTCCCATAAGCACCAACCCAAATCCCATCAAGATTTCCTGGAGACACGTTCACAGATCAGACTGCTTTCACTGGCACCTCGAGGAGAAAATCCAGGGATGGAAAGCTGTCTTCTCACCTGAAGTAATTGGAGACGGTCAGGCAAGAAGCACAAAGAAGACCAGCTACAGCAGGGCTACGTCCTAGTTACTAGGCTAACACTAATGAATTTTAATCCTACAGTTTATGGGTCATACAGCCTTTCTTCTTCAAGAACCTTCTACAAGAGGGTTCCACTCCATCAAAAACAAACATCACTGACACAATCTGCAACTGTAACCAAAACTGAAACTCTTAACGCTGTCTCTTACCTTTTTCCTGTGCTGAGCAGGAGGTACTGCACTGCCCCTAAGCTGTTTAGGCCATTCTAGTCTGTGCTTCAACACACATTATACAGCCCACATCCCAGCAAGCCACCTCTTCTGACCTTCTCAAAATTCACAATCATGTTGCTGAGTAAGAGATGAGGATAAAAACCCAGAACACTGCACAGCTATTGCCCTAAGCAGAAACCTCCCCCACCCTCAAAAACAAAGCTCCAGGTTTCAGTTGTATTTAATGCTGCCTTAAAAGACATCGCCCCGGCATTCAGACCACAGCAGTTTTCTCACTTCTCTCTCCCTTTGCATTAATTAGTTTCTATGCTCATGCAGTAAAGCATTGTGTGCAACCTCCCTATGGCAGCAAACATTTCTAGAAGGGCTTCGCTTCCAGCAGCCCTGTAAGACCTCCAGCTTCCAGCGTCTCCAGAGCCCTACACGGTGCCCACAGCATCCGGTGACCAAAGACAAACTGAATGAACTGCTCTCAGGGAACATTTCCCGTCCAAGGGCTGGAATAACTGACGAGCCAGCTCGGGACGTTTGGCTGATGTTTGAGGCAACCACTCAAAGTAACACTAATCCAGGGACAGAAGAGAGGAATGCTTTTTAGTCATGGAGATCTTGTTTTTCCAAGCAGGTGGAATTTGGGATCATGAAACAGCACTGCACAGGATCATGTCAATGGCTTTGGAATATAAAAAGATACGGATTTTTTTTTTTTTTTTAAAACATTAGCTTCCACTAAAGCAACCTTTATTTCCCCCTCACAAGATTTTCCAAAACCGCTCACACAATCACGCTCGGGGTGCAGCATTCCAGCCGTAGGTGCACGCAGCGAACATAAACATCCTCCCTGCCAAGCGCGCATCGAGCCCGGCTCGCTGCAGCAGCCATGTCACCGCGTTCATTCGCGGGCCGGGCGGCCCAGCCGGGCGCACCCCCGCAGCGCGGCCCCGCCCACGTGACCGCGGCCGGGAAGTAGGGGAAAGGTCGCGCGCGCCGCAGCGCCGCGGAGGCAGCGCCGGCGGCACCGCACAGCGCGCTCCCGGCGGCGGGGGGAAGTTCCCGCGGACAGGAGGAGGAGGACGGTGCGACAACGCCTCGGCTGCTCGGTGTGACGGTTTTCTCTACGAATAACGCTTTCTCGCGGGAAGGTGCATCTGAGGAGAGCTGTAACCCCTCGAAGTTTTAAAGAGCCCTCAGAGCAGCTGCCGTCCCGGCAGTGCCACGGCCCCAAAGCCGCGTTCCCAACCCACACCTGCACCGTCGCCCACGCTGTTACAAACCGGCGATGGCTGCTTCGCATTGCTCAAGTCCACAGTACTTCCGAAAAATTACACCCGCGGCGCTTACGCTGTCAGTCACCTTGTGCAGAGGGCACGGGAGATCCGGAGAGGTCGGGCAGAGACAAACCGAGCCGCTGACGCCCCCCGCCCGCCCCCCCCCGGGCGCCCGAGACGAGGAAGCGCGGTGCCGGCCCCGGGGCTGCGGCTGCGGGCACGGCCGCCCCCGGGCGCGGGCGGAGGAGGCCCCGCGCCGCTGCCCCCGAGGGACGCTACCCACGGCAGCCCCGCC
>WBMW01002831.1:0-45619 GCA_013396635.1 Penelope pileata | reverse complement strand
AGCCGCTCCCCTCACACGCCCTGCCGGAGCCGCGCTTGCCGCCCGCTCCCCCATTGGCTGCCGGCGGCGGGGGGCGGGCCCAGCGTGAAGGGCTACGAGGAGGGGGCGGTGGGGCGCTGCCCGCGTGGGCGGGGCGGAGGCGGGAAGGGAGGCGGGCGGTGATAGGCTGAGGGGGGCGGCCTGCGCCGTGTGATTGGTGGGAGGCCCGTGGGCGGGACCGAAGGGCGGTGCCATGGCGGCGTGAAGGGTGGTGGTGGGCTCGGGGCTGAGGTGAGGTCCTGGCGAGGCAACTGCGGTCCTCTCGCGCGTCCTTGAGGTGAAGGCTCCGCGATGCAAAGCTGCTAAGGAGGACCTGTCTGCGATGCCAGGATGGCCTCCCTGGGAGGCACTGCAGCCCCGCATGTCCAGAACCCTGCATGCACTCAGTACTGCCCAGCAGAAGTCGTGGCGTGATTGAAGTAATGCGTAAGTGTGGGAGTAATCCGAGTGAAAGTGTGTGTGTCGGTCTCAGAGCAGCCTGGCACTCAAAGTTTGAAATGATGAAGTTTTAACTTTGCAACAAGCTGGCCGCTTCTGGCTGTCAAGAGCTCAGGACTTGAACATCTCTGATGCTGTGTTTGGTTCCAGTGTGATGGCAGCAGGAGGGCTGCTCTGCCCCTTCCAAAGGGAGGTCACAGCCGTGCCAACACGCTGGGATTCATCATCCTGCCCTCGTGGGCAGACCCACCCAGCCACGCGCTACTGCCAGGGTGCATCTGAGGGCCCCAGAGCAGACAAACAAACACATGGTGAAGGCCAGAAGCATGAGCACTGCAGGCAGAGCCTTTCCCCTGCCCTTAGCATCGTGCAGAGTCCATGCAACAAAGCACTGCTGGTCAGGATGTTCCATTCCGGTGTTCTGTGCCTTATGGTGCATTTTTATGAAGGTGGTGTTATTCCATGAGGAAACATAAAGCCCCAAAGAAAGCAAGGGGCGGGGGGGAAAGAAGAGGGATTTAGTATTAGCAAGAGGAGAGAGGGGAAAAACAACAACAGCAAGAAAATAAATCCCTAAACCCACCTCCAAATTCAGCAGCATCCATGTTTACATATATTTACCTATAGCAGATATGAATACAATTTGAAGAGTTAGAAGAAGATAATAAATAACTTTTGTCCCTTGGGTGTACATATGTTCTACAAGGAGCTTGAAAAGAGCCTGCATATTTTTCACTGTGCACAAAACCAACCTGAAATGTCACTTCATTTTCTTTTTCTTCCAGGTGCCTTTTTCCTTTGAAATGTTAACACAAACAAACAAAACCACAAATCTGCTTTCTCTCATTCCACCTGGTGTTTCCTCATATCTTAGTCCTCAGCCAACACCTTCATCTATCTACACAGTAATCAGGAAGGAATCCGTCAGCTGAGAACCGATGTTGCTGTTGTTGTTTTCCTTCCACAAAACACTGTGTGAGCAGCCATGGGTTAAGGAGCACCCGAGTTAAGTGCTTGCTGTATCATGGTTCTAAGCCCCATACATGAGAAGTATTGCATTACCTGAGGCTGTGTGATAGCGACTCAGCCAAACTGGGCTTGGTTCTGGCAAACATCAACCTAGCATTACAGATGGCCCCGTGACTACCTGCCAGTGATTCCGCCACTGTCACCTAGGTCAGGCTCTATTCACCCATTAACCCAGATGAATCAAGCTGGATACTTCCTGGAGTAAGGTGTCCTAGTCATACCATAGTCCATCTTCTACTGTGGCAACACGTGCTGCTGAAGTGCTCCTTCTCCTGTTCTCTCTGTATTTTCTCTTCCTCTAAGGACATAAAGTGATTCTGCTTTTCCTGACTGGAACTGTAGCCACCTGCGTGTCTGCAGCATGGCCTTTACGTCTGTGGTAACCTTTCGCTGCTCAGCAAAGATGAGTTCATTTCCCCCACAGTTGGCATATGTTTAATTTCTAAAAATGAGTGCTGTCAGCACAGACTGCGTGTGCTTGGTGCTGTAAGAGCCCCTAGTAATGAATCCTGATTCTTGCAGTCTGAAGAAATCAAAATAATCAGTGACAGGCCTGAGGGCCCCAGAGCACACAAACAAACACCTGATGAAGCCCAGAAGCACGGGCACTGCAGACAGAGCCTCTCCCCTGCCCTTAGCATCGTGCAGAGTCTGGTCAGCTTACCCCAATCCTTCAAGACTTCTTGACTTCTGTACATGCAACGTGGCTTCTTTGTGGCAGCTTTTCTTACCCAGTACAGATGCTGTTCACTGGTTTTACTTTTGTGTATTTTTTTTCACAGATTTTTATGATGTAAAATCACTAAACCTTAAGCCTAGATCGGGTTTGGAAACTGATTATCCCCAAAGTGACTTGGACTTTTTCTGTTTTGGCATATTTTTTAAAGATTAATTCAGTTTCTCAAGTTGCTCAAGTCACACAGTTTTAATACGGATAAGCAATTCTCTTTGTTATCTTGAATCCAAATTATTCTGCTTATAGGGATTGAATTATTCAAGATTTTCAGCACACAAAATTATTGCACGCAGTCTCACTTGTTTAAGCAGATATTTTCCCAGTTTGCTTGATAATTTCATTTTAAACAGGACCGAGACTATTTATTTCTTTATTTTCCCCTTTGTGTTACCTCTTGTGATATCTGAACGTGAAGGTTCCCACTTCATAGTTAGGACATAGCCACTGGTAGCTCAGTGGCCCATAGCAATTTACCACAGATAATCTGAGTGGCAAAACACCTTGAGAATAAGCAAACTGAAGTACAGAGCCGAAAAACACATTTTGTAAGCAGGTAAGTGTATGTGTGTTTGTATGCCAGGAATCAAGGGTGAGAGCAAGGTGAGCAGTGCCCTCCCTGACAAGGACACCGTCCCCTGGCACCTGAGCAGGGCAAGCAGAACAGGTCCAGTGACAGTAAACAGAGTCAGCCAGATCATTTGACACGTCTGCAGCAAATGAGGAAGTCCAAGGTTGCCAAGCTGGAAAACTGAGTCAGGGTCAGGGTCCAGATCAACAGTGAGTGTGGCCAGGTAGGTGCCTGGCTTCAAGGCCAGGGCGGCGAGGACAAAAGCCTCAATTTAAAAGCTACTCCCAGGTGAAAGGGGGAGCCCCACTGAGGACCCCCAGCAGATCCTCCCCCAAGACAGTACACACACATACACACGCACACGTTCACAGAATAGCCACATTTACCTGTGAGACGATATGGGGAAAATGGAGGCTTTTTCAAAATGTAGTGGCCAGAAGGTATAGGATTTTATGTCAAAAATCAGAAGTGATGCCATTGTAAAGCTGCCCATTTACTAACGAGTTAAAATCACCGAGTGATTTCACATACCACTAATAATGCCTGTGTCTTGCCACATCCTCCTTTCCTCACATGTTTCAGACCACTCCTGAGTCCCAATCCCTCCCTGCTGTGAGTCAGCCATCTCTGCCGCTGCTGTTAATACAGACATCAAATTCTGCCGGCACAGTGATGTCTCAGAAAAGGGAGACTTTGATCTGGTTTCATCTTCCTTCATTCTTAAATACTTCCTACAGTAGCAGTCCAAATGGTATTTAAGCAGAACAAATGAGTTGTCATGTTTTGTCCTGCTTTGTTTTTAGCTGGATAAAATGGATACTACTAACGTTGCTTGACTGCATTGTCAACGGGGATGTCGACCTGTCCTGTGGCATGCAGACCTAGCAGAAGGCATACGCTGTGTGTCTGTCACTTCAACACTAGAAAGATGCATTAGGAAAATAAATATGCTCATCTCTTAATACCGTTGTTAGAACTGATTAATCACTTTCAGTGTATTAATTTTTCTGGAGTAGGACAGGTGTTTTGACTTTACGAGTCATCGATTAAGGAATTGCTCAGAACATGTCCAGGTTTATAAATCAAATAAATGTACCTTTCCACAGCTTTAACCCCATGGCTTAGGCCATCAAGCTAGCTAGGCTTTAGAGCATCCTTGGAAAGGCAACACTTGCAGATATGACTCAACTAGTAAGAAATTCACTCCTGCTTTAGAAGTTAGGAAATGGTAACTTCTCAGGTGGTGAAAACCCACCTAATTTCCACAGATTTAATCCAAGAACTCTCCATGGCCAGGTTTATGCTCCCAGCATCTGGACTCACTGTTTTGTTCACCTGAGATACTGTTACATGTTGCAACGCTACCTCCAAGGGAGGTAACCTGGACCCAGTGAACAGAAGCACTAATCAATACCCACCAAGAAATGGATAAATATAAATCTAACATAGTGCTGACCAAATTTTCCATAACATCCATAACATTCACAGCAAGTGGCAGATCTTTAGATTTTTAAACAGATAGATTTTTAAATCTTCTGTTTTTCATATTTATCCTTCAGCTGTTTCAATTCTATTCCCTGACTTAGAGTATGACTCCTGGCTTTGCCCTTCACAGCCACGTTAGGTGAGGAATACAGATCTCCCAGTACCACCTCAGATGTGAGAAGATGGATGGCATCCCAGGTAAAAAGGGCATTACAACATGTGCCTAAGGTTATATTGACAGTAGCAAAGTGGAGCCTGGCCAAGCTGTGAAAGGAAACTATGCAGTTGGATGGTTTCTAAAGTAAGGGAAAAGTCACAATACTACAGGTCCTTGTACGTTAATTAGCAGAAGCTATGGTGAATGTTGCAACCTAATAGTGGTTGTGTTTGGGATACTCCCTAAACTCCGCAAAACTTTGAGAAAGATAACCCCCTGGAATGAAAGTGCGCACCATCATTTCTAGCTAAGAGCAGAGGTTTGTTTTGAGCTTACTCAGAATGTTATTTAGAGGTTTATTTGTTCAGGCTGAAGAATCTGGCGTGTAGTTCTGGGAAAAACATTTTGTCCACTTGTAGAATATTTCAAACAACCCTTTGTCAATAGCAAATCTGTTTCTCAGCCTAACGTTCACCCATAAATTGAGAGCATGATTTCCTTAACAGTTTCAAATGCTAGCCATAACTAAAGGAGTTCGTACTGCAGATTGCTCATGGGGTAACAGATACCATATGTACTATTTCAAACTGCAGTCTAGTGGATGGAAGCAGGAGTATTCATTTGCTACCCTCCTTGGTCTAGAAGGACAATCTCATTGTCAAGTGTTTACGAATATTTACTTCATTTTTAGTATACCAACTATATGCCTTCCAGTAATTTCCAGACTGTGTCCAGAGACTGATGGAGATTGATCTGCTGTTTAGAGTCCCAGACTAAATCAAAGGAAGCGAGTTCAGTTCCTTGCTGTGTTACGGACATTAGGGAGAAAGCACATCAGCTGAGTTCCTCAATGTTATTCATAGCTCCTGCTAAGCAGAGCCCATGGGAAGGCCCTGCAAAAAAACAATCTGTGCAGCTGGGGAGCAGGGTAAAAAGACTTTCCTTTATTTCACATGATCTTGCTGATTTAGACAGGATAAAAAATGCGAAAGACTACTTGCCTCCAGCTGAATGGATTAGAAGATTATCTTTCCACTTTTTTCATAGCTTTTGGGCACATAAAACAAAAAGGTATTGCAACACCACACCACTGTTCGTTACATAGCGTGGCTGTGTCGGTGTCTTTTGCCTTGAGAGTCTTGCAGTTCGTGCATAGGTGACTGAAGCACGCGTACAATTCATTATGGCATTTTCCTTACTAATTATCACACTCATTCAGATATGCCTTCTTTAATGGTCGGTAGAGATGTGCGAGGACATATCGTGCCATTCTGCCTATTGCTCTGTGATTTTATTGCTCTATATTTGAGAATACCTCCCAGAAAAGAAAAGAAAGACAATCTGGATAAGAACAACGCTGCCCCTATCAAACCTCTGTTGGCATCTCTTCCCATTGCCAGTGCTATTTCCAAACTGAGCCTGAGAAAGTATCCAGTACTGAACACCATAACTGCCGTCATCAAAGATCCACAGTGCTGCTTATTACAAATACTGTTCCCCAACCAATCTTTCAGGAAAGAAAAGGATGTTCTAAATATGCAAAGTCCCAAAAGAGAACCCCTCCTCATTACTGTGTTCATGCCAATATAAAAACTATCTGTGCTTTGGTTGCTCTCGTCTTGCACAAGTAGATTCCCATAAACAGGCTGCAATATGAACTCATTTCTACAGACTTTGTTTCAGATGTATAATGCATAACCAAGAGATTTTAAGGCCCTGTAGACTTGCAATGTGTGCAAGTCTCATCTTCAGTCAAGGCTGAGTGCACACATACAATTAAAATCTACCTTTGAACCTTTTCTATTGAATTTCCTTATCTTTCTATATCTGCAGCCACAATAAAACATAATTTACTTGCCGTTTGCTTCCTTTAGCTTCCACAGTACCATCAGCTCAAGCAAAACAGAGTGCTGAGTAGTAAGAAGGGAGAAAAATACCTCCAGTAATTGGAGGAAGACAAGAGAAATCAAGTGTCAGATGGCTTATAGAAGGGGCAACAAGTGGACTGCTGATAGCAGTGTTTCAACGGCACGGCTGAAAGCATTTAGTTTTCAAGACAAGTATCACTGGGAGCCCCAGAAGGGAGAAACCTTCGATGAATTAAAGTAGAGAGAGAAAAACTGTGGCTAAGCTAGGCATGGGCCATGTTTGCACTGAGAGAAAATTGGTTTAGAATCTGCCTGCATAGTTATATTGCACATTGGGTTACAGACACAGCTCCTCACCTGCTGTTGAGGGCAGGTCCCGGTGTGGTGTGATTCCCTCTGTGTTGGCTCTGCCGTGGCTGTTGGGCCACACAGCCACAGTCGCCCTGATCATCTTCTGTGCTTGTTGTGGAAGCAAATATCACAACTCTTCTGTGGATTCAGGGTGCTAAGCAACACAAGGGTGAAAAGCTGGAGTAAGAAAGATGTACCCTGGGTGGAAGAGGACCAGGTCAGAGAATATCTGAGCAAACTGGACAGTGTGTGGGCCCTGATGGGATGCACTTGTGGGTGCTGAGGGAGCTGGCAGATGTCATTGCAAGGACACTCTCAATAACCCTTGTTTGATTGTGGAAAACGGAGAATGTGCCCATATTTTTCATTTTCTTAAGGAATTTTAGTATTTATTCACGGTCTTGTTGCATTTATCCAACCATCCTAATAAGCAATAAAAACTGTTACAGAAAGCAAAATGTTTGACTGATCTATTTACAAACATTAGCTTCAGCTCCTATCAAGATGGGCGACAGAAAGTAAGCCAAGCAGTGCTCAGGCGCTTCTGTGCTATTTGGCTAACTTTTTGAAGTGAGGTAAGCATCCAGTGGACTTTGCCTGTATTTGTGACTGAATATCTCCACTTAGCGTAAATCTGCTCAGTTTTGTAGTCACGCACCAAGGACAAATTCTACCCCTGCGTAGCTAAAAGACACATCATCCAGATCAGCAAAAGAGCTGAGAACAGTAAGAAAAGGTGGCAGCACAGATCATCACCGTGTTTTGCAAACAAGCTTTTCAGAACCTAAAAAAAAATAACGTAGGCTGTTTACTGACCTATAGGCAGGTCAGCTTCCTAGGTAAGCCATATCTACCTGGCTGCTTTTCAAAATAATCACAGCCAGGGAATTACCCTTGCAAAGCCCCATGCTCTGCATCCTGGAGCCTTCGCGCTCTCAGTGTCTGTGAAAATTAGTTTTGTTTGCATTTGTGCCTGGGAAGCTAATGAAGAATTAGGAGTTACACAGATGATGCACTGGGTGGTTGGGATGCCACCACACACACATGTGTTCCCCCGGCTTAACAGAGGAACAGAAGTATCAAGGGAAGAAGTCGCTAAGATTGGAAAGCCATCAGTAAAGGAAATTATTAAAAGAACAGAGGGCCAAGCAGTCTTAATGTTCTCCTATATGACAATGACTTTGTAAAAAGAATATATATGGGAAAACTACACGCTCTAAAATAACAGTTTTTAAAATGCCATAATAATAGATCTATAATAAATGTTCTAGTTGTCATGGGCATTGAGTTTGATGTCAGAAAATTTCAAGGTATTGAAATTATCACTTTGAAATCTTGGTGATTTATTTAACTGTCTCATAGTAGGTCCTTAGTGCACAAATATCAGCTCCATGTGTTATTGAACAAGTGCTTTGTAAAACGTATTCGGTATCCGAGGGGGTGTGGAATAAAAAACCTTCCGTCCGTAGAAAACAGGGCTTACTGCCCTCGTGTGGCCACTGATAAAAAAAAAAAAAGGCCTTGGAAAACGTGTGCTTCGGGATTTAATCCAACGTGAGTACTAGAAACGGGCATTCACAAGGCACAAACTGCACATTTTCCTTATTGTGAGTTTTCTCATTTTGTCTTTGAGGCAGCTGGGGCTTGTCATACACTAACTCTTGGCTACATGACCCAGCAATCTTACCTTGTTTGACTGTTTCTGTGCTCTTCTAAACCTGAGGCTATATTCTAGCTTTTTTTGTTTGTGGAGAGGAAGCAAGTTATGGATTAATTTTTTTCATCCTGTATTTCCTGTGACTGGTCTTTTGTTACTTCATCACTTGCTTGGGACTGCTTCTAGGAAGGTCAACATTCTTAAAAACGTAGCTTGGAATTTATTTAAATAGATTTTGATCACTACATTTGAGAAACTAGTCAAATGCAGAGTTACTCTGCTCTCATCCTTATTCATACGGCACTTCCTTCAGGCCCCTGTGAAAGTTTAAGGCTTTTTTTTGTTGTTTGTTTTTGTGCAAAGTCCCACACACTGCAGGCTCCCCACAGTTGGCTGCAGTTATTGCTGCTCCCTTCCTCTGCCCTGGGATCTGAGCTGGGCATGGGCACGTCTTCCCAAGAGAAAAGTGTGCCGTGCTGCTGAGCTTCATGTGAAAGTATCCAAAATGTGTGAATATATATGCAAATGTGATTGGAACGTTAGCTAACACCTCTCAGTCCCTTTCACCAGTAGACTTTGGGAAGGGGCTCCTGACCACATCCATCACTACTGTTCAGCAGCTGTACTAATAATGCAACACAGATGAGCTTTCGCAATCTATTTTTCTTCCACAGGGTGCATACTTTCCTAATCCTCCTCTAAGGGAGTGAGAACACTGTCAGGCCTGTAAACTCACGTTTTCCCACACTGTACCTGCAACCTGCAGCAATATAACAAGATGTCAGCACTGCATGGAGGGCAATTACCCAGCAAGGCTGTTCTTGCCTGCAGTTATACATGTAGGGTACTGCCAGTTGTCCACCTTAGCTGAGGGAAGAATGTTAAATAATGCACATGGCATGTGCAGGCACATGTGTGGTATGCATAAAGTATTGTATGTGTAAATATATATGGGTAAATATTAGGTATATGACAGGAGGATCTGACTTTACTGAGAAAATTTGGAGTGTTTCCCATTCCTGCTCCTCCCTACCAGATTTGCCTCTGCAGTCAAGAGATGGTGGATACCTTTGAACCTGCCCTTAAAAACAAGTGGTGGGGACAAACAGAGGGAAGAAATTTTTCAAACAGCCTGTCCTTCTGAAAAAGGACACAAGTACAAAAACACTTGGTACACTTGCCCAGCATGGACTCTTGAACTGGACAAGACATATGGTTCAAGGTTTAGCAATGTATTTATCTCTCCTTCTGTAAATACTGGTGCTAGGACACTATCACCTACTCTGGTGTTTACTCTCCAGCTTTCTGACAGATGGGGTGGGCATGCATGGCTCTCTCTCTCCTTGTTCAGCAGAATCCCACCATGACACGTCAGAAGTGCTTTGATACCTGCTGAAGCAGTTCACATGAGTCAAAAGAAAAAGAAAACCAAGCAGCATGCTCGGTTGGTAAATTTACCAGAGAAAGCATCATTGCCTCAGTGCCAGGACTCTCCAGGATAATGCAGGTTTCCCACATGGGCCCAGGCCTCGGGCCTGCACCGTTTAAGCAGAACATTAGTGGTTTCATGTACGTGGAGAGTTTATCATTTCTGCCATGGAAGGAGGAAGCACGGTTTATTTAGGAGGCTGAAGTGGGAAGTCTGATAATAAATAGAAGGACATATAAACCAAGGAGTTTCTTTTTAAGCCCAGCAACTCAGACTAATTTATAAACTCCACCCTCCAGGCAGCTGCCCCAGCTAAATCTACCATCAGGACAGAGGATGTCCTATCTCACGGTGGCTCTCTGACAGTTCACTAAGTCCAATCCCAGTCCGTTCGTGGCAGCAGATCCTCTTCAGGGCAGCAGGAGCACAGCCCACAAGCTTTGCCATCACTCTCAGGGCTAAGAAGTGAGCCAGCAACACAACCTTACACTCACATAGTTAGTTCCTAGACATCTAACATTAAATTAGATGGGTTCCTCCACAAACAAGTTGTTCCAGCAGTGTTTGTTTATGGCCAAACACTGGCTGCCTGCCCCCACTGATGACCGCAGTACCATATATTAGCCCCACTTCATGCATTGTGAATGAAGTTAGAGCTACAAATCTGAACCTCTGACTATAGTCTGTGCTGTATCTATGTAGCTACAGGAAGAATGAAGTGTTTAATTTCTAGAGAAATGTGAATGTGAAACATTAACTTAAAACCAAAACATTTTACCTTATTGTAGCAATAAAGTTGCAGTGACTCATTTTAACCTCATTAATCTCATTAAGTTGACAGAGCTTCCAAAGAAATATTGGCACTTTGATGAACTCTCTTTTGAAACCTAACCCAGTTCACTTGACTTCTCCTGGCTACAGCCATACAGTGCGGCAATACCTGAGAGCCTAGGGTGAACTTTCCTCATGAGCCTTTCTGGAAGGCATTGGTTTACTGAGTCAAGAAGCTCCAGGAGGACGTGCACCCACACTGGAAGGTGGCTAATTTACTCTGCTGAGCCCCTGGCTCCTACAGCTAATCGCCCTGAGTATCCCAAGTAGCTCATTCAAGCCATCTACATTTCTCTAGGTTGTAGCACGTACTGCATGCACAGCCTAAAGAATTTGCAGCTTTTCATTAAAATTAATAGTTGTCCTTATTGCATCTGCATGCTGGTTATATTTAAACATATATTCCTACCTGACTTTAGGGGCAGGACCCTACCACACATAATGATGGATTTTTATCAAGAACAAAAGCAGATCCTTCCTCTTCCCAATCTGAAGAGAGGTAGTTCTGTGGGAGGCTGAGTCCCTGGCTCCAATCCAGAGCAGCACTTAGACCATGTGCATATGCATTGAGTGACCACGTTCATGTGCTTAAAGATAAACCTGTACCTTGACACCTATATCTACTGGAGATGATACCTGATACCAAGTATTAATCTCTAACATCTAAAGCAGCTTTAATACGAAATGTTGATACAAAATGCATTTGAACTCCTTGCTTTTAAGATTTTTCAGGCCTTCCATCCGAACCACAATTCCCAAATCTATCAGTAGGAAAACAGATAACTTATTGCTTAAGCAATCCCATTCAGCAGTGGTTCTTATATTAAAATTTGCTTCTAGCTTTTACAGTCTACCAAATTCCACAGCCACAAATAATGGGATCTGGGGCTTCATCTCCAAGATTATCAAAGAAAAGGTGACAGATAAGACAGAAAGGTCCAAGAACGTGTATTTTTGGTGCCATTTGTAGTATTTGAAATACCCTTCTCTGATAGATGCTGCCACCAGATAATTCTCAAAAATCCTTGTCACGGTCTAAACCTGGCAGGAAGCTAAGTACCATACAGCCACTTGCTCACTCTCTGGGATGTGGGAGAGAATTGGAAAGGTGAGAGAAATGTGAGATAAAAACAGTTTACTAGGTAAAGCAAAAGCTGTGTGCAAAAGCAAAGCAAAACAGGGAATTCACCGCTACTTCATCCACTCCCAGGAAAGCAGGGCTCATCACACATAACAGCTTCTTGGGAAGACAAACACCATGACTCCAAACATTCCCTCTTCCTCTTTCTTTACCCTAGATTTTATTACAGAGCATGTTGTCACGTGGCATGGAACATCCCTTTGATGAGTCTGGGTCAGCTGTCCTGGCTGTGTCCCCTCCCAGCCTCTTGTGCACCCCAGCCTGCCTGCTGGCGGGGCGGCACGAGGAGCAGAAGAGTCCTTAAACTTAGAGTAAGCACTGCTTTGCAACGACTGAAAACACTGGTGTGCTATCACTGCTATTTTAATCAAAAATCCAAAACAGCATCATATGAGCCTCTATGAAAATACTATATCCCACTCACAACCATGACAATCATCTTCATAGAATCATAGAATGGTTCAGGTTGGAAGGGACCTTAGAGATCATCTTGTTCCAACCCCCCTGCCATGGGCAAGGACACCTCCCACTAGACCAGGTTGCTTAAAGCCCCATCCAGCCTGGCTTTGAATCCTTCCAGGGACGGGGCAACAATGAATTCTCTGGGCAACTTGTTCCAGTGTCTCACCACCCTCACTGGAACAGGTGCATAGGTCTTTGTAGTTCACCTTTTGATAACTGTGTGCATCACCAGGCCATGAGTTTGAAAAGCAAGCGTATTAAAATTAGAGGACAAAATTTGATCTTCACAAAAACATACCCATACCTTAACAATATATAAGAAATGACACACTATGAATTACAGAACAGGTTGCTGAGCAGCACAGGGTCAATACATAAGGCACAAAATTGTGCAAGAATCACCTGTAAATGACGACTTAAGGTGTGCTGATAGACTCCAGGAGTAGTTAGTCAGTGGCACATCTACTTCTTGGAAGTGTTCCCAGAAATATTTAGTTCACTTTAGCTATGCAGTTGATTATAAAACAGAAAAACCAAACAGCTTAAAGACAAAACCTAGCAAGCTTTAGGGAAGAGCAAGACAGCTGCATGAATCAAACCACAAGAGCCAACTCATGTGGCACTTCGAAGCTGCTGTGATTTATTTGCTGCATGCCCAGCTTGTCCTTCCAAGCAGCCCTAGCACTCAGAGCTTTCTGTTCAACAGTCTTGTCCTAGGAAACGTGGAGCAAGGATCCTGGGTCAAGCAAGCAGGCACTTGGAGGCCTGTTGGCACACAGGACCACAGATGTCCCAGGGGCTGCCCAGGAAGGCATTTGGAGGTCCCCAGGCAACATAGAAAGGCTCTCGGAAGCAGTTGGGAAGAAAATGATAGCACTCAGACATCCCTGACAGGCACCAGTGGGCACTTGGAGATCCTCAAGTCTCCCTGAGAGGCGCACAGTGGCCTCTGGGGCATACAGTAAGGCCCACACAGGCTCATGTATCTCCCTGGCAGATATTTGGAGGCTCCGGAACCACAAAAAAAGAGATAACACAAAGGACTGAAAGGTGAAGGGAAAGTTCCTTAGAGTACCCCTAGGCTGCAAAGAAAGACACTTGGGGTCTTGCGATAGGAAATGCTATTTTGAGCAGAGAGCACAAAAATGACAAACAAGTATCAGGCACTCCGGTGGGGGGGTCAGTCACACAGTATTTCATGCCCTGGTGCTTTGGGAAACTGAGAAGAAATTAACCTGGTGCTTCAGCCCTGAGGATTAAGAGATATTTAGAGAAGCAAGGACTAGGTAGGACAGGGCAGAGGACAACAAGATCTAAGTAGTATCTTGTTGTTGTTAATTTACCTTCGTCAGCAGGCGGAGACATGAGAAAGTGAATGAAAAACTGAAGACCCAGTAGTGTTCAAACCTTCCCTGACCCTAAAATTTATCCTAATCCAAAACACTAACCTTCACACTAAGCCCTAACCCTAAACCAAAGTCAGGTGCCTTGGAATGCTAATCCCTAGCCCTATCATTAATCATTGTCCTAACTCTAGTCCTAATCCTGAACAACACCCAAATACTAACCTACTTCTAAAGCCCTAACCTAACCCTAATCCAGACACTGACTAACTCCAAACGTTTTCTGGAGTGTTTCATGCAAAGTTTAGAGAGCTCTGAAGTGCCCCAGGGGCATCAGTAGGTATTTGGGCTCTCTGAATCTGTCAAGAAGAGCCCTCTGGTGGACACTAGGGGCCTCAGATTTTCTGTGCTCTAAAAAGGTCTGTGAATGGATTTTTGTGCACACCACAATCTCAAGTGACTTTACAAGCGTACCAGAACTCTGAATGCAGCTTGGATACCAGAAGGGACCTCTGTGTGTCTTTTGTTGAAATGTAAGAAAGTGGAAGTGTCTTTGGTAGACCCCAGGTGCCTCCCAATGCCAATCCCTAGTTCTATCATTTATCCTAATGCTAAAAATAACTGAATTACTAAATGAGACCCCAACACTTAATGTCTAAATCCCTACCCTAAACTGTGACCAAGCTGATTTATAGTAATTTTTAAGTGTCTTCTGGTGAATACAGTGGCCAAGTGCTTTTGGCATTCTTCATCTGAATCAGAGAGCTGTGAAGTGCACCAGGTGCACCTGTATCCATTTTGATTCTCCTCTTCAGTCAACAAGAGTCCTGTGATGTGCACCTGTGGACTTGGAAGGACTTTCTGTGCTCCAGAGAGGTCTCTGAGTGCTTCCTGATGCACACCAGGATCTCCAGTAATGTTCTGGGCATGTCAGGAATCTCTAAAAGCATTTAGACATGGTAAGAGAATCATCTGCGCATCTTTCATTGGAATTAAAGAACTTCTCATGTTTCCCAGGTGCCACTGAATGCACAGCCTAATACTGACAATTACCCTGACCCTAAACCGATCCTAAAACTTAGCCTAAACCTAAAAGCAAACACTAAATCCTAACCCTAAAGTTTAACTCAAATTCTACTTCTAACCCTAGCCTTAAACTACAAAGCCTAACCTCTCCAGCCTGTCAAAGTCCCTCTGGATGGCAGCAGAGCTCTCTGGTGAGTCTGCATCTCTTCTGTTTTATGTCATTTGCAAATCTACTGAGGGTGCTCTCTACTCTATCTTCCAGCTCATTAATGAAAACGTTAAACAGAACTGAACCCACTATTGAAGGAGAGGCCCTGGGAGGGAGTACAGAAGTCAGGTTCACCCTTCAGCCTGGGTCAGCAACACCAGATCAGCTTGTGGGGCTCTGCCCTCCAAGGGAACCTGGGGAAGAAAGAATCCATGGAGAAGCCTCCATTATGTTCCCCTCCACAAATAAAAACATAAGAGGGCCTGAGCACGAGCAGAGGCAATAAGGAATCCCCATCGACCCTCTGATCCTCCTCCAACCTCTGCCTTTGTGCCCTGCTTACCTCCAGCTCCCTCTGCTCCTGCATTCATCCAGGCTGGTGGGAGAGAGAAGGACCCCAGGCCCATCCCAGCCTGCACAGATGAGCAGTTGCCACCTCCAGCACTGCTCAAACCCCCACCCAGGCGGCTGTTTTCACGCAACTGAAAAAAGGCCGCATTTTGTTTCGTTTGAAAGACGCTCAGTGTGGAAATGTTAGTAGAAATTCAGTCAAATGGCCCAAGTCTGACCCCTACCCCACCTTTCCCTGGTGCCCTGAGGGGCTGGTGGTTGAGGACCAGCAGTCTCCATGCCAGAACCACTGACCAGGGGAGAGGCTTTTCGGCCCTGCCTGACCTGCACTACCAGCAGGTGCTGGTGGCCTGTCCCTGAGGAGGCAGGTAAAGCAACAGAGAACAGCCCTGGAGCCCTCTGCACAGTAGAGCCCTTTGAGTGGCTCTCAGGGACTCTGGAGCCCTCTGAGGACTGCTAAAGTCCAGTGCAAATTGCAAGATCTTTCTTCCCAGATAGCTCTTTTTCTCATGCTGGCCAAGGCTCAGCTGAGGCTGGGGAAAAAAAGACAAAGCCCAGAGCTCCCATTGGTGCCGAGCTGTAAAAAAGTTTCTTCCCAAAGTTTTTCCCCTGTGATGTCAGTGTGTGTCTCAGCCAAGGCTCAGACAAGTCTAGAGTTAAGATCCAAGAAAATTCCTGTTTTATTGGTTCCCCCAGAGTACTTGTTTTACCAGCTATTATGAACAGCACCAGTCCATAACCTGACTTAACACATGCTCAGAATTGCTTCTTGGCCATGGTTACTCTGTTAACAAAACATTTTTCCTTGAGAACAATTCAATTCCTGCTGGCCCTATTCACTTGTAAGATATCTGAACCAAAATACCAGGAAAGACCAAAATAAAAATTCAGATAACTTCTTATCTACTGGAATCTCATCCTTCAGTTCTTATCCCTTTTATTCTTCCTTAGAGTCCTGCATTGTCCCTGCTTCTCATCTTGCTGTGGGTGCAAAGATACACCAGGCTGTAAGTGGCACCATCAAGCCTTGTCTTCCTATTTGTGCAGATAGGCATCAAGCCAGAGCTCTCCTGAATTCTTCAAAGAGCTGAGAGAGAGAAAAAGAGTGAAGTTGCTTAGGAGAGTGTTTCTGGGGACAAGGAAACAAGGATTTCTGCTTGTAGATTTTTAAGAAAGAACAAGCCAACCCTTATTCTTAGAACTCCAGTCTCTCCCACCTCCTGAATTCCCCCCCCAACGTGTTAACTGTTACTTACTGCACAATGTCTGCAAAGGCAGTGAACAACGGCTTACACTGGTACTCAATGCCATGCTTGGCACACAAGGACTTCACAAGAGGAGCCACCTTCCAGTAGTTGTGTCTTGGCATTGTGGGGAATAGGCTGTGAACAGGAGACAAATTCTCTTTCAGCACCCCATCAGAAATATTACCTTTTGCACGTTCCTGTTCATTATCACTTCCCAGGAATCTCATAGCTCACATTAAACAGATCCTTTTGGTGTTCCTAACTTTCCCTGTGGCTTGCTTTTAGCACAAGGAACTTTGTTTTCCTGCTTCACCTCTTCCTTATTTTTTCACTGTTGTCTCTAACAACTGAAGCAAGGTTTCTCCAAATCGAGTGGTACCATGAACTAGAGGAATCCTCTTTTACCCCCTTTCTCCAGAAGTAATCACCACCTTAGCTGGCTAGCACAATAATGGAGATAAGTCCATCCTTCAGTTGTGTCTCTCAGTCTTTAGAATAATAGTCTCAGTAGTCAGTATAGGTAGACCTAAACTACCGCATCAGGTTATAAACAGGGTGCCTTGGCAGATACATTTTTGCAAAGGTGTGAGCTACCTCTTTAGCTAGACCCTGTTGCTACATGTATGGTTTCACAGGTATTCACATGCATATATTCAGTTTCCACCAGTAATTCTCGCCTTCCTGTGGCTCCAGTGAAAGTTTTGAATTAACGCTGTGATGGTCTTTATCATTTTCAATCTTTAAGAAACCCACTGGTGCCAACAACTATTTTCAGGATTCAGAACAAAGAACAGAGTTAAAAAAAAAAAAAAAAAGAAAGAAAACCTCTCTCAGGATGTGTACTTACTGATGCTCAATCTGGAAGTTCAGATGCCCAGTAAACCAGTCATTGAACAGAGACTGCTCAACATTACATGTTGCCTGGAGCTGGGGAAGCGAAAAAGGAGAACAAAATCAGTACAGATTGGCAACTGCAGCGTTTCATTTGTCTCGAGTGTGCTATACTGTGCTCTTCTGTTCTGTTGTTTTATTCTAGCCTAAACTGAGCTAACCTCAGTGCAGAAATCATAATCCTTCTTCAGATTTGTGAACCAGCAGAGTTATGTAGACTGGCTAACATGGACCATGGTAAATCCAGGAGCTGGCTCTGCGCTCCTGTGAATGCATGTGAACACACTGTCAGGTGTTCATCCTCTAGCCTATATCTGCGGAAAAAGCAGAGTTGGCCAGGTACGTCTGTGATAGTTCTACTACTGAACTCCAGTAAGTCACTGTGCAAAGAGGGGACATCACGTTGACATGGTTGGTGCAAAAGAGCTCAGAGCTGGACACAAACTTTCATCTCTGCAGAAGGGGAAAAGGTCCAAGACAGAATGATGCAGTGAGTAGGGAAGTGCTTACGTTTAGGAAAGAGTTGAGACCTGTATTTGGTTTTAAATAGCCTGTGAATACGTCATTACTGTCCTCCTTTACCATTACTATAACTGAATCCCATGATCTTAGAGTTATTTAGGTTGGAAAAGATCCTTAAGATGACCAAGTCCAACCATTGACCTAACTACCAAGTCCTTTACTAAACCATGTCCCTGAGACCCATGTCCACACATCTCTTAAATACCTCCATGGATGGGGACACCACCACTTCCCCAGGTAGCCTATTCTATTGCCTAACCACCCTTTTGGTGAAAAAAATTCTTCCTTCTATCCAATCTAAGCCTCCTCTGATGCAATTTGAGGCTTCTTCCTCCCATCCTATCACTTGTCGCCTGAGAAAAGAGACTGATACCCACCTCACTAAGTCCTGCTTTCAGGTAGCTGGAGAGACTGATGAGTTCTCCGCTCAGCCTCTTTTTTTCCCCAGACTAAACAAACCCCAGCTCCCTCAGCTGCTCCTCATGTTGCTTTCTGGTCCCCTCATCAGCTTCATCGCTCTTCTAAGCATGTTCTAGTAACTCAGTCTCTCTCGTAGTGATCCCATTGACATTCACTTCCCATTTAACAGCAGGTTTCACCCTTAATGCAATACAGCAGTTGCTTGTCTTGTGGTTGGGATTTGCATCTGTATGACCACAATTAAGTATATATATTTTACCTGGGTAGACACCCAGTCCAAGTTCTTGTCATAGTAAATATCCATTGGGATGTGGTTCATCTGTGAAACCCAGACAAACCAGCTGCTCTCCAGCATCCTGTGCAATCAGACAAGAGGCCAGAATTCAGTAACAGGTAAGCAAGTGATAAGCCACTGAAATGACAGCATATGCCAGACTTACAAGTGTATGGCAGAACACCAGACTTGCCAGTGCAGCACCTAGAAGAACTTCCAGAAGTTTCATAACAAAACTTATCAGGTAATGATGAGTTTCATAAGGAATTATGAAACTTCCACATGAAAGCAGTAGTAGAACCAGTTTCCAAAGCACTGAACAGCACATAAAGTATTTCTCCATGTGGTCATCATATAGTTAAGTCTCTGTTTTCACAGCTAGTGGGGCAACACAAAGCTTCAACTAACAATTAAGCAGAGCTGTAGTTTAACATTAGTGACTTTAAAAACAGAAGACAACATGGAAGTATATGAAAAAGGCAGAGAAAGGTACGCAGACAGATGGAAAGAGCATGCAAAGGAAGGCTGAAGAAACTTAGATATTACCTGAATATGAAGTAATATACCAGGAGACTCTTAATTTCTAATAACAATCCATAAGTAAAATAGAATCTGATATAGAAGGTCAGCATCCAGGCCAAGTCCTAGCAAAACCAGAGATGGAAAAAAAAAAAAAATAAAATAAAGTCATTAGAAATTGCGTTTCTTAAATCTTCTTCCAAGCATCACATATACAGGAAAACTTTCTACATTCAACTTCTGCAGACTTTTGCTGTGGTTTTTCATTGTTTTTTTTTTTCCCCTATATTGAATGATCTAGAGAAATCCAAATTAATACAAGCTAATAACACTTCATTTTCACAGCTTGCTGTAATTGAATTTGAGCATTCACTCCTAGTAAGTGGATTACTAGCAAACAGCTAAGCATTCAGAAACAAGTTAATGACTACTGTCAAATCATTGATCACGACTGCCCAGTGAACAGAGTGCTAGACAAACGGTTTCATTTTGCCTAGAAGTTATTCTGTCTTTCTGCATTCATTACACATGCAAGAGAAGGAAGAACGAAGCATAAGCACAGGCTGCCTGGCATAGAAAGCAATGCCAAGTGCAGTCATAGCGCTGAGAAATGAAGGACAAGTGTTCCTATAGATCCACATTCCCCTGTCTCTAACCACAATGGACATGCACTTAATGATTTTGCAAGACAGACAAAGCAATGAAAGCCAAATAGCCTGCTGCTTCTTTTCAGGCCTTTACCATCAAGGTGGGGGAACAATGTTTAGCAGAAAGTATGAAAAGCCACTGAAAATGCTGCACCAAACCAACCGTGGTCCAACTGAAAAGCAGCGCCATGCCCAAGCTCAGGACAGAAGAAAACTCCATGTTCAGGAGAAAGATTGGAAGCCCACAGTTAACTCCTTGGTTGCACAAGCAGCAGTACTTACCCCCCAGTACCTCTTTGTGTATGCAATATAGAATGTGTGCCAGTGAAAGTAGGTGGGAAACAGGAGGGGAGGAAGAGCTGTAATGAAGAATTCATTAGCACTGGTACATTGTGTTACTTTACAACAAGAAAAAGGAAAGCTTCACTAAGGCGGGGAGAAGGGTGCAGAACTGAGAACCTGGAGATCAGGGTACTGATAGTGGAGAAGGACAAACTCTGAATTTTTCCTTTGTATGGTTAATAAAGTATGAAAGCAGAACATTATATGGCTGACAAACAGTTGCTGGAATCCTCACCTCATTCTTCCAGGCAATTTCCCTAATTATTCAGTTAAGAGCATTTCTCCTTTTCTCTGCTCAAATAGTTGTTTTTTTTCTTCTTCTAAATAAATGAAATTTTAACATGACCTAAGATAACTGTACCCCCATACTTTTTCTGCCCTGGAACAAATGTAAGCCAGTTGGTTAGAAACGTATTAATTCGGTTTGATATTTCAGTCAACAAGGGCACAGAAACCTGATCTCATAGAATCATTCAGGTTGGATCATCAGGAGTTCAGAGCAGCATCAGCTATGATGTCACACCAGGTTACTCAGGATTTTATCCAGTTAAGTCTTCAACCCCTTGAAAAATTAGATGCAGACTGATTAAGTTCTTTGATGCAGCCAACCTTAGTTCTGCCCAAGCCCTGTAGATCGAAAGTAAAATCTATAAACCCCACTACTATTCCTCGTGGTATCACAGGAAAATGGAAATACTCACTGATGAAGAAGTATTTGTGCTGGTGATTGTATGGCATGTATTTTTTCTTTTTGATCCCAAGCTGTGAAAATAAGCAATGAAATATTGAGTGGAAGCTAAGCTAAGCCATCTGTACGGTTAATTTGCCATTTTCCATTCTCTTCCCAAGAAGTGCTCTTTTCTGGCACTCTTCCCACAACCCTCATTACTACTATCTGTCTTGTGTACCTGTCCTATTACTTCACATATATAATATGCCTTTTCTATTAAATCTCCATTCAAGTGAACTTCTTTAATGCTTTACAGCTCAGTAAACTCCTCCAGAGATGAGCAGTTAAGCAAGCCTGAGACTTCTGCAGCAGGAGAAAAGTGAAATGTGATTGTTGCAAAATAGTTCTAGATCCATTTATGACAAACCAAAATAGGACTAACAGCCCATAAGATCTCCTCACACTGGTACACGGTAGGAAATAAACTGCTGTCACAGACACCACTGTTATCTGTGTTGGAAGGGAATCATGCAGTAAAAACTATACCTGAATGTTTTATCCTTTAAAAGATGGTATGATCCATAAGCATAAAATAGTTATTATCAAAAATGAGTGAATAGAGGTGATTTTTAACTGTTCAATTTCCTCGCTTCTGCATTCCTGCTGCATTCATAATTCATTTGGTGCAGCCTTAGATACTTCAAAGCCTGAACTGTACTATTGGTCAAAAATAGTCATCGTTTTCTCTGTTTTCATTTTCTACTTTCTTCTTTGATTCTATACACTTTTTTTTTTGTTTCATGCTAGCAAGAGAAGAGAAAAATATCTAGAAGAGAAAAATATCCACTGCTGTAGTTATTCCAACAGAGCCTCACAAACCAATGAAGGTGTGCCGTAAAAGGGATGCCATATTGTCTTAGATTATTGCTTCTGGCAGTGGCCTATCAGCACAAGCTGAGAACATCCTATACAGACAAATGACATGAGACAAATTAGCCAATAACCAGTCCTATAGAGCTATAGGAACAGCCACTGGTTCTTTAGCCCCGATGTGCCAGCTGCCTTTCACATCAAGACGAACACATCAAAGCAGCTCATATCTCTGAACCTCAGCAATTAGTATTAGGTAATAATCTCATTTAGGCATGCTTGACATAAAGCTTCACAGATTACTAATAGTCATTAATTGCTGAGTTGTTATAAAACCCTGTAGGCTACAAAGTTGCTATAACTATTAGCAGTCCTTTCCCTGCTGGGAAGTATATATGGTGCACACGCATCTGTCTAGTTTGTTTACAGTGACCTACCAACAGTTTAAGCAATTTTTAATGAGCATAATAAAAACTGTGACCTGCTTAGAAAGGCTGAAGGAGATACAGATGAAAGCAATATTTTCTCAGAAAATACAATCACATCTTAGTTTTAGATATTTTTGGTATAGTGCGTTTTTAATTGAGTAGGGTATTCTTCTCAGTTCCTAGTATGTGGCTACACGTGTATGCACACACAGGCACACTGACCTCCACAGAGAATTTCTTCCCCAAAGTAAACAAGAAAGGGTGCATGTCAATGTCAGGATCTTTCCTGAAGCAGTTGGGTTTGGCATGGTGTCGGGAGTGCAGAAGAGTCCACCATTTGGCTGATGCCCCCTATTTAAGTGAAGAACAGAGTACGATAATGTTCTCAGAGCGAGATTCTCTCCAATTCCCTTTCTACACCCAGTGCTGAACACGTTTTATTCCACAGAGCCTTCAGAACACACACTTTAGCAGAAAGATCATCAAATCTAGAAAGTTTTTTCCAGAGTCAATTACTTACAATCAAATGGCACATCACAAACTTATGCAGCAAGTGGTTCCATTTAGTTTTCCTGAAGACTGAAAGATGTCCTAAATCATGTTGTAACCATGAAGCCTGGACCTGAAAGAGGAAAAAGTGGCACAAAAGAAGAATCAAGACCGGAACAATGCCATACCTATTATTTACTTTGAGATAAAGATGCTTCTCCAAAGCCACATTCAAAAAGGATCTGTGAAATCCTGATACTCTTAAAGATTCCCCTAGAATCTTTAATTCCCACGCAACATCCTTGTCTCTAAATTGGAGAGACATGGATTTGATAGATGGCCTACTTGGATAAGTAATTAGCTGGATGACCACACTTGAAGACTTGCAGTCAACAGCTCAATGCACAGGTGAAAGCCAGTGACAGGTGGTGTTTCTCCATAAGATGGCAAGGTTACTGCCCCTTTTTGCTCCACTGTTTTGAGAACTCACCCGCAGTGCTCTTCTCCATTTTGGGACTCACAGAATATGAAGGGCTTGGACCTGTCAGTCCCAGAGGAGGACCATGAGGATGATCAATGGGCTGGAGCCCCTTTCCTATGAAGAAGAGGCTAAGAGAGCTGGATGTTTTTCAGCCTGGAGAAGGCTCCAGGGAGACTTCATAGCAGAATTCTAGCACTTAAAGGCTTAAACTAAGACTAAATTTAGGTTAGACATTAGGTAGAAATTCTTTACCATGAAGGTGATGAGGCTGAACACTGGAATAAGTTGCCCAGAGAAGCTATGGAATGGGGCTTTGAGCAACATGATATAATGGAAGGTGTCCCCGCCCATGGCAGGGGTTTGGAACTGGATGATCTTGGAGGTCCCTTCCAACCCAAACCATTCTATAATTCTATAAATACATCTTGCCAAACAAAGTCACAAACTAGGCATACTGAGAGCTCCCCACATGAAAAATTTCTTCTTTGCACCTTCTGTAAACATAGGCCGTATAGAGATCATCTCCTAAAACAAAAGGAGAGCTATGCCCAGTAAGGTAACAGGAAAAAACCGCAACAGTATATGTATGAAAGTTGAGAGAAGTGCATGCATACCTTCTGTGGACTCCATTGCTTACCTGGGAAATGGTCAGCACCACCAGAGACAAAGTAAAGGGCACCAAGGATGTCCCAAAGTAGAAGAGAATAAGCCAAGCAGCAGCATCCAACAGGAGGATGTGAGCAAGGTGCAGGAAGAAGAAGAGTTTATTTGGCTTCAGAAGTCCTATTTTCTCAACAGCGGCACGCAGTTCACGGAAATCTTTTACCAGCATTTTCTGTGGGAAGCACAAGCGTTACACATTCCTTGCTCCTGAAGTACAGTACTGCAGCCTCAGAAGACTACTCCTTCAGTGCTTCTTCCATTATCTGCCTGGCAGGTAACACAGGGCTGATTCAACAGATGGCTAGGACTGCAATATCTTCTGAGTGCTACTGGTCCACGGTCACTAGAGCCTAGCACTACTCAGACATTGCCCAGCAGCAGCATGTAGATGAGGTTGGCATCTAGCACCTTTCCTTACAGGATCAAATCAGAGGCAAGAATGCGTGTGCATGTGTGTAGACTACCTAGTGGAAGGCATACTATATGCATATGAACATAGCATGCCATGCTTGTGGCAGGCCCTTTGGTGGCAGAAGAGGAATCATTTCATCCCCTTCCTACAGATCAAGGTAAACTTTAACTTCTCCCTTCCCACAATTAACACAGGAAGATTAAATATCTGTGTGAAAAACAGCACCCACAGCCCAGCTGGCTTCATACTGGTAAGCATGAAGGAATGTGGAAAAAGTGACAAAAGCACAGGTGCTAGACCAACCTATCTTTGTCAGCTCAGTAGATGTCTCCCAAACCTGATTTCTGTCTCCATCAAGTCCAACCAAAAGAAGCCCTGCCTGCCTAGTTTGACAGTCATTTCTAGGAAAGGAGTTTGCAAGGAGTAAGGCACATGCATACTCTAGTGCAGGCCAGCTGTAAGAAATAGGCAAGGCATGACCACAGATGGGTAAGAAGGTTCATGAAGTTCACATCTACATAGGAAGGTGTAACCATGCCACCCTGGGACAGGCAGACATTTCAAAATTGTGTTTTTAATGCCCGGGTTACATGAGGCCATGTATTACTATCTTGCTCCTGTTCAGCATGCAAGTGTGGAACTCTTCCAAAGGAGAAGTCATGGCCTGCTAGGAGGAATAGGAATTAGTCTTGGATAGAGGGAAGAAAGGATGTCAAGTGTATTCCAAGACTACTCCTGTTTTATATGCACCTCTCTCCTTTCTTTGACATGCAGGTTTCGTTACTTTAATACTGCCATCAACAGTGCTTCCATGGATGATTATGCATTTTGAACTTGAGACTGCTACAGAAGGCTGTCTAAAAGGGCACAGAATTCAGTTTCAGTCTGTATTGTCAAGGCTAATACACTCTGCCTGCATTCTTTCCCTACAGATACCTGCAGCAGAAGGAAATAGTCTGAGAGTTTGCTATTGGTTGAAGAGAATTACTGAATTATTGGTTAGCTCTTCCTCAAATCAAGTGAAAGAAGAGGTGATAACTAATATCGATGAGAGCCAAGGCTCTCATTTATATAGGTGCTGTGATAAGAAAAAAAAATTCTTAGTAATCTCATTCTCTGCCACCTAACACAGATTTAGACCAATTCTCATGTATTGCTTCAAAGTAGTAACAAAAAATTGTTAAGAGCCTGGATCACATTGTTCTAGAAACTACACTGATGTAGAAAAACGTGTTCTAATCTCAGAATGTTTGTCTTTAATCTTTGATTTATGAGGATAGACTTACATTTTTAGTGGGCTCAATACTGGGTTGATCTGGTGCCAGCTCCCCAATCTGCAGAGACTTCAAGTACTTGTTCACCAGCAACTTGTCAACATGGAATGCTACAAAAGCATCCTGCAAATACAGAAGAGTAAAGGAAAAAATAAAAGATAAAACACTGTTACTAACCTCAGTCTCCTCAGTCTGCTGTGCATGCTACATCATTCACCTGGAAGAACCACAGTGACAAAGACTCCTGGTTTACCTTTCTACCTTTTTTGACCTTTCCCTCCATTCCCCTTCATCTTTGCGTTACACTTGTCTTAAGAGTTTTTATTTCAACTGGCATACAGAAGAGGCCTAGCTTCCACAGCTGCAGTTACTCAATTACTACAAGTATGCAAGCTGTGGTGGTTCTTGCTCACAGGCACAAGAGATTTTGACTTTTCAGTAATATATCCTTCTCAGAGGCCGCATTCTTACTTTTTCCCCGAGTATACATACAAGAATATCAAGAGTTCTGATATATTTAGGCTAAGTAATGGTGGAAAACTGAACTACAAGTAATGCAAGTTCTGAAGGAGGAGGTGGACAAGAGACAGCAACAAGAAAACTGCTTTAAGAGGAAAATCAGAACAGCATTCCAACCAGCTGAGTAGGATATTCCACCCCCAAACTAACACAGAATGGATTTCATCAAGGACCAAGTGAAACAGACAATTTCTTCCTATATAGGATTGAATGTAGGGATGCAATTCATATGAACAGGTCTGATTAGATGTTAACTGATCTCTCACAAAGATACAAGCATAAAAAAAAAGTGGTGTGGTAGCTTCCAGGCAGGGCTGGGGAGTGAAAGAGCAAAAAAGCAGGAGACAACCTCGTTAACAGAGCACACAGGGAGTAGCAGCTGGAGCCCTGAAGGGAGGAGGAGTACATATTTGGATGTGCTACAGCTGAGACTGAGCAAAGGAGGGAAGCTCCTTCCAAGGATTCTCCATCTGTAGAAAACTTCTCTTGTACATCCAAGCAAAGGCCTTCAGCTTACTGCTCTGCTGGCACGCTTTCTGTTATGCCATTTTTCATCTGAATCAATTTTTGTCAGTCTAACCAGGCTAGAATTAGTGCTTTACTGCATTCCAAATCACTACAGAATTGCCGTACTGCATTCCAAAATCATGTAGGCCATGGCACCTGCACAAGTAACTCTGAGGAATGTGCGCAACATAAGTACTGAGCACATAATCACCATCATGGGTGAACCTGTGCCAGCAGCTCCAGCAATAAACCTCAGTGCTAACAACGAGCGAGCAACTTCTCTGCAAAACCATCTACAGGAAGTACCTGTATTTCGTGATATTGCACCACTAGACATTTACAGTCTCCAAAATTCAAACACATTTAATCAAATGGTAATCAAAAAAAAAATCCAGACTCAAGACAGCTGTTCCTGTTTTCTAGATCACTTAATTCCACTCTTCTACCCTTTGTGAGAAAACAAAAAATCAGCAATAAAAAGACTTCCCCACAGTTCTATGCTGTGTGACCCTTGCTAATATTTTGTCATTAATCATACTCACTTCTTCCATTCTTCAGGTTGCTCTTCTTACTGAAAGCCTTCCACTGTTATCATCCTTTAAGCCCATATGCTCTTGGTACAATCTTCCAGTCAAGCTATAATTTTTTTCCTTTTTCCTCATGCACATCCAAAAGATTTAACAATTGATCTATTTCAGGATGCACAGACTTCACTAAAAAGTCTTAGGTATCTTACCAAGAAATGCTTCTTTCACTTGTTTTTATCTCTGCTTCTCATATTAACTAAAAAGTTTCTGGAATTCATATTGCCTCATGAAACTGCACTGAGTACTCAAGAGTTTCTTACTTCATCTGCAACGTTCAAGTTACCACTCAGTGTGGGAATAAAAACGTTTGCTCTGAAGATGCTGGCTCACTCTCACATGCAATCATGCTGCACAGTAGAGCACAGAAGTCCACACCAGTAACTTACTCTGCTTCTGTTACAGGCTGACTAGGGCCAGTATGGCTTTCTCTGTGCTTTGTTACACGATCCTGCACTCTAGGCATACCTATAGCAAATATTCCACCTTCTACTTGCTTTTGTAGGTTCTTCTGAGGCGAAAATGAGCAAACTGCAAGCATGCAGAGTTCGCATAGAGCAAGATATTCTTGTATCTCATATGTCGATTAGCCTTGGAATCAAAAAAAAGCAACACCAACAAAAAACCCACACAAACCTGAGGATTCTGACTTGTCAGAAAAAGAATTATGCTATTCTTATCCAGAAATGCTGAGCTGAGGATGCTTGATCTGTTCTTCACCACCCTCTCAGAAACAAAGTACAAATCCTTCCTATTAATTACATTTGGAGCCCTCAAGCTCAGGTTTCATCGTATATGCATAAAGAAAGAAGGAGGGGGAAAATAACCAGGCGTTTTCCTGTTATGGTGCACAGCCTATTTCACACACACAAGCGTGAAAACTTGTGATAGTGTCACACAGAACTGGCTGAAATCTGACAGGGCTTATCATTTGGACACGGCATCAACTGATAATAACCAGCTCAGGTCCTAGAAACAAAGTGTCTATTTTTCAAGTTCACGCATTATCCGGGGGTATTCCAGCATCCTAAGATGAAAGAAATCTGACAGTATCAACTAAAGCAAAGGAATGGTGAAAAATATACAATGCAAAGTGTTGCTAATACTACAAATGAAATTTAAATTTAGTGGACTAAAGCGTTTTTTTTGTTTGTTTTCATGAGCTTCAAATATCCCATAAGTATGGGAGATCAGGGAGCTATCTGCCTTGCATTGCTTTTTTAAAATACCAAGTAAGGAAGCAATCCGATTTGTCACATCTTTGTGTACATGTTAATTTACCACTATTTTCAACATTGCCTGCATACATCAGAAGGCAAGAACTGCAGGGAATTTGCTTCATGTTTTCATGCGTGTTCCCACAGATTTCCAGGGCATTAAGAGAGCAGTCAGACAGGTAAGGTGCCAAGTAGATGTCTTTTTTGCCCACAGACAACCTGCCAGCAGTTGAACACTTGATATTTAGCTGATTCTTTCAATTTTGTACATCCAAAGGGTCAGAAGGCCCACGGGCAACAATAGCAGAAGCTTTTCTGGAGGACAGCTTGGGAAAGCATGCTGCCTTGGCTTCCCCTGCAAACTATGTTGGGTGGCACTTAGGACAGGATATCTCTCCTAAAGGCAAAGGGAACAACAACTGTAGTTGCCACGCAGCTGTTGCGGTACCCGAGGCAGCTTCCTCGCTTTACCCACATTGTTTGCTTTACCCATGTTGTAAAGTGCTGCAGTTAGAGTAGCTGTAAAGAAAGGCCAAGAGATAAGAGTAATCCTGAAGACTTTAGCGGGATAAACAGTTACAGCGTGGTTGCCCCACAGGCTAAGCCTTTTGATAAGCACCTTCATCCTGGAGGTGTTCATGGCCAGGTTGGGTGGGGCCGTGGGCAACTTGATCTAATTAAAAGATGTTCCTACCCACAGCAGGGGGTTCAAACTAGAGTAGTCTTTAAGGTGCCTTCCAACCCATTCTATGATTTACCAGTTTCTGTAGCACAAGGCTGGAAAGCTTGCACTTACCAATGGCACTGCTGAACCTGTTGCAGCCCCTCAACCCTCACCAATTCCACAAAACAATCACTTCCCAAGCTCTCATTGCACAGTGCTGGCCAGGCACCCCATGCTCAGTGCAAGCTGATGGCCACCATCCGCCCCCCATCCCGCCACCACTCACCGTGACATCCTGCCCAGCATGGCTGCTGATGAGGTGGGCACCACCCGGGTGCCAGCGGTAGAAGTGACTGATGTCATACACCTTCCTGTCAATCACCAGCCAGCGCTCCTGTGGCACCGGGCCGTGGCCTGTGCGCTGTGCAATCGCCTCCCATGTGAATCTGTGCAGTGCCCGCTCAGCCCCTGGGCGCCCATCCTGCTTCTCATCCTCACGCTGTGGAGCCATCCTCCTGCTGCTCAGCTTCACCCATTAACCCCTCCATCCTGCCTCTGTCACGGTATATAAGGGTTGGGACACACCAACACAGCCCCCGCCCACCTCATTTTCTCATTCCATCTTTTGGGAAATGCAAGTGGTGTTGGCTAAGTGTCAGCTGCAGGCAGAGCTCCTCTGGGCCTCCCCCTTCCCAGCCCCCACCAAACAAATCCATCAAACAAACAACACTTCCTTTTTGCAGGCCCAGCACCCACCTTGCAATGCAGGCAGGCAAAATGTATCCAGTAACTACAGGTGTTGAGTGTCAGACCACTTCTTAACAGCTATCTCATTTTGTTCCCAAGACTTAGTGCACTTCCAGACAGGAGTATCTCCCTTGGTCAACCAGGTGGGTACCCTCATCATAAAAGGAGATTGTTTGTGAAACAGGACCGTCCCCTTGCAATTCCATGTTGGCTGTGACCAACAGTCTTTTCCAAGAAGCATTAAGCAGCATTGAGAACTGGCTGTTTCAGGAGGTAGACAACAGCTTATCTGAAGCTTTAGATTTTAAACACTGCTCTCAAGCACTTTAAATGGTAGCCAGGCTATTAAGTCCTTCTACAAATGTGTGTTGAACCCTTGGATAACTGAACCTTTAATTATTCAAGGATGAGCCACATAATCCGTTAAGAGAAGGAACCATCATATAGCTTGCATGGCTATCATGATTTCGCTATTGTGTCAGCCTGTAGGCATTACTCTGATGAAAAGGCTGATAATAATAATGGCTGTTGTATCAGCCAACTGACACCATAGAACAAATTTGGTAACAGCTAAATTAATCTGAACAGCCACTTATCACATGAAGCCTCCAGGTACTCCATTTTTATCGGAGCCCCCTCTCCCAATAAACTAAATTTAAGCATTTCCAGTATTGCAGCTCCCTGATTTCATATTTTGCAATATGCCCTTATTAATAAAAGGCCAAGATGCTAAAAAAGATAAACATCAAATTACAATTTGAGAATCTACCTACCTGATTTGTACTTGTTCTCTTACATATCCCACATTTTTGTGTTCTGGAATCCATTCTTCCTTTCACCAAGGTGAACTGGTACAAACCTGCATCATGGGCTGTTCTGAAACTCTTGCGTCCGTGCACAGATAATTAAGCCTAAAATTAAAAATAGGTTTTGGGGTGTGGCTAAATAAATCTTGTATGCAGGTCAGAATCTCAGAATCTGAACCTTGATTTTCCAAATTGAGCTGTTGCATCTCTTGAGTGATTAAGATGCTTGCTGACTCCCAAAGGAGTTCCCATTCTGCAGGCCATGGACTGCATGGCAGATGCTTGAACTCCAGAGAAACGTTAGCAAGATGAATGATACCAAAGTCATGTCTGTAGTCTCCTTTAGCCTGCACAAATGCTGAGAAATTAGTTTGATATTTCCACACTGCTATAACTGATGGACTGCATAAGCAGCTCCCACATTTTGAAAATGTCTAAATAAGTCATGCAGGGAGATTATGATTAGGGCTGTATAGAGCTTGCACTGTTGCCCTGCTTTGTGTGTCCCTATCTGCTAACATGCTATTTGGAGGTTTGCTCTTTTACTTTGGCAAAAGAGGCAACCTATGATATTTTTGCAACATTTTACCTCTGATGAATACTTTGAATGGTCATGAACAATGGGAAAGAAGACAGGGTATTGATCTGTGTGGTAATCAGATATCAGATTCAACGTTCCTTTCTCCATTTTCTATCTTGGACTGCTAGAAAATCAATTCAATGGATTGCGTAGGATGCTTCCTTTGTTATTGTAACTGGGTGACATCTCTTTGACAGGTTCCTCTTTCATTACACCTGTGTGGGCAACAGTACTAATTTCAATAACAGGTGAGGCTATGAGTTGCAACACAAGTAACTGAAGGAGGAAATCAGAGCAGCCAGCCACAAGGCAGACACTGAGATCCCCACAAACAGGGATCTCTGAAAACACACACAACGGTATACAAACTGAAAGAAAAGAAAAAGAAAGCACTAATTAAGCTCTGTCAGCCAAAACAAAATATAAACTCCAAAAAAAACCCCACAGTTTTAAAAAATGCAGTACCTAAGAGGAGAATGCAGGTTGTGTCCATGAGTTTGCTGCCTCTAACTCTTGTTCCTTGCTTTTCTTTTCTGATTCTTCTTGTTCACATGGTGCAATATGTTACAGGAATGGGAAGCGAGACAGATTGGTGCTACTTGTTGGAGTTTACAGCAGTAAAACTGCTATGGTAGGGACTTGAAAAGGTGCTCATGCTTTACTGAGGACTTAGGACAGGCTGCTCAGCCAAACTATTGCTATGGGTATGACGTTGTCCTTCAAACAGGCTGAAAGCAATTTGGATCTCCTGACAGACATACCTGTGCAGCTCCATGCTGGAAGCCTATGCCCGGAAATGTTATGGAATTCAGTGCTGGCATCTACTAACAAGTATACGTTGCCCACAGATGGCATTGGCTAGGTGGCTGGACTGACAGCGCTGCCAGTGTGTACAAACGGCAGCACTCTCAGCACAGGCCCCAGCACATGCCAGGGGCAACCTCACTGGAAAATGGCTTCGCAGAAAAGGACTTAGGAGTCCTGGTGGAAGAGAAACTGAATATGAAACAGCAATGTGCTTGCGCCACTAAGAAGGCGGATGGTATTTTTGAATCCATTTGGCGAAGTATCACTAGCAAGTCAAGAAAGGAGATCTTTCCACTCAGCATTGGTGAGGAGAAAGAGGCATGGAAGTCTTCAGCATTTTAGTGTATTTTGCTAAAAAAGACGCTCTGTCTAGGCTCCAGGCAAGGTAGCACGTAAGAATGTAAGTATTGGGGGTATTTCTAAGTAGGAAGGAGACAGTTGCTTGGGCAACTAAAAAGCCTGGTAGTTTTGCAGCACATAAATGAGCACAGAATGCTTTCTGTTACCAAGCAATTCAGCAAGATCTGCTCATCAGCTAAGCAACTCAAATAGGAAGGACTCAAGTTGCAAGATTATCTTGAAAGTATTTCTAAGTCTTAGGAGGATGATAAACTCCCTAAACAGCCTGTATGTGAGTGATGCTGTGAACATACCTCCACAAAAGAAAGAACCACTTAGACTTTACTGTTGAATGCTACACAAATTGACATCCGCTGAATATGGATTATCATAACTCAGTAAAAAATTATGTCCTCCACCTCCAAGAC
The DNA here is from genome assembly GCA_013396635.1 of Penelope pileata. Classification (NCBI taxonomy): domain Eukaryota; kingdom Metazoa; phylum Chordata; class Aves; order Galliformes; family Cracidae; genus Penelope; species Penelope pileata. Next base: position 13,153 of record WBMW01002831.1, on the reverse strand, counting down.
AGCCTGTACTTACCCTGCACTTTGTAGGTTTCATTTTCTTTAGTCAGTGACCAAGATGATAAGTATCACTAGCAATAGACTCATTTAAAAATATAATACAACACCTCTTTATTCATAGCTTTTGTGAAGGTCTTAAGCAGGCTCTGTAAATCTCAATGCTCAAGAGGTATTTGGATAATGCCTTTAATTATATACTTAAAGTTTTGGTTAGTGCTGAAGTGATCAGGCAGCTGGACTAGATGTCTGTAGGTCCCATCCAGCTGAACTATTCTATTCCATTCCAGTCTGTTTTATGCTCTGCTGTAAGTTATTCTATTGACAACATTGTAGCCTTGGGTTGTCATATGATGCAACCTGTTCTTTCATAAAAACAGATCTTATCTTCTGCATCCCCTAAATGCATCAGTGTATGACTCAATAGTTACAATGCAAAGAGACTTGCTGAATAGAAAGAATGATAACATCTCTTTTCTGCCACACCACACTGCACCCATTTTGGCTAGAAGAGCTGATTATGCCCTGTTTTGGTGATAACTGCACCCACAAGCTCTGGGAGGATGCTTTAAACCCTTGAAGCAATTAAGGCACCATACATGAGCATTCTCCCAGTAAATTTTCTTTTTTGTCTTCTTAAGCTCTCAAGAAAACCCTGCAATATTCTCATTTACTTCATTCTAGATTGCTTGTCAGAGCACCAGCTCACCAGTTAAAACATTGTCATATTTCTGTCTAAATCAGACCAGAAGTTTCCTGTCACAAATTTCAGTGCTGAAGAGGCACTAAGTATGTGCCTCTACATGTCTGAACAAAAACATGAGAATGTCAACATGGAGAAGCGTGGGATATCTGTGCTCAGTTTTAGTTAGCAGATGTGATGGAAACTCAAAACATATTTGGAAGTCATTTGAGCTAAGCTATGAGTACTGTATGACAAGAATAGGGGAAGAAATGAACTTGAACAAGATGTACACAGAATGGATATCATTTGTGGCATGGACAGAACGATCAGAAAATGTTGCAAATGTGGAACCATAGCTCACTGTGTACCCTTGTCTGAAAACTTTTTAAGTTTCTCTCTGTCTCATGCAACACAAAGAAAACAGACATCCCGTGAACACTATTTACTAGGGCATGTTGACATGGAGTAAATTCTAGTTCTGCTAATAGGACAAATGGAAGATAAGCTGGAAAAACAGTCAAGTACAAAAATTAGGGAGATGGTTGTATTCACATGTTTAAAGACACAGCATAAAAGAACAGATTTTGTAACATTAATGGGGATGTGATTTATCAGCCTTCTTTCTTTTTGGGGAGGACTTTTTACGAGTACAGGTAATGACAGGACAAGGGGTAATGGTTATAAACTGGAAGAGGGTAGATTTAGACTAGATAAAAGGAAGAAATTCTTCACTGTGAGGATGGTGAGACACTGGAACAGGTTGCCCAGAGAAGTTGTGGATGCCCCCTCCCTGGAAGTATTCAAGGCCAGGCTGGATGGGGCTTTGAGCAGCCTGGTCTAGTCGGAGGTGTCCTTGCCCATGGCAGGGGGGTTGGACCAAGATGATCTCTAAGGTCCCTTCCAACCTGAACCATTCTATGATTCTTTTTCGCATTTCAAATTTTGCAATGTATGACAGCAAATTACCTTGCTGGTAAAACAGAAAGCAGACGTAATAAATCACATACCACCTCTACTCAAACTTATACATAAAATTAAGTGCCTGATTATTTACTCCAGAATGGATGGGCATGGCACAAAGCTGAACCAGGCAAGGCTCAGACCGGACAGCAGGTGAAATTTCTTTACCATGAACACTGCAGCAGGCTTCCTAGAGAGGTGGTGACACCCCGTGCCTGTGAGTGTTCAAAAGGCATTTGGACAATGCTCCCATTAATACGCTTTGTTAGCCCTAAAGTGGTCAGGCAGTTGGACTTGATGAACTCTGAAGGCCCCTTCCAACTGAACTATCCTATCCCATCCCCACAAGAAGCATTCCTCTTACCAGTGCTACAGGTAGGAAATCCAGCAACTGCAACCTTTATCAGTCTCAATAACTTGGTCTTGTGGTGTCATTTTCCATTTCAACAGTAGCTGTTATTCAAGATCAAACATCTGAAGAATAGAAAGATGCCGAAATATTTCTAACTCAGTAATCTGAAAAAATTGAGAACAGAGTTAAGGTTATGCCCAGACCTTTACATTATTTAACTGATGTCCTAATTCCACCATCTTCTCTCTTTCTCCCTTTACATACACAGGCGGTCTTACTTTGCTTTGGTATTAGAAGAGAGTTTCTATTTTCCTTACCAGAACAAATATTTAGATCTAGACTCATCACACCTCATCCTAAGCACCTAACTTCAGTTAGCTTCCTACATTAAGAGGCCAGTTAGGTTCTCTCTGGCAAGTGCAATGAGATGCACACTGAGTGGGTGACTCAACTTTTGGTAGGCCATAGCTTACCCTGTACAGACCACTACACTGACTCAAAATATGGACCCTTTTAGCCTCCTCATCAGGATTCTGGCATCACATACCACCTCCCTAGACACAGAAGTGCAGATAAAACAATCGGTAATCTCCACAGCAAGAGAATCCCTATTTCCTGTTACTTGATAGAATCTACGCAAAGAAACAGATAGGAGTTACAACTGTTGCAAGCAGTATACTATCATCTGTACATCAAAGCATCAGAGAGAGGGGCAGAAATCTTGTAGGAAAACTTGGTCGTTCTGTATCAATGATTATAGCCCTCTCATCATCCAGTGCTGCCCATTTCAAAGTATACTTGGAAAACTCTCAGCTGGTTTCTGCTTCACACTGTCAGTCTGAAAGGAAGAGAGTGATGATTTTGCACAGTGTTTAATTTCTTAGTCCTTGGTTTTCAGAAATGTGTTCTGTGTTTTAAAGCCATAACTACTTCCTTTTCTTCAGAGATTCTTGTTCTGTTGGAAATAGCATTTGGAAAAGACTGAAAAAATCAGCCTAGCAATAAAACAAAAAACTGAATTATGAGAGGAACAAAACCAATCTCAAACAATACACTGTAGAAAGTAAAATATAGTTCTTAGAGGTAGTGGAAAGACAGCAGACACTTCCTAAGGACAACAATTTTGTTGCCATCACACCAGTGGCAGGGATAGAAAAACACAGAGAACCCTGGAATCATGCAGGCCCTTAGAGAAAGTCTTGAGTCAAACTTGTGACAGTACCCACAGTTACTTCGCATATGCTTCTGGAAAGGAAGACAAAGAGAGGGGCATTCTTATAAGTGCCACTGCACTCTCTTTTTCCTATGAAGGACGATAACCGGGAATTTAAAGAGATGAAACAGCACAGCACTAATAATCCAGGAAGTATTTCCTACACATGGAGCCTATATGTTGTCTACACTCTTAGATTCACAGATATCATTTATTGAAAGCTTTTTCTATATTAGTAGTTGGAGAAAACGGATTATTACAACTTGACCCACAAGATGAAGATCCTGCCTTCCCATCTGAGGTATGTCAGCAGGCACAGACAAGTCATGTCAAATAGCAGATGAAAACACATTTCATAACACTAATTTACCTTCACGAGAAGTCACTTCAACACAGAACATGTGCCTCTTTCACCAGATCTCAGGACAAGTACTTCCTCCCTTTAAGCACTACATCAGTAATGTAAATGTAGTATCTCTCTGCAACTACAATGGTCTTACAAAGCTGATAATTATATTCTTGTTCAGAGTTGAAACATACATATATTTGGAGAAAAATACTGAAAAAAATCACCTGAAAATTTGCTACGTTCTTTTTGTTTCCTCCCATGTGCTCAACACTGCAGTTCTGTCATTTGCCTAATAGCCCTCACTCTTCAGTTTGGAACTACACTTTCTGAAGACTGGGCAGCCAATAATTTGCACAGTCACCTAGAAGGGATGTCCCTAGTCCTGTACAAAACCCACCACTGATAATCCCTTGTCTGATAGGTTCTAAGCCTGCATTTTGTCTTCCAGAGGTGCACCACAATATTATAGCTCACAGACATCATTGCTTTCCCACAGCTTTTCCCCTCATTTTGCCTGCAGGAGATGCCAGACAGTAGCACTGTCCCTCTTAACATATCATTAATGAAGACAACATTTTGGATTTTATTCCTAGATTTTATTCCCTAATCTGGAAATTATTATATTCTTTCTCAGCCTCTGAATTCCTGTGTGGTCTCAGCCAGATCATGTTGATAGAGAACATCTGTGTACGTGCATATGTACGCTAAACAATCTAAACAAACTAGAATGAGTTAACATGAGTGAAGCTGAGCTTGTACGGCTCTTTCAGATAGTTCAAGCTTTGGAAACAGCGTAGCTACACCACATTTTCCTGGGCTAATTTATTCAGTATTGCAACACCACATACATACGTATTATAAGACGATATTTTCCAACGCTAGAGGGTGCTCAGGCCATGCATGCATGATACTGAATGAGCAGACTACATAAATACACTGGGTTAAGTGTTTATAATTAGAGTTTCCTTTGCTGTTTGTGGCTGACCAATAAACAGAACGACTTGAAAAGATGCAAAAATTTGACTAGAAGAATCACTAGGTAGACAAGTATTTTTAACTCGCCTTTATTTCATTATAGTGCAAAAAGATTATTTCCTTTTACCAACTAACCTCTTTTTACCATCTACATTTTTAAGGATCATGCTTACATATGTGCCACTGTGTTTACAATTACTACAGCATTTCTCACATGGGTTCTTACATTTAATTCACCAGTTCAAGTTTGAGGTAGAATACATCTTTTAGCTTCGATTTACGGGTTTTTTTAAATAAGGCAAACCAAGTACAATTTATGATAATGTTCATCTTACTGAACATTACTTTCAACTTAAATTTTGAATAAATTTTACCCTCTTATCTTGCCATGAGATCCCAGATCTGTTTGGTTTGTGATTTATAATTATTATTTTGAGTTGTGTCTTTGTGGATTTTTGAGTTTTCAATTTAGTTGAGTTTTGTTGTTGTTGCTGTTTTTTTCCACCATTTAGTGAAAAAATCTCAGCAGCAGCAGAAATTCTTTCTATAGTGGTACAAATATAGGAAGTGTTCCATATCTCAAAAGAGAATAAGATGAACATTGGCATAATTCAGAAACAATGAATACATTCATTAACTTAGCTTTAGCTGCCAAAAACGCATAATATAATTAATTTGTTCTTTTCTGTAATCACTTGAGAAAGATGGACACCCTAAGTTAGATCTCACTGTGGATGAGAGAACCTCGATAACAGCTTAGAGTAAGTGTCTAGCTTCATAAGGTTAGGCAAGATGAATCCTATTTAATGAGTCCTTCACTGTTAGAATAACAGTTTTTTTTTTTTCTTTTGGAGACACCATTGCTGGAGGTAGTACAAGGTTAAGGCTATACAGAAAACTGAAGCACTCAAGATCTACTCAGATTTTCTCTTTGTTCCTTCCATTTGTTTTGGATAGTGACCAACTTATAAGTGAAACTGCAGAGATCTTTAAGCATCTGTACTGTCAGATCTTACCACAATGAATTTAAGAAGTCTGAAGAAGCAAGAGAAATAGGAAATCAAACAATTAAAATAAATCTCTGCAGATTTGCCCTCTTACAATTACCATGTGCACTCACCACACCGCCCTTTTGGTAATTATGTCATTCTTCTTTATTCTTCTGAGAGGAAAATATTAAAATCATGGTGAGCTGTTCAACCAATCTCAAGTGAGAACTGGTGCATTGCACAGAGTTGTTTTACAAAATCCTCAACACCCACTCATTCTGTGAGAACAATTTAGCCACTGTTATTTAAGGGAAATGAGGGGGAGCAACGTAGAGCAACATAATTCAGTCTGTCAATTTGGATCCATTATCAAGATTAAAAGATCTATATTTTGTAGCAGGACTGGTTTCTTGCACAACCTGTACATACCTAGCACCTACTGGGTTACCTCGTTGCATTATTATATCTGAGGTGACTGGATTCACACCACAACTCATCTTTTCTTTTAGGATCTTCCTTCTCCTGCCTCCATGCTAGGTAAGAAGAAGCAGAAACAGGAAGTTAATGCTAACTGTTTTGTTAACGAAATCACACAAATCACGATAACTTGCCAAATCAAATGATTGGGTTAACAGAGAAGCTTGGCATGTAATTGCGTTTGGAAATAAAGATTTGTATAGATGGCATTGAGATTTGTTTTGATGACATTGTACTCAGGATACACCAACTTACTTCATAAAGCTAGGCCCGTAAGTGCAGCTAGCTCTGGAAATCATAGGAGTCTATTAATTGCAACTTCAGTATTGTAAAGCCATGCTATAACTCAAACAACTGAAGAAATAACTGACATGCAAGTCACCTCATCCATGTGTTTGAATACATCTAACAATAATCAATACCTGTTTCAAATACCTCTTGTTGAGGAAGTACTATACTTACATAATTTCTTTACAGTAGAAGTGTAGTGGACCAATGTGCAAAGAGCAGACAATATTCACTAAAACAATGAGTGGTGTTAAGTAGTTCAGCATAGTGAATGTTGGATTGCAGCAGCTGTAGTATAGAAGCAGGGTTACTACACTAAAAATACCTTCACATAGGGGCAGGGAGTGGTAAACAGATTTAGTTTCTACCACAAAGTTTTATACATCCTACTTACCTATAACCGAAGTTTCTTATTTTTCAAAACAACTTTTAATGCTCTTGTACGAAAGAAAACAAAGAAACTAAGCAAATGAAATTAATATTTTTATCAATAAATGTAATTGAAGATGGCAAAACCATTTTCAGTTACTTTTTGTTTGCTTATTTCAGAATGCATGGTAGGATATTGTGTTTACTCACCTGGTACTGTCTTCAATCAGAGCCAGCCATTTCCTTCTTCACTTCGTGCTTCATCCCATTTCCCTTCACTCTCCTCAGGCCTAATTATCTTCATTGCTTTTTGTGAAGCCTGAACAGTCCACAGATAAGGTAGACCAAGGATAGCAACCCTGTTCCAGATGGAATTAAACAATCTTGGAATTACCATTAAGGAGGACATGCTGTCCCTATGGTTTGTGGACAATTTATCCACAACGCATAGTCCAGGAGGGCCAGGTAATTCCTGTGGTTCAGAGAAAGCAGGGAAGGCAGGTTTGGACCAAGAAGCAAGAAGACTGAAGCTGGTGCACATAAAGCAAATTATTTCCTGACATGTCCAGGACAGGTGCCGTGTGACCCAGAAAAGCTCTGGCTCTCTCCATATGAACCTCTCTAAGAGCACGTCCACTGCCCAAGTTTGGAGACACGACATGGGAAACATTCAATGCACTGGCTTTCTGTAGCCTCATTTTCATGAAGGGCATCCTCAACATACAGAACCAAATGAGAGTGCTGGCAAAACCCAGATGATCTTTGATCAAAACAGCTGCTCCCTGACACTCTCACAGGGCACAGGTTGGAGCAAAGAAAGATATAGCTGACATTACAATGACCCAGTCATCAGTTTACTCTTTGGCTGCCCTTGCGTCCAGGTTCAAGCTCACCCTAGAAACACCAGGTTCTAATGTCTTTTCCTCAGGTGCACTATGATCCACCTGGAGGGCTTACCTTGGGAGGAAATTGGCACCACTTTAACAACAGTCTTAAGTGCTCTGTGCCAGCCCAGCACAATAGATATTGATGGATATCACGCAAGCATTGCATTATATTTACTTCTCTTACTTGCTCCTAATCCTGATCAGACAAATAGCAGCCCTGGATAGCGCCTGCGGGATACTTCTGAAAATCCAAGTAGAGTACTAATTATTTTATCTTAGCCCTGGGCAGCTACTAGTTGCTTATACATTGATGGCTCACAGATAATAAACCTAAGGAAGGAGGTGGTGATGCCAGACAAGCCAAGCACTCCACAACACGTTGGTTGGCCTAGTGCTGCAAGCACTGCCTGTGGGAGATGAAGCTTGACAGCAACTGGGATTATATCTGGATAATTTGGATCTTGAGATACGACCTTCTATACAGCAAGATCTCCCAGCGTCCTTGCACAAAAGGCTGCGGGCAGCATAGTTAAAATAATCTGAATCTGTCAGAGACATAACACAACTGCATTTTCATTTGTTGGAGGCATACAAAAGTTTTGTGAGCTGCAGATTGAGGCAAAGGAATGAGCTTCTTTAGCCTAGGCTGGTGGAGTCTGTCCCAACCACTGCTAGAACATCACAGGATGTAATACAGAGGAAACAAAGGGATGCTCCCAGTACACGACGCCACATTCCTTCTCTCCATAGGATGAAACAGGACATAACCTGATTAGAATGATGAAAAACAACTGCTACTTATAACACATTAGCATTTAGCTCAAGACACTGACCTGCAGGTTTGTTGTTATTTTCCTTAGGGATGCCTTTTCAGAAGTGTTATTAGCACCTGCTCTTCTGTCACAAGCTGAGCAGTTCTGGGTATTTTTCTTAACACTGTAGCTCTCAGCACTCATGAAAGTGAGTAAAATTATTTGTGAATAAAGTGGAAAGAAGAGAAAGAGGTGTGATAAGCTTTTGCCTTCTGCTTACTCAGATCATCTTGATGCTTTGTCCTCAGTGCATAAGAGGAACACAGAAATCATTGACAGCTGGAAGACGGCTTTTTAGGGCAAGGGTGGTGGGACTCAATCATTCAAAACAGTTTCTTAGTCTTTAAAATAGGTTAAGCTTAGAAAAGCCTTATGCTCATAGCTAAATAATGTTACTTGAGTTTTGGGGCCTGACAATCTGATTGTCAATGTATTCCAGAGAAGGTCCATTTGTCCTAAACATGGAAGTGGGACCCACTTTTGACATGAACATCCCTGTGATTCCACATGATTCATCAGCGAGATGGAAACACCCCTCACCCAGCAGCTAGCGCTATCTGAGGACACAGTGCAGTGCTAACTCAAGTTGTGGCAAATAATTTATTCATTTTGATACACTGGCTAAACACTGTCCTGTGAACAGCAAAAAACATGCAGCCTTGCTTTCTGTTTCAATAAATAACGTGGATAATAGGTCTCAAGATAGCCAAAAAAATCAATTATTTAGTATATTTGCAACTCCATTTTCAGTCAGCATTAATACATTACCTGCAGATTTTCAAATGGAATGTGTAGAGTTGCAATCAGGCATTCAACTCAAAGAACAATGTGATCATGTCTCTCTACTGGACTTCTATATAAGCCCTCTCTTAGCAGAGAAACACATCCCTCACTTCACAACCACGCCTTATTCACATCATTGCTTTTTGGCAGTACGTGCATTTGTGAACAACCGTTTTCAAGGAAGAAGCACAGAAAGAGTAAGATTCCACCAAAAATCTGATCAGCACATGGGGAACTCACTGAGAATTACAGCCACTTCCATCGAACCAGACTGATGCAGCAGTTTCATAAAAACATCGAAAATCCCACTAGTTTTATAGGTTTGTTGCTCTTTTGAAATGTTTTAATAAAAAAGACTATACATAAAGTTTTGTCTGTTACATACGTTAAATATTTATTTTATATGCAGCCAGAGACAATTCATCTTCACTCACTGTGGCCCAGGCAAGCCAAAAGGTTAGACACCCATGCCTTAAGCTAATAAAATTTTTCTAATGCTGGTGTTTAGTACCACATCACTCTGTTCTTCACACTGTATATTGTGAGAGGTCTTAACTGCTGTAAAATAACATTTTTTATTTTCTATGGATGCTAGAGTGTCCCTACAGATGTAAAAGCGTTAGGCAAGCATTATAGATCAGAATGTAGCCATCTCATTTAACATGCAGGGGTAGCATTTCACAGCTACTGTGATCCTGTAATATAAATTTTATTATTCTAAATTCAGCCAGAGGACCTGTAAGGAAAAGGACTGTATCTTACTCGCTGTTGTCTCGCAATTTTGATCTTCCTGCCTAAACTCAGCTCACCCATGTTCATACTCTCAACCTGTTACTGACCTCTTACTGTCACCAGAATGAGGAAATGAATTCTCTAACACCAATTTGGTAATTAGAAAGCTGGTGTTGTTTATTTTGACATTGGGAGTACCATGTGTCACCACAGCACAGGATACTCAACCTACCCTATAGAACACGCTCCCTTGTATGCACACAAGAATATACATAAACACAACATTTCCCAGAAATATATACCCAAGACTATTCCAGGAACTAGTAAGTGCTGATATCCTCCTGTGCGTGTGTTGAAATTGCATGGGGGCAGCTCTGGGGGACTCTTGGTGGTCATTTGGGTCATCTTCTACACTACAGTCATCTTCATCATCATGTAATTTTACTCAGCTGTCACAGTCACTACCTGCTGCCTCCCTCCAGCCACCACAAACCAGTCCGTGTTCCACTATGTATGAAATCAGCAAGGCCAGCACTTCTTCACACAACTTCAGCTACTTCATTGTCTTCGGTAACCTTCTGTTACTATAACAGCTAGATAAGGCCACACTAGAGAGATACATTTCCTACCAGATATGCACACAGGACACTAGAAAGATACATTTTCTACTACATACACACACACACACCATGTCATTGCCGTTGCTGCACTGACTGCGTGCGCAGGCAGAGCCAGGCAAAGGGCACAGTCAGGGTCACTGGGCTGCAGGGTTGTTTTGTCCTCCTGTTGTCACCAACATACAAGCTGGGTGAATGCACAGTAGAGTGTGAAGGCTGTCCAGCTCTTAGGGAAAATCGCCCTGTGCACCAGATCCTGAACATTACCAAGGATTTGACAGGGAACTTCACAAAGCTGGAAGTCCCCAGGGCAGATCTCTGGTGATACTGTGGAGGGAAAATCCTACAACCCACTTTACCTTCTGACTGGGGAGGTACCTGTGTGCTTGTTCAATTGGCCACACCATTCACCCTGGCATTCAAACGAGAAACTCCCCACACACCAGGAGGAACAGGAGAAGCCTAGGAGCGTCACCTGATGACAGGATACATAGAGATTACATCGGGGTACCTGGAGGGGTCCCAGATGAAAACGAGGCCAGAAATTGCAGCACGATTCGAATCATCACTATTCTGGTAGGTGGCAGTTAACAAAAAGGTTGATGGGATCAATTACATTTACTGTTATCAGCGGAGATGCATAGAGGGATGACATGAAAGGAACTGCCGGGGCCGGCAGGGGGCGCCAGCAGCACGCGCCGGGCGGGCGGCAGCGGCGCGTGCCGAGACCGTTAACGGCCGTCAGAGGCGACTGCGGGGCTCTACGGGGCGCAGCGCAATGTTCGTGCCGCGCTGTCGGAGAGAGCCGAGGCGGCTCGGGGACGGTGAGGTGCTGCCCGCAGTGGGTAACCCCGGGTTCCGTCGCCACGCTGTTTCTCAGGTGTTCTGAGAAGGTCACAAAGCTCTGATGGCCACATGCAACGCCGATCCCTGTTCCAGAAGCAGCCCAGGGTCCCCTAGCCTGCAGCCACCCCGAGAAGGCACCGTGCTGCCTCTGAGGTACAATTGAATAAGAACAGCACAGTATAATTGAATAAGAGAAGCATGTGATTGCCCATGCAGTAGAAAGCTGTGGTTCTTTAATTGCCATGCACAATCTGTCCTGTTTATTTCCTCTAAGCTAGTCATGTTGCATGTCTTCTGATTTTCTTCAGGTTAGATACAGAATTGCATATGAATAAAGAAGTTGGGGGGCACTAATAGAGGCAGCTGGAAGGATCAGCTCAAACACCACCTTCCCAGTGCTTTGCATTTGTATACATAAAGCTCACATTGTCACATAAGATACAGTTTTATTTTTACCCTGATAAATAAATCCATTTTTGTAGTCCTCTGTTTAAGTTGCTTCCTCATTGTTACCAGCGAAGTTTTTCTTCTCCAAGATATGAGTTAACTGAAATCAAAGAGCTTGAGAAAATTAGAGCTAGGTTTCTGGCAGCATCCCTCTTTTCCACATGCGTCTCATTTGAGCCCTTCCAAAAGGAAATTCCTTTAGTTTTTAATTAATGGTTCATAGGATTTAACATTGTGATGGTGATGATGACATATCTTATACCATCAACTGTTTTTCACAGCCCTAAGATTTGAAGTTCTAAACTATGTCTACATCGATACCATGTCCGTCACATATAAACATTCCATCATTGCAAAGGAGTTTTGCAAAAGAAAAAATAAAAATGCTTCTGACAAACCCTTTACAATTCTGAGTATAGTAGTACAAGTTTCAACAAAAAAACACAAACAAAGATTCCACACAAGTTTGGACTCACCCAACCAGCAAAGAGCATCTCCAGCAACACAGCACTCCCTCCCAGAAAGCAGCCTACACCCAAACAAGGCTCACCTTCCCTTGGTCGGCCCTTATATGAGTCCATGGTGGCTCTGCTCTGGGCCCGCCCCTTCCGGTCAGGTGGGGAGCACAGCAGTAAACAACTCACCTGCGCTCCCTGGGCCAGCCCCAGCCCTTCACCAGGTGCTCCATCACTAGTTCAAGCCGTAGCCTAACAGTCCCCCTCGGAACCAGGTTACCTTTGCCTTTTTTCCAAATGACACTTTAAGGTCTTCTTGATTTTTGAATGCATAACAGAGATGCTTTTTTTACTTTACCTGTGTTTCTTACTCCTCGATCTGAAACACTCTCTTGTCATTCCAAAATTCATCAAAAAAATATACTCCATTCTCATTTCAATGAAAACATGGCTGAGGTAGCTGGGCTTGTTCAGCCTGGAGAAGAGAAGGCTGCAGGGAGACCTCATTGCAGCCTTCCAGTACGTAAAGGGAGATTATAAACAGGAGCGAAAACAACTTTTTCGAGGGTGGACAGTGATAGGACAAGGATGAATGGTTTTAAGCTGAAGGAGGGAAGGTTTAGACTGGACATCTGAGGGAAGTCCTTCACTGAGAGAGTGGTGAGGTGCTGGCACAGGCTGCCCAGAGCGGTTGTGGATGCCCTGACCCTGGAGGTGTTCAAGTTCAGCTTGAATGGGGCCCTGGGCAGCCTGATCCAGTACCAGATCTGGAGGTTGGCGGTCCTGCCTGCGGCAGGGGCGTTGGAACCTGATGATCCTCGGGGTCCCTTCCAACCAAGGCCATTCTATGATTCATGGCATAAAAGTTGCATAAATCTACTGAAAATATTTTGATGACAGCTGAGATAACATCCTAGGTACAT
>WBMW01002829.1:50342-92962 GCA_013396635.1 Penelope pileata | reverse complement strand
GGAGTCACCGTCCCTGGTGGTGTTCCAGAAACATCTGGATGAGGTGCTAAGGGATATGGTTTAGTAGTTTAGTGGGAAATATTGGTGGTAGGAGGACAGTTGGACTAGATGATCTTGTGGGTCCTTTACAACCTAGTGTTTCTATGTTTCTATGATCTGAGAACATCAGAAAAAGCTCCTAGGGAAGGAACAACTCCCAAGGCTTCACATAGTACCTTGCCCTATGCATCCCGTTCACATCCTCCTATATGCAGCTTTCCAAACCCAGTGACCTCTCTGCATCACTTTTTTCTATGTCAGGGCAGACAGTGTTAGGGGCTCAAGCCTTGCTGAATAAGTTTATCCACTAATGAGTTCTTCCTCTTTCATCTCTTTTTGAGGAACAGAAATACAAAAAATGTGCAGGTAAATGGATGACTTGTGAAGAGAAACAAATTCAAAACATGGCTTGACAGTTGTAGAAATATTTTCTAAGCCACTATTCATGCATAAATAACACACATTCAATATCATCCTTCGTGATGGCCCAGTGGCAGCATTTGTCAATGAAGCTCTTCATATGTTTTTTGAATGTTTATGGTGCTTTCATTTGTACTGGACATGACACTTTGTCACTGCAGCATTTTCCTTCCTTACATTTTTGTAATATTATTAGTGACAAGAAGAAAAGCATGCTGTGTGCATAGTAACAGCTTTTCAAATGCAAATAGCTCAGCTGCTGTGCCTGATGTTTATTTTATAAAGAGCATCAGTTAGTGTTTAATTATAAAATAAAAATAATGCAAGACAGCCAAGGTATCTGCCTTTTCAGAAGCCATTATGGTACAGGCAAAATGTCTGTTTTCCCACTGTGAACTGCGTTAGGCAGATGCAAAGTGGGGACCACATCTTCGAAGTAACAAATGCTTAAAATAAGATCATGGCTGAATTCTCTCATACCCCCAAAAACTACCCCATATTCTCTAGTTAATCCTCTGCAACAGTATAGAAAATAATAATAATAATAATGAAGTAAATCACTTTTCTAAAGCTATGGCTTCTTTTTTACTTAGTTTAAAGAGTTTTGGAACTATTACAAGGTTTGGATGGATAAAATGTGTCTTCACAGGAGTCTGCATACAGAACTGAGACTTTCTGTCAGTTAAACATCCACATGCCTACATCCTGTGTCCATGAACTTGTCCATCCCTCTGCCCCCCTTGCCGCTCCCCTGACAGTTGCCTTTACTGAGCAGAAACCTTTTATCATTAAGCTCAGAAAATTCTACACTGAGTTTTGTCAGACTTTTTTCAATGGCTTCAGACGTTTTTCCCCTCCGCTCCTTTGGCTCTCCCATCTCAGAGACTGAAATAAGGATGCCTGGAGTCAGTACTGAAAGCCGACAGAGCCAAGAGCACTTTGAAATCTGGTGGTTGGAAATGGAATGAAAGAACAGAGCTTCATTCTATCAAAATTTTTCAGTTGTATTCTATTATGGTAATAGACTGATGCCCTGACAGTTGTCTACCCTATTTTAACATTGTGTGCTGTTGCACAATACCTTAAATAGGGGTACAGAATAAGCTTACGGACTGCAAAAGTTGATTCACGTATATTGCACAGGTCATTATGATAAGCCAGGTGACCACATTAATTAAACCAGAAAAAAAGAAAAACGAAAAAAAAATACAGGTAGCTCAGTGGTGACTGGCATAAGGAAGCAGCTACATCCAGGGGAAAATATGTCAGAAGATAAGCTTACAGATCCAGAAACTTTTCAGATTCAGCTTTGGATCTGAAGCAAAGCAGTATTTCATTCTAATGACAGAGGTACAATTTTTACCCTGAGTAATGAGTATTAGCTGTCATCACCAAATGGCTGCAGGCTAAAAGGTCAGTATAGAATTAACTTCCTTCCTTTGATTTCACATCTAACTCTATGTAAACAGCTTGAAGTAAGCAAGAGCAGAAATTTCTGCAGAATGCTCACTCAGCATTTTGCCTGTTGGAACCACAGCTGCTTACTGCAGCGCAGCTGCTGTAATACCACCTAATACTGATTATTAGCCCATATAAATCACTGCAGGAGGGTGAGGTGTTTTTTAGTTTTGCTTTGGTCTGTTTTTTTTTGTTGTTTTTTTCTAGGGAGGTGGGGAGGGGTTTGGGTGCTGAGACCTGGTTATATTTTCTCTAATTAAATGTTATCTGCCAGTGTCTCTGTGAGTTAAGTATGTACCACTGTCCATCCTAAGTTCCTGAAGATTCTCCTTTTTGTTTCTATCCTTAAGGCAGTTTTCATCTAACTGTTGCAACATATTACTGAAGCTAATGGTTTAGCAGGCTTCAAGAGTGAACGGCATCTATCTGTAGATAATAACAGCCTTCAGAGTCAGCTCTTAACTATCATTAAAGAATTTTTAAAAAGAGTGTATAATCTCACACTACAAATTTGGAGGCTCTGAGTAACAAGGGTTATAAAGAAATTCATCTTCCTGAAAGATTAATCTGTAATTGCCTACTGCAGAGTTTCTATAGCTCTTCCCAAACCATCTAATTCTTACCAGTAATGATCCTCTACCCTAGCTCAGCCAGCGAGCCTGTACTGTTGCTCAGATGTATTTCCTTTTGCTGTATTTTCAGCCTGCCCATTTTCTGTCTGTTGACTTGCATGTTCACAGTTTTTTTCATTTTGATAGTTTTCTGAAGAGTAAACTTCCTTATTTCATCATTTCTAATAGTAGATGCAACTGTGTAAGATTCAGACCAGCAAAATGAAGTTGAATGAGCAGTTTCCTTCTCAAAGTGGGACTATGGTAATTAATTAACTGTTAAGAATAAAGGTAAATTAATATTTTATATAGATATCACATTTTACATCTACAAAAAATTAACTAAGTCTGCGAGTGCTAATCCTCTGATAATCTGCTAAGCCATGCAAGATACCACTGCTCACCCTTAATGTGTCGCTGAAGTTACTGAATTAATGAACGATGAAGTGGCAATACAACATTTGAGGTTTTCTTACTTTTGAGAGATCTAGGAGAATAACTAGGCAGTGTTACAGTTATTTTTTCTAATGAGTTCAATGAGTTAGTGCTGTCAGATTTATGTCTGAACAGTTTTTTTTCCTCTCCTGCAGAAGGAGCACTGGCTGTGGCATGGAGCCCTGTGGATGCTGAAAGGCTTGTGTCAGTTTCTGGGCCTGAACTACTTTCTTGTCACAGCATCGCACAAATCCATGCAGAGGTGCCTTATGAAACTCCAGCAATCTATTCAAAGAGGTTTTTTTGGATGACGTTTCTTTTTGCTTTGTTTGAGTTGTCTGAGTTTGATTTGTTTGATGCTGACTTTGAATCCAAGAGTTGTTTGACCACAATAAAACATCTGTGTTAGATTAAAGCAGAGTAGTATCTGATTGTAAAATACCTTTTACGTCTTAAGATCTTCAGCCTGCAACCTTAGTAGTCCCATTCCCAGAATACGGAGAGCATGTAATCTTTTACACTGAACACAACAACAATTCGTATTGCTACTTACTGATTCGGTGGGGGCACACTTGACCTCACATCCATTCCCTACCATTCATCATGGAATCCAATCAGCAGCTGTGAATATTTCTTAATTATTCTGAAAAGTGGTGCTTTTCCCTTTTATTTACCTTTTATTTTACTGTGCAGCCTGAATAACAGTACGGCAGTTTACCCGGCCTCTCTTCTCTCTAACGCAGTCAGGAGTGCTGGCCACAGGACAACGTATCTTATGAAAAGGAAGGGAAGGGTGGGATTTGTGATGTCTTCGCAGGTTGCTGACAGAAGAGGAAGTTGGAGGAAATGTGGGAAGAGCGTATAGCGAGTGATACCCAGATTCTGGCATAGGCAAGAAGCAGGGAAGGACACACATACGTAGATCCTGAAGTTGAGCACAAATAGGAGCTTTAAATATAGCAGAGAGCAGAAGATTCCAGAAGATTCTGCTTTGTAACACCAGAATTCTCTCACAAGTGAAAATTAAAATTTTACCCACTACCAGTAGTCTGCTAAGTATCTAATGTAAGTAAGGCTAAGCACCCTTTTCAGAGAGGTGAACATGCTGATAAAAGTCAATCGAACCATTTCCTGATTTTAAAAAGCAGAATAAAATTCATCGCTAGCGAGCACATCCCAGCTCTCTCCCCAGCCATGCTCTCAAGGTATTCTTGCCCTGCCTACCCCTGGCCACAATATTTAACTTAGTTTCAGTTGATTTTCTGTATTTCCTTATTTAGCCCGAGAAATAATTAGGTTTCATATGTCCTTCTACAGACATAACCAGAATGGAGCCGTAATGCAGTCCATAAAATAAACCTGATAACAGTTCAGTAGCATCATAGTTTGACACTCCACAAATGAAGAAGAAAGGACAAACCGTTGGAAATGGTTGTTGGATTTTTTTTAAAGTGTAATTAATTACATGTGTAAATACATTAGCTGGAACTCTGGAAAAGCAATTAGACAACTAATTCTAGGGGAAAATGCAGCTGAAGGCTCAAACAGATGACCACCAGTCTGGTATCCATCCCAGGTGTTTATGTGCTCAGTTGTTTATTTAGGTTTATAAAAACATATCTGTTCAGAGAACTCAGGCACATCTACAAAATGTAATACACAGAAGTACAAAGAAACTCAACCCTCCTATTAGCAGTGTTCTGTTTTCTTTTTTTGTTTGTTTTTTTTGTGTTGTTTTGTTTTCTTTTTCCTTTCTCCAACCAATGCTGTCAGCCCAAGAAATAGCTGTAGAACCCACAGAGGCATTCACATTTCAACACACATACACACTGAAATGCTGCTCTCATCACTGGGTCTTGAAATGTGGTCAGGTGCTCCACTCAGTAAGACTAGGTTTATGTTAAATTCCTTCTCTTAAAATAGGGGGTATAACTTTTAGAACCTTCTTTTTCATTCTTCAAGGAAGAACTATCACACATACAAATTATTTAAAAACGGCTTCAGAATCTGGTCATTCAGTGTTCACCCACTGCTACAATGTACCCTGCATAAATAATGCTCAGAATGATGTTTTAATCCATCAGGACACGCGTGGGACAGCACATACACATCAGAGGTGCATATGTAGGATTATATCGCTTAGAAGAAACTGAAATGTGAAATCAGTATCTTTGCCTGAGTTTCATATGTCACTTAGCCATCTTTGGATGCAAAAAAGATGCCCTAAGCCCTCCATCCTCCATGCTGCTTAGCATGTCAGAAGCAGGCTCTTGGAGTTCTACTTGTTGCCTTTTCCTGTTTTGGAATTATTTTCCTAGTGCCATTTCTCTGTTTTAATGTGTTTCTCAGGGTTAATGCAGCTTTTGAGGTCAGCTCTTTTACCTCACTAAATTCAGTCTTCGTGGAGGGTTGGTTTGCTTTTTTCTTTTTTTCTTTTTTTTTTTCCAGTAATCTATTCCCTTAAGAGAAGTTTACAGCAACTATACTAATTACACAAGGGTCTAAGTAAACATGGAAATGCTAATATGGTTCTAAGTGTCTGCACCTAATTATTTAGTTTTCAATTTTATATTTATTTTTAGACTATATGAGCTTCCCATGTGACAGGAGAGCATCATTCCCCTCCCATGTTTGGTGCCATCTCACCTTCTGCAGCTCCAACTCAGCCAGGATGAGGGAGGCTGCTCCCATCTGTGCAGCAGCATGGACAGTTCTGTCCTAGCTTCACAAAAAGGATCTGAGAAAATTTTTTAAAAAATAACATAATTAGGAAAAACGTTCACCATCATATAAGTGGTCATTAAAACTTCATCAAGTTAAAAGTGCAAATATAATCTTCCATTGAAAATCTGGTTTATTTTTAAAATAAATTTAGACTTTTTCTAGACTAATTGCATCTATAATGCTATCTATATGCTATGTTAATCCTCGAGTGCACTAAAAACTGATGTTTAAAACTTCTATAATTTCTTAAAGGTTACCTCTTCATATATTGAGAGATACATTTGGTCTTCAAACTCTTCTGTGAATTTAGCTCTTTTCTTCTTCTCCCAACACCAAAATCCATTCTCGTGGTCAAATTTAAAATCACAGAATCATTAAGGTAGGAAAAGACCTCTAAGAACTGATGGTTGGACTAGATGATCTTGGAGGTCTTTTCGAACCTTGATGATTCTATGATTGTCTAGTCCAACCATCCACCACCAATATTGCCCACTGAGACATGTCCCTCAGTGCCACATCTCCACACTTCTTGAACACCTCCAGGGATGGTGACTCCACCACTCCCTGGGCAGCCCATTCCAGTGCCTGACCACTCTTTCACAGAAGATAATATCATACATAAAGAAGATAATGTCATGCATAAAAATATGGACGCTTTTTTTAGTTCGCATACCAAGAGGTTTTTAGGAATGGGGAAAAATATGTGGATTATGACACCTCTTCCAGTCTCCCTATCACTCATGCACTCAAGTAAGCTTTCACAGGAAGAATATGCTGTAACCTGCTGTAAGTCACCTCATTTTAGTAGTGTGGTTCCTGTACTTTTAGTGTTTAGTAGAACACTTGTGACAACTATTTTCTTTAACGAGCAGCAAGGTAACCTGCTGCAGTTTTGGCCATTGACTGCTCCAGAATCAG
Source organism: Penelope pileata (assembly GCA_013396635.1). Classification (NCBI taxonomy): domain Eukaryota; kingdom Metazoa; phylum Chordata; class Aves; order Galliformes; family Cracidae; genus Penelope; species Penelope pileata. Next base: position 86,357 of record WBMW01002829.1, on the reverse strand, counting down.
ACAAGACTCCTTGTTGATAAAAGACTGTTTTCCTAACATAACACAAAATTATGAGCTTAAGTGCAAGTCTCATTCTGCCACTTTCAAGTAGTGGGTAGAAGAACAACCCTGTCTGTCAGTTTTTCAGGTATAATAATTTCATTAGTTTCTCAGTATTAATGAATGCAACTGCCTACATGGGGTCCTTGATGCTAACTAAGTAAGGCTACTTGGGCAGCAACTGTGCCACATTAAGAGGTTAATGTTCTTCTTTCTGCTGATCCGATTGCCCATTTCATCCCTACTGGAGGTTACAGACTTCTCCAAACTGTCAACTAATGGCATGTGTAATTGCTTCTAACCCAGTTCTGTCTAAATGAATCCAACAGCTAAAACACTTCTAATGGTAGGGGTTATCTAACACGGCTCATTTTAGCAAAACTGGCTTATGGGGAAACTACACACAATTTCAGGGAAAGAGTGATGAACAGCTGAAGATAAGGTGTGAAACAGCAGGAAAAGTTTAACACAAGTTAACTGAATCCAAAATGACAATCTGATAGCAGCGTTACTGTGCCATCTCACGTTCATCTTTCAGATAGATGCACAAGAGATATTTACGCGTGGTTTAACAAAGCGCTGTTTAGTGAACTTCATGATGCATCAATCAGTTTTCTCAAACATCATTTTTCTTTTTAGATCTCAGAATATCAACAGTGAGAAAGCAAGTGGAGTATTATTAGGGAAATCATGCACTCTGGCTGTAAGCTTTCATTTTGTCAAACAGAAGGGAGGAGACACCTGCAGCAGGCACAGCCCTTCATTTATTTTTAATGAGAAGCATGTCAGTACTGATGCAGAAAAGAGAACTAAACACTAAAGCAGGTAAGAGCACTTTCTAGAAGTATGAAATGTGCTTCTACTATGCCAAGTTACACATTTTGTGAAGTATCTCTTTGAGTGCTGACACATCGCTCATGGAAGGGCTTGCACCCTGCAACGTGCCAAACTCACTCAGGAATAATGGAGGGAAACGCAGAGAGCCCTGTCCTCCCTTCAGGCACATGCAGGCTTAATATGATTGTGTCAAAGCTGTTGAACAGAGCTTGTAATTGGCTTTGTCTGTTTCAGAGAGCGACTCAAGGGAGCTTTTCAAGGCACTCTTAACTGACTCGAGGCCCATGTTAATGAGGATGGAAAAGCATGGCCAGGATGGTTGGGTAAAGCAGAGCTTACGCATGTATAGCAATGGAGAGCTTATAAATACATTTCCATAATAACTCTACCACAAAAACACCCATCGTAAGGATCTGCTGCTGTTAAGTTACTATCATTTCCAGCCCTGCCTCAACTTACCCCATCCTGAATGGTGTATGAAAACATTTTGATAAAAATCCTTTTTCTGCAAAACAGCTATCACGTAACTCACACTAAGACTCCAGGATAATTACAATGCAGAGAAATTCCAACAAACTTTTGAACTTCATCCATTTCTGTGATTGCATTGCTTCTCAGTTGCTGCCTACCTATAATTAATTGCTATAAAAAGAAAAGAGTATCTTTGACAAATTAAGCACATAGCTGGTTAAGCTGCCGGTTACAGCTTTAATAGATGCGAAAGAGAGGATATGGATGAGGAATGCTGGAGTGGTACATATACAGCGTGTGTGCAGGGTTTGTGTGCTGGGTTGCTGTTTGGCCTCCTTTGTGCATTGAAAGCATTGAAGCAATTTACATTTCACGGCTGCTTCAAGGTTATTTTTACTACTTTGCAAGCTGGAAATTTAATTATAACTTTTCTCTCCACACCTCACCAGAAAACCCTCAGTTCCGGAGTTCAGATGACAAAATTTACCAAGGCAGCGTGGTGATCCTGACACGAGGTCAGACACGACCACTTGTGATTGAAAACCAGCGAGGGTTTCCTGGGAGGCAGCTGCAGGAAGAGAGCTGCCAGGGGCTGCAGCTTTGACAAGCTGACCAAATGGTCCTGCCAGCACTGCTGAGCAGCTTACGCTGGAGGCACAGAAAGCCTTTGTCAAACCTGAGGCTTTCACATCTTTCTAGGCACATGGACTCCCTGCACTTCATAATAAAAGCTTTCAGCGGCCAACAATTGAAACCAGCTTTACTTGAAATTTCCTCCATCATGTCTACAAATCTTCAAGTGAAAGAGATCTGATCACTTTGAGCAGCGTCACGGATCCGCTGTACCACGTTGTGCCTGCATCCCTCGGCTCAGCAGGAAGTCCCAGCGTGCTGCTGCTGCTGCGTGACACCCGATGCACGCGTCTGCTGCGACGGCAAAAACAAGCACTGCATCACCAACTGGAAGGCGAGGGTATTGTCATGTCACTATAATGAGGTCTTTTATTCTTTTTTGAAGCATTGCACAATGTTTTTTATTCAACACCTGGCACTGCAGCTTCGGGATTGTCATGGAGTCTGAACAAAAAGTAGCATGCATAGGTCTCCCATAAAATAGCATTTGCTCATCACGTTTGGACTGACACTTTCATTCTTTTTAATTTTTTTTTTTAAGATCCTAATTGAAAGCCCTGTAGAGAAGCTGTCAAGTTAAATTTATGACAAAGGTAGCTGCTTCGGCAGGTTGGTTTTCAAATTGCCAGCTGGAAATGAGACTGACAGCCACATGCGTGACAGAAAAATAGCTCATGCTGAAGAACTTTTTAAAATTGTTTTTTTTTTATAATTGATCTGAAGTTTCTGAAATGGAAAGACAAAGATGCTTTACTGTTTTTCAGAGGATTTGTAGGCCATGTTTCAGAAAATGACTTCCTCGGGAAAATTTCTTTTAAGGACAGCATGTAAGTGTAAGTTTATGTCCCTCTGAGATTTAAGCACTGTTGACAGCTAAGTACAGATTTAAATACTGTATTGACAAGGTTGATTTTCTGAAAGAATTTCAGAATACAAAATTGAAAGAGTATGCATTTAAATAGGGGTGCACACCTCTGAGCTATACAGATGTTGCCAGCAACAATAAAGTGCTGATATGCAGATATATCAGACCCTCCAAGTTCCAAAATTTCCTGCTAGCTGAAATTTCCTCACATCCTTTTATCTTAAATCATTTTTCCCAGTATTCATTTTGATCGAAACTGGTAGATGAACATACCTTACCTGGAGTTACACCTTTGATTTTAATTAGGCTTGGGTCGGGTCCTAAAAAGAAAAAAACAAACAGGTTATGTCAACAAAGGAGTTGAGAAAATCCGTGTCTGAAAAGTGGTAGATAACAGTCATTTGAATGTATATTCATCTACGTTATTATATAAGCTTTGGATAGAAAAATCTGTTTTCCTTATAAGAATATCTGTGAATATCCGGATGACTTTATTTTCTTTCCTCTGTACTTCTTTTAAAGATTCTGACCAAAGCACACTTCTACTTTCAAACCCTTTATTTTCACAAGTTTCCTCATTTTGTCAACACATATGTTTTCTCCAATGCCTTTCATCAAATCTCATTTCAAACAGAACTTTCATTTAAAATGAAAAAAGAAAGCACATATTGAAAAGGGTACAACAGATGGGGGAATAAAATAAACCCCAACAAAATGCAAATTCTTTCAGCTGTTGCTTAAATATAATAGTCTCTAGCATCACAAAAAAAGGTTACTCTTTTCCCAATGGTTTCACTNATCATAAGAGTTGGAAGGGATCTTTAAAGGTCATCTAGTCCAACTCCCCTGTAATAAACAGGGACACCTAGAGCTTGATCAGATTGATGCCATAACTCTAGCTGCTTGGATACGAAAAATATCGGGAGCCCTAGAATAGGTGGTGCAGGAAGCCAGTAGTGGTGTGCATTGATCAGACTTGCTAAGAGTAGGTTTTACCAACAGACTACTTCTGATGTTGGTTTATTTAGTCATTTTTATTTTTATCATATATTTAAATTCCCTCATTAGTAGTATTTGCTCTATTTAGCCTTACATTCCTGACATGGCAGCCTAAATTAGGAAGAAAGTCTCATTTGGCTTCTCAAGTAAGTGGAGAAAGACAAAATCCTTCAGAGTCTGGGAGCTAATTCACACATCCATCATCAGCTATGATCATACAGACTGTCAAATGCCAGTAAGACAACACACTCATTTATTTGGGACCTCTGTTTCCTCTTCTAGTCACGAGAAGGAGAGGAATGCTACACAGGATGCGTTTCAGAGGGCACAAGAAAGTGAAACTTCATTTGCTGACCTGAGGATTCAAACAAAGCCACCGGTATGCACCAGGACAAGGAGGTGCACAGATGAACAAGAACTTTAAATGGGAATTATTTTATGTGTGGACAATTGCATATATATGTGAAAAAAAGCAGCCCAGGCTAGATGGTGAATTTGGAAAGGCGAACCTTCAATAAACTTACAGGATCTAGCTCTGTTTTTCTCATGTGAAGACACGTAAAATAAGGTAACCATCTTCCAATGTGAGTACTGTACCACTCTGGCTCAAGGCATCCCTCCTTCAGGACTGGATGTGGGACATGCAGTCTGTTGCAACCACATCAGGGAAGGTGTGTTTCAGGGCTGCTGGATCCTGCTGCTAGAAAATTGCTTCGAAATCCTAACGCATTGTAAGGAGTGTGGTACAGTACAAAAACCGTGCTAAATGTGTTCTGTGGGTAACATGAACAAATGTGACTGCTTCAGATATAGCACAGTAGGTGTCATACTGCACTCTTTTGATAGTTTAACATAGGGGAAAAAAAACTACAATGAATGGTAGTAACAAGAGGCTACATCTTCATGCCTGATACCAGGAGACCAACTGATCTGATCCATCAGTGAGGATGGTGATAACCTTGGCCTTGGCGGCAAGAGAAGCAGCTCATCTGGGAGCTTTCTCAGAATAGACATAATCGGCACTTTTCTCAGAGTAAAAGAATTAGTTGCATTCACTGAAATGGGGAAAAATTCCATGTACCTGGACAAGTGAGAGGTAGAAACATTGACCAAAGAGAAGAGAGATTCTAATTCCAACACTACTAATTATAAATACATGTTTTTATTTGTTATAGACTGGAGAAATGTGTTTCTCCAGGATATATTTATCACTGTGTGTAAATGATGAACATTAACTGAAATTAGCCTGTAAGGATCTGAAGACACAAGGATTGAGTATTTAGGGAAAGCTTCAAGCAAATACATGACATTACAGGTATTGTCACTATTTTACAGCAGAGTAAGTTGAAAAGCTAATCCAGATTTTTCACTTCTGTGCCAGTAGAATTAACTAGGCTATGCTTCCTCCCAGAAGAGCCCAAAGGAATCAATCTATTTACCAGAGTAAAAAATATTTGAAATTTTACAATTATTTCCTTAACATTGATTTCTGCTCACTATTTCTAAAGATTCCTTCCTTCCATCATATTCAGTAAATATTACCAGTTCATTTATAGTCTGTAACCAGAGTAGCTTATGACTTCATTTGCAGTCACAGAAGCATTGATAAAATCAGATATTTCTTGTGAGAAACGCTCGATGGCCAATGACTTAGGCTCAGGCAAAGGTGAATGGCCCTTTGCTGACACTTTGCAAAGTGGGTGGCCTAGCAGGTAGGCACCCCAAGCAGGAACGTACAGCAGCTTTTATTCTCCCCCTGCCCTGGTTCCTCATTGGTGGAGTACTTTAGGGCTTACAGTCTACATCCTATTCAATACTGTCCAATGTCCTGCACCTGGTTACAACTTGGGTGCGATTCTTTCCAGTTCTCCTCCCCTCTTTGCTTCGTGGTCACTGTAAGCATTGTCCCTTTCTCCGAGTAACCTTTGAGCAAATTANTGGTTGGTTTAAGCATTGTTCCTTTTTCCGAGTAACCTTTGAACAAATTCAGGCCTGCTCCTGGTACCCTTCAGAAGCACGGACTCTCCGGCCTTGTTCCCAAGAATTAGCCAAAACTATCCCCTGTATTGCTGTGATACGCTGTGTTTACACTGGCCTTCTTGGTCACAGGGTTCTGTTCACACCATCCTGACACACACAGTATCGTAACTAAGGTACGGCACATTCTGCAGCAAGGAATCCTTCTCCTACAGTCTTAGAGAGCAGAACAGCACATATCCAAACGAAGGATACAGATACAGAAAAGAAGACGATACAAGTAAAAAGCGATCTTATGCTCTCTAGGTTGGAGGAGGGGGGTCTCTAAGGGCACTTTGGGGTCCTGTGAGAGACATTTGGGGGGGTTTCAGATATGTTCTAGAGCCTTTGGGGAAGGTTAGGGAAATTGGGAGACAGGAAGGAGGGTCCTGCAAAAACAATTCCACTGTTTCTTACATTTATGAAGCTCCAGTTCTAAATATTGGAGACGGGGCTGTCTGAATGAGTTCTTTTATCTGCAGGATGCTGCAACCAGACAAACTTAATCTATTAAGCTCGAAAATTCAAGCTAGGGGCTCTGAGCACAAACTAGCCAACTGCTCCCAGAGGATGCAAAAAATAAAAAGAGAAACAAAAAAAAACAACCTGCAAGTCTTTAGATAGTAGTTGGCTGACTGAGGCTGACTTGTTTCCTACTGCTGATGCTCTGTTTTCACCATGTTGTGGAATCACTAATCCTCCGCATTTGTCAGCTCCTACTTTCAAGTATGTACACAAAGGCATGTTGCTCCCGAGAAGCAAACAGAGTCTTCAGGTGCCACAGCGGTTTTGTTTGCTTGTTTAAAGCATGCTTCCTTCTTGCTCGTAGGATTCTGACAACAGCCCCTAATTATTGCTGCTCCACTCCCTCATGGGCAGCCCCAGGGAGGAGTGTCTGTGCCCTGCTAGGCAGCACCTTTGGGTGCCCTTCGATACGAAACTGCTGCTGTGATCAGAGGAGCAGGTTATCCCAACAGCTAATCCCAACAGCTCCATTATTCTATGATTTTGGCTTATATGTTAGTCACAAAATAAACATTATTGGTATTTGCAAAGGAGCCCTGAGCAGCTGTGCTATTTATACCAAACCAGCACCTTTATTTATCACCATTTAATCATTATTAACTAGCTAGTAAATCGAGTATTTACATAACATGTTAAAAAATTCAGCATACACATATCTCAATAGTGTCTGCACTTGCTTAGAAACCATTACCACCCATGGATCGCACAGCTGATAAGAAAAATGCAGTTAAAGTAGCCTGATTGTGTAAAGTGCCTGATAAACATCCTTTCTCAAAGCATTTCTTCCTTTGATTTATGGAATAATTACAGTTGCTTGTGGAGGAAATTTTACCTGCTGCTTCATTACTGCACAGTATTAATTGGAATTTTATAATACATTTTAGCATATTTTTTTCATATATACGCTTAAAATATGTTGATCCAATACAAAGAAATTTTCCCTTCACGTTGTCATTACTTCAGACAGTACTTTTCAGAAATACATAATTTTTGTTTACTTCTCACATTTTGGTGACCTTCTGTATGATCGGAAGGCACTGGATCTTGCAGGACACATCCTTTAAAGTAATTTCAGTAATAGCTCTGTGATAAGCACTGCTTTTTCCTGTAAAAATCATCAAAGAATTTCAACGTCTGACACAAATTGCTCTTGCTATTTAAGATATTGACAAAACACACAATAGCCATTACATGGTTGCTATGGCAGGAAAATCTAAACCCTGGGGTATAAAGATTTTGGCATGGCCAAATGGTGGGAGTCAAATGGGAAGCTACGTCAGCAAGTACAAAGTTGCAAGATTTATAGGAGGTGTAGGTGTTTACCTAATAGATGGCAGGACTATTTAGTTAGTGTAACATACGAATGAAAAAAGCAACAGCTGCTCTGAAGTAAATACGAGCTAATGGCCAGTTACTAAGATTTAGAAGGAAACACCCCATTTAAATAGCTTACACCACAAACTTCCTCGACTTTTTCTGGCATGTCCTCTGAGAAAAGAAAACCAGTGAAGACCATTATGGCTGAAGCCATATTGAAATATGTACATCTGTAGTCAGAGTCACCGTGGCAGTTTGCATGTTCTTGTAATTGCTCGAAACAGAGAAATTCAGTAATTACAAAGGAAAAACAGTGATTTACAAAAAAATAGAAGATATGCAAAACTAAAAGGATTTGAACAGTGTTCCTGACAGCCTGCTATGAACTTGTAATCCTCACAAAATGCATTTGGTGGTGGTGGTGCGGTCACTACCATTTCCAAAGGAATCTTGCAACGCTAAAGAACAATCTGTATCTTTTTCACTGAGGCAGAGAGCATTATTAGTCTCGTTAGCATCAACAGAAATCAAAACAAAACAAACACTCAAAAAGGTGTAGTACTTACCCACAATTTGCTAAGTAATAAGTAATTTTCTTAACATCCAATGAGTTTACATTAGTAAACCCCATTAAAAAACTGCAGTTTTCCAAAGGGTTTTGGCCCATGGATATTAGTAGTGATTGAAAAATGTATCATTGGGAGCCAGCCCAGAGTAGCAGTACCTTATCAAAACAAAAAAAACCCAAGTCATTATCAAAAAACAAGAACATTTATTTTTTCAACAAGAATGCTTATTTTTTCTTAAAGGTAATAATCCTGACATTAATGTTGAACAATCTATGATCTGATCATATAAACCATCTATGTCAAAATTTTACTTAAAATAGTTTAAAGAATTAACCACGGAAAAGGTTTAAAACTTATAATTTTCACTACTTACCACTGCTTCTTTTCCTTCTCCTTTGTTTTGACACTAAAGATAATGAGTGAAATCAATTTCACTTTTGCTATGTGTGCTTTTTTTTTTTGCTATGAGTACTTTTTTTATCATATTCATATCACAAACAACAGAGCCTAACAATACATTAGTTTGATACGTTCCAGCTATATGTCAATATAGTGGCATGTTTTAATCTTGGTAGTATTGAAGTGGTCTTGAATACTGTATGTTATTCTATGAGAGACTTTATCAGAACACAGGTTTTAGAGTAAATTTGGTTTATTATCAAATGTAAAATACTAAGGAAATTCCTCCATGAGTAATCCAGCAATGGTACCTCATAGTACCCAGTTACAAGAAAACATAACTGGCTTTTCTATGCATCAGTGAGACAACTTCTTTACCAAACTCGCTGCTTAAAAATCTTTTAAATCTATTTACATCCTACATAGTTTCCCTTCCTATCTGTTTCTTTCCAGTTTTCAGAGATCCTGTTAGGGGAATTTTGTGTGATTGATCACAACTCTTTCCCTTGACCAGATACCTTGATATCTTTAATTTATATTACCCTAAAAGAAAAATAAACTATTGCAGGTGATCAGCCTTCTAGTCTCAAAAAAGCCAAATACCTTCCTGTGGAAACTCTTCATTTGCACCCACACAGTGCTGCAGTACTGCAGCCCAGTAACAATTCAGCCGTGTGAGGACGTTTTTCCAGCTGTCCTCTCTCATTGGACACCTGCAGACCTGATGCATGTTTTTGAGGGTACAGGCCCACTCTCATCTGACATCCTTCTGGTAGGTCCCTTTTGTCTGAGTCATAATAAGTATTCCGACAGCTAACTAAATATTGGTACCAGCCTTAATTAGATATTTAGATAGGAGTCATTTCAAAATTTTTTTGGTGGGTATAAACAGCCAGGAAGCAATAGTACCTTACATACCCTTTTCTAGACTGAGCTGCCTGGTGTTCTCATCTCTAGCTGGTAGATCAGAATAGCTGGAGGACCAGGGCTTGGAGACACCAACCGCTCCTAAAAAAATAAATAAATGCTTGCAGTTTCAGGTTGGTCCACTTCTGAATGAAGTTGGATAGGTTCACAGAGATGTCTAACTCCAGATAGTTGACGCCACGAATTAAGATGCTGATCTTGATTAAAATGCCAGGTTTGAGGTCACTGTAATGCATTTAGATCTTGGAATCACTCCTTCATCAAATGACAGCAAGTGGAAAGAAAGGGAGAGTTAATTCAGTGGGCTTTCCTAATTCTTTAAACTTGGGTAGTCAAAGACTAAAGAGAAAATGTCTTTGCAAGACTTAAGAATTGCTCTCACATTAAGATTGCACACAAATTTGTTCCTGTTACATTTTGCTTAACAGTGTTCCCTAATTATCTTCTAATCTCTGGAAAGCTACATAAACACTACTGCCAAAAAAAGCAATTAAAACAAGTGATCTGCAGTATCGTAATACTTAAAATGTTTGCAGAAACATTTGGTAAATAGAATTTGAAACTAGTACTCATACTTAATATCCGAACCTGCATTTACTTATAGCATAAATATAGTCCAGCTGACCTAATCCTAACTAGTTAGACTTGCACTCTATCTTGGGTCCCAGGGCCAATATAACCCTAGCAGGTGTAATTGCTCCATTATTATATTCACTGAAACCCTAGTACACAGCACCCTTCAGATCAAATCTTAAAACTACCATCTCTCTTCAGGATTTTTGAAATTATGGCACAGTATAATGGAGAATTAAAAATATGACGAATGCCGTTAAGATCAAAAAGGCCTTTATTTTCTCTCCAGTTTAGACTAAAAGTCTCCCTTTTTATAGTTTTATGCTTCAGATGCTAACCTGGAACACAGAGAGCCCATTTCACATCTCAACTCCAGTAGGACTTCAGCCTAAAAGCTTTGTGTCCCTACATCTTAAGTTCCCCTTCTGTACAAAGCAGGTAAAAATTCCTCCTAGGAGCTGCTGTTTAGTAAAGTGATGGGATTATTTAGACGTTTACATATACAGCTTTCATGTGATAATAATAAGGGAAATCATGGATTACAATGTATTTATTTCATTTCACTATTAGTAATTTTACTGAGTTCAGTTTAGTGGATTTCTTTCTCTTCACAATGTTTTCTTAGCACTTCACTGTACGGTATGTACTATGAATTTAATTTATGCATTTTCATGGGATTTAAAATAAAAATATAAACTAAAATAAACTAAAAATTAAACTAAAATAAAAAATACATACTAAAGACTAAATTTAACAACTGATCTTGAGGTATTAGAATAAAGCCCCTTCCTGAGAAAAGCATTCAAAATGGTCCTTTGCTTTTATTCTCTTTGCTCGTTTTATTAGTTTCATTCCCATTTGAATTGTAAGTTTGAATTTATTGTAAAATTATTGTGTATTTATGATATCTTATATGGAAAAAAAATAATACAATCACGGAAAAAATAATATGGCCATGCAATTAATATTGCCAAAATACAAGTGGAGATAAATTAAGAATGTCCTTGGATTGCTAGTATCACATATTTCCTAATTTTTGAGAGAGTTACTCTTGATTTTGCATTTAATTTAATCCATTTGGATAATATGTGTACTCATGTACATAAAGATACAGTTTTCTCAATTATTTTGAGTTATACCAACTGTGACTGTGTCTACAGGGAAAATATACTACCGAAGTTGTTTTTTAATAATGATTCAGATTCTAATTACATTTTTGGTGTTTCAAGCCAGCTCAAGCATTTCTGTTTTTCAGTATTTACCAAGTACATACATATTTACAGAGAAAGAATCAGTAGAAAAAAACGTTGAAAATGTATACAGAGACAATCCTCTTATTTCTCATAATTTCTACTTAATAATTTTCTCTTCTTGCATTATTTCCACATTGCATAAAAGTTGTTGGTTTGGGCGTTTTCAAAAACCCATATATGGCTTAGAATATACAATTCTCATTTTCAGAATCTGCTTAAACGTGTTCTAACTTCAGAGAATAATTTGCCCTTGCCATCTTTTCGGTCCCTGATGTGCTTTACATTATTTTAACCTAACTACCTCAAAACTTTTTTTTTTTTTCCCTAGTCTTCCTCCCTTCACCTCACATTTTAGAACACATTAGAGCTAGCTTCTCCTGATGGCCACGTGCATTCTTAGCATAAATGCTTAAATGCATACTTGATTACCCTGTTGCTGTGCCTGACCGAAAATAACTCTGGTTAGTGAAGCAGAACAGAAGGAGATCAATAAAACATCTTTGTGTTAGTGGAGTACCTCATGTACCATGCATATATGCTGTACTTAAAGCAGCACTGTAAAAGAAAAGAAAAACCTTTCAATTACCTCAGTAGACATGAATCACTTTGCTTTGTGTAATCATTTTCACTTTATATGAGTCTAGCCAATACTGGTGCTAAGCACACAGCCAGGAAACAAAGAAAGATAGAAGCACATTATAAATATTAACTAACACATTTTTAGGCTATAAACTCACTTTGTATTCTTCTTTTACCAGAGGCTCAATTCTCCAATTTAATAACTGTGTACATCCTATCCCATAGTAGCTCTGCTTCGAATTAGCTGTTTTCTCATCTCACAGTGCCTCTTCCCAAGCTTCTCCATGTAAGACACCAAGCTGAATCTCACCCGTAATGATTTTGCTGTGTGCTCATAATTGCAACAGTATTTCAGATTATTTTTGAAAGTCCCCTGGAACATGTAATTAATCTTGTCTTTTTACTGAAAACTTCAGCAGCATGTAAAATTATTTGGTGAAATCAGGATCATGGTGGAAAACAGATGTTGTGTGTCTGAGCTGACCTTTTTGATGAATAAATTACAAACAAAACAACCATTCTTCCAAGGCTTGTGGCATTACTCTGCTGTTAGTGTATGCCCCTGTGTATTCAACCTTTTGCACAGCAGAAATGAGAAGGAAAAGCAATCATCCCCCTTGGGAGGACTTTTTCAGGGCAGCAGAGGGGAGACACTGTGTATGATTTAATCAGAAAGGAAGCAGGGAACATTATTTTCACTCTGAAAAGCCTCCAAACCTTTGGTAGGAGAGACATATGAGGTGGCTATACTGCGACTAGAAATCATCTGACATTTACACAGGGACTTTCATACTTTCGTACATTGTTTCTACTAAAACATCTCCAAAATTACAGTTAGAATCAAACTGTTGTTTGGGAGGATTTTGCAAAATGATAGATTGTATACATATAATCTTATATATATATCCTCTTTTTCAATTTGAATTTCTTTGTATTTTTCTGTTCACTTGTATTTTTACGCACTTTGAATTCTCCCATTTTAGCTTGCATCTGAGCCCTCCCAAGGTCTTTCATAGGATTCCAAGAGTTCCTCCTAAATTTTCTTTCTCTAAATTACAAAAAGCTCTCAATGAGATTTCATTTCTAAAACCATAAAAACATTTGAGAACCATTTCATTTTCAAAATATAGAACTTCTTCCCAAAGATGTGCAATAACAGTGGGACTCAACCAAGATTGTGTATTTACTTGTGTCTATTTAGAATCCTGCTGGTTATATATTTTGCCTTCATTGCTTGCTACTAGTTTGGGAAAATACAAAATAATTTTCCCGAATCTTGTAATTACAGAACTTGCTACATCTGCATAGATGAGTTGTAAAGAAATACGTCAAGTCTTGTTTCAAATGAATTTTTTCTCTCTTTCACAAGCCTCTGGTAGACAGAAAGTATAAAAGTATGAACTCCAGAAATTCATACAATGAGAAAGGAAGGCTGGCTTTGCAATAAGGGAATATCAGAGACTGATTGCCTGTCTCAGCAAAGTAGGTCTCTTTGTGTTGGTTTTTCTGTCTTCCTTCAGAGGTACTCTTCTGGTTTAGCACCCTCCGTATGTCATTTTGTAGACTTGCTATCTGTAGACTCCTTCATAAGTGTGCATGGCATCTGACACTTCAGACAATGTTTCAAAATGCTGCAAGAAACTGATGCCCTCTAGGTTCACATACATTAGAAGAATGCAAAAAGATAACGCTTCTGGAAATGTCTGCACCTCGTTGGGTACACGTGAAGTCTCAGAGAGCTCCAGCATTTGTTAAGCAGGGAAGGACGGTTGCTTCTCTGTAAGAAACTTGTTTCACAGTTCCTCAGTAAATTTAAATACAAGTCTCATTCACATTTCAAGCAGACAGAAGATGTTTTTTGAAGCTCTTTTTATTTGGAAGCATGTATTCTGTTGAAAACAAATAAGGCGAAACTCCTCCAAGCAAGATTGCTTTCCTGGAGTAGTGCCACAGGATGACAAAGTCTATGGACAAAACACTAGAAGTACAAAAGATCTGCTCTAAATAAATAATCAGACTGCATTTGATAGCTACATTTGTGAGTTCACATTCTATAAGTATGTATTTTTGAGCGTAATGGAGACATTTTTCAAATAATTACATGGCATAAGACTCACTTATATCCTTTGCTAAGTCAAAGCTACCAAGTTATAAAGTGAAACTCCCTACTCTCCATCCCACAAGCCCACAGGAATAAAATGCACTGTTTATGTTATTAAGAAATGTTATTAAACCGATCAATCCTAAGAATCAAAAATAAGCTTTGTTCCTGTACCATGTAACATCCTGTATGTCTTTAAATTAACTTTTAAATCATAAAAGTACACTTAGATCTGGTCTCCAGAGCAAAGCTTGATAAAGGAAGACTCAAAGTAGTTATTAATTAAGACTTGCAGAAAAGGAGAGATGAACAGTGACCAACTGCATTGTGACACTGGCTGCTTTCTCCAGGGTGAATTTCCTCAGAAGAATGACGGTGGAGTGCAAAAGGATGTGTCAACTGAAAGTCAGTCACAACTGCAAGCATGGCAATTAAAACTACTTTTTGAAAGAATGGCCACCATGCCCACGAAGTTTTACTTACTTAGTTTTTCTTTGGTGTTTTTCATTTGTTTTTCAAGAATTATAGTCTTTAGAGATGGCATACTGTGAGTGTATGTGAAAGTAGTAGGGCTACAAGAAATCCCTAATGGAAATATTGCTGTAGAACAGCACTAAGAAGTAGGACATGAGAGACAAGCAGCTTCTCAGATGCTGCACCGTCATTAGATTATTTAGAGCAGGTAAAATATTCTAAAGAAGTGGATTAGATGTGAAGGAGTAAGGCCAGGGATAACACAAATGAAATTAAGTCTCCTTCAGTCTTTATCACTGGCAAAGAATAACTTGTTTCTGTGAGTTGCTTTCCAATCATCAATTTAGGAATCCCACAGCTGTCAGCAAGAGCAGCGAATATGCTCCTATACATTGTGTCTGCAGACCTTTAGCAAGCTTGAAGCCATTTCCTTTTGTGAGAGCAGAGCATTGCATAGGCTCCAAGGAAAAGTCTGCTGCAGCCACTGAGCCACCTGAACACCAACGGAAAGACAGCATCAGCTGACAGCATGAGCAGTGTCCTGTGGGCGACGGCAGAGTCTGGCACAGTGGTCTGTGTTCCTCATCAATATCCCCTTGATATCAATGCCAATGAGAGGATACTGTGCTGTAGAGGGATGTTTCACAGAAACACAGCTAGGTGCGTTCTGGTAGGGAGACCAGCTTTCCACTGAAGGAAATCCCGCTTAACGAGACCTTTGGCACAACTTGGCCAGTCGATTCTATACAGAATCATGGAATAGCAGGGGTTAGAAGGGAACTCAGCACACAGGAATTGAAGAAGCAGCTCCTGCAAAGACAATACTTCCTCTTGAACAGGAGGGCTGAGAGCGATTAGATAGAGATTTAGCAGGGCTTCACTCACATATAAGTCACCACAAGAAATAATCTTCGCTAGGTGATACATGATGAGGACATAACGTTCCTTATACTCCGGATACATAGTGAAGTAGTGTAATCACGCACTCACCCAGTCTCAAAGCCTCACTCTAAGCCCTATGCTACTTCAACAGAGCAGACTTGAGCCTATTGATTAGGTATCAATTTATGGTATAAAGGTACTTTACTACATAAAGGCTTTTTTTTTTCAAATCCTATTTCTCTGTGGAGAAAAAAATAATATATTCTAACTTAAATAAAATGACCAATTTGAGAAAAATTAAGTAATATGTTTAATAAAATCATAAAATGCAATCCTATGCTGCAGTTCTAAGCTGCAGTGAGCTGAATAAAACATAGAACACAAGCTTGCATTTTTTATTAGAGTTCATTAATCTTGTTAATGACTTATTGAATATCTTTGAATCACTGCACATGATAAAAATTGATCCCAGTGGCTACACTGTTATATGCTCTAGCAACTATTTTTAACAGCTGGGTTTAACTATTTCTCAAGTCCATTCTCTGCAACATTGCAGGCAACACTGCAGCACGTGTGATTTATGCCTGAGAACTATTTTAAAAGGTTTAACGCCGTTCTGAACTGAACATGAATACTTTTTCCCCCCTTGCATACATGGATACTCAAGAAGGGAATAACTTATCTATGAACACAAACTACCAGCTTTGCTGTATCTATTTGGCTGTTCTCTTCTGTCCCAAATCACAGAGTTTAAACACATGCTGTATTTCACCCTAAGGATATGCAGCCACACAGAAGGACCCTTCAGTTTGCCCCTTGCAAAACTGCAGTTTGCTTCAGGGTGCTTCGTTGTGTCTTTCTGCCTTCCCAACGAACACTGCTGATTGCTACTGAAACTGCCTTCCAGCCTTCAAAATAGATCCTCATGTGTTCATTAAGCCCAAATGTCACCTAAGATAAATTAATACCTCTTCTGTCATAAACCTTTACAACGTCCTAACACATACCAGCTTAAAGTGTCAACCACACCGTGCCAGAGAAAGCATTCCACAGATCCATGAAAACCATGCTAAAATAAATGCTGCTCTAGTATTTTTGTGTCTTTTGTGCAGATAGTGGAAAAGTATTTGATGTGCTGTGATATAAAAAAAAAGAAGGGTCACATTGCAGTCCACATTCTCCTGTTTTATTGACACATAAAATACAGTACAACACAATAAACAGAGGCTTGAAGGAAGCACTGTCTACAATAGAAACACAAACCCTGGAGGGAGGAGCATGTAGTGTAGTCAGCATGCCAAATTAATGTAAACCACTCTAAAAGACAGCTGTCACAATTAATCTGCTTTTAAATGAAGGAGAAAAGGCTGAGATAGGATTGCTGGCTTTAAAGGCTTTTCTAGGGTTACCTGTCATACACTTTTTCTTTTGAAGAAAATTCACAAGCCAAATAGGAGAGGACAGTATACCTGTACACTTACAACTCTACATTTAAACAAAACTTAAGAGACATTTAGGGACAACTTGGTTATAATGAACTCAAATGAGGGTTCATAGCACACATTAAAATCAATAATTTCAAGTATTGTCTCTAACTGAAATGGAAGCAATTGCCAACGTCACTAAATACTACTACCAACTCACAGCTTCAGGAGAAGCAAAAAGGAGGACTGGGAGGACACATTATTTTCCTCCTAAAACAGGATGGAATTCAGGTAACACATCGCTACAGGAGCCACTATTACCTATATTGTAATGCATTTAACCCCAGTAAAGAGAAAATAGCACTGCCATTCTATATTTGAAAAAAAGTCGCATTTGTTGTGATAGCTATCTAAAATCCTACTGCTTTATTAAGCAAGGCATTTATTAAGCAAGTCTTTATGGCTTTGTCATACCTACTAAGAAGCATTTTTTCATGCAAAGCTTTTGGATTTCTGTAAATTCTCTAAGCTGATCCTTAAGTGAGCAAAGTCTTCTTTGAATCCATGTTCTTACACCTGATACACATTACCAAAAATGAAACTAGAACTAGGTTCCATCTAATTTTTATCTCAAGCCTATTTATCATTCATAGTCTCATTTGTCTTGTTCCTAAGGCACCCAAGAATTAACTAACTACAGATGCAATTAATAATCAAAACATCTATGTATTTTAGGTACATTTAGGTACATTTAAGTACATTTTAGGTATGTTTTGTAGGAAATTAACTTTTTTTATCTCATAGCTTTGTACCTCACTTCTGCAGTTTTTTAGGTTTTTTTTCCCACATTCTTGTTTTTGCTTATAAAAATCAAGAACCTTGACAAAATGTTTGAGTCAGCATTCTGCTCGCTAAAGCAGTTCACTGGAAAGTATGCCATGCCAATTTATCCACAGGTGACCCAGCCAGCTGAAATAAATGCACTCATTTATTTTAGAATATAGAAATAAATCAAATGTTTTCAGAATAGCCTAAGTAGATATATGATGGAAACAAGCAAAAGCTGCTCACTTGTTACAGCTGTTTGGGAGAGAAGATTCACATTTTGCTAAAACACTGCGTTATGTGCTCTTGAGATTAATCCCATTACTGTTTGGCTGGAATCCTGATGTTGCTCCCATTTAGAGGGCAGCACATTTAATCATGTATTTATACGGCTTATAAAGCGGATGAAGTCTCTTCCTTGTATGTCACAAAGTCTCTCGTATGTATGCCACAGCATGCACAGCAGAGGGAAGCTGCTATTCCGGAATAAAAGCATGTTCCAACTGGCAAATAGTTGCAGGCTGCAGTGTGTGGCAAGCCTTCCCCCAGCATCTGGTTACGAGTAGGAGTGACTGCAGTGCTGCAATAGATTAGCTCATTTGGTTTACATTATCACACCTGATGAGTCCTCTATAGAAGTTATTGCTTTAGTCTTTGATATTTCAGGTGGCATGATTAATCTCCTTCAGAGAAAATGAAAACGGCTGCAGTTCTGCTCCCATCATTTCTTGCTTACACATGCCAGGCTGTCACTATGGCTTAGCAGTACTGCCATTTGAGGGATTGTGTACTGTGCTTTTCAGTTCTTTCTGCAGATGAAGATGGAGAGTATAATGGATATTTACAAAATGAAGAAATTCAGAGAAGTTTATTAATATGCACTTGTATACATTTTCTGGTTCTTTGCAGTTAGCTTTGCTTCTAGTTGTATTTCTTTTTACTAAAAGTAGATGGCCTCTTTTTCAGTCTCTTTTTGGCCTTCTGCTTTAAGTTCTTGACTATATTCCATTAGAAATTGTACAAAATTCCACCTGTGTTTCTGCAGAGCCAGTAAATCTTGTCATTTTACCTGAGAGTTCCCAAGTTACTACAAACTGCCCTTTAGTACCATATGAAATAATGCCACTAACTGTTCCTTCTTCCTTCAAAAAAAAAAAAAAAACACAAAAAAAAGAAAAAAGGCTTGTTTCTTGGATTCTTATCTTCCTTATAGACTAAGGAAGATCATTGCAGCTTATGACATAAAATTCTGTCATGTCCATTTTGAAAATGGAAACTTTCTGTGACAGATCTATTATGTATTAGGCTTGCTGCAACTCCCTGGCACCTTATATCATACATGATTTTTTTTTTATACCACCAGTGTTATTTATTGCTAGTATAGAGGGGTACATTTCAAATAATTACTGCATTAAGAACAATGACCAGGAAAAGGTCCCCAACCTGAATGCTCTCATCCAACTGTTCTCTACCACCAGGATAATCTTTGTGGAATAGAGCACATGTGAGCCAGCCACAGACCACCTGTGGAAACAGCTGCAATAAGATGAACCCAGTAGAAGTCTGCAGAGCACAGTGCACTGCTGACTGCCTCTTCTGCCCACTGCACACACTCAAATGAATCGAAACCCATGCGTATTACATGTTACACACAAAGCAATTTTCTTTAACTTTTTTTCAACATATCTGATACAGCTAATGATGGCAACCTGGTAATGGTTGGTAAAAAAGAGGGACTTACAAAATTAATAGAAGATGATGCAATTGCTGCTGGCAACTCATGTTTGGTGACATATCACTGCATCATACATAAAGAAAATTTATGCACGAAAGCTTTAGACATGGATAATGTCATGTAAATTGTCAAAGCTGTGTATTTCATAAAGTCCTACGACTGAATCATCGCTAATTCCAGAGTTCCTTAAAGTATGGACACTGATTAAGGGGACATTATTTACTTCTCTGAAGTAAGGTGGCTAAGTCAGGATAAAATGCTAAACAGGTTTTCTGATTTGTGAAATGAAATCAAGTCATTTATGGAATGAATAGGAAAATCTGTGCCAGAACATGAAGATGAAAAATGGCTCACAGATTTAGCATTTTTGGTGGATTTGACTGCTCGTTTAAATGAGTTACACATTCATCTTCGAGGTGAAAATTGTTCTTGTCTGTGCTATGTTGCAAACCATAACAGCATTTGGAATGAAATTATGGCACGCTCAGGTTATGGCAAACAATGTTATGTGTTTTGGTACATTGGCTAAACACAGTCCTGTGAATGGTGAAAAATATGCAGCTGTGCTTTCAGTTTTGACAAGGAAATTTGAGAATAGGTTTCAAGAATTCCAAAGAACTCATCCATTTTTTGGTCCACTTGCAACTTCATTTTTAGTTGACATAAACACATCTGCAAATTTTCAAATGGAATGTATGGAGTTGCAATCAGACATTCAACTCTAAGAAAAATTTGATCATGTCTCTCTCCTAGACTTTTGTAAGATCTATATTGCCAGAGAAAAATATCCCTTGCTTCACAATCACACCTTATTCACGTCATCGCTTTTTGGCTGCACGTACATTTGTGAACAGCTGTTTTCAAGGATGAAGCACAGGATGAGTAAAATTTCATCAAAAATCTCTGATGATCTCCTTGAAAACTCACTAAGAACTGCAACCACTGCCATTGAACCAGACAGATGCATTTGTTTCACAAAAACAAGGTCAAATATCCCACTAGTTTTATGGGTTTTTTTGTTGTTTTTTTTCATCTTTCAATAAAAAATATTAAAAAATAAAATAAGTTTTGTTACTTATATTTCCTATTTATAAACTGTTATATATTTTATATGCAGCCCAAGACAATTCCTCTTCACTCAATGCAGCCCAGGCAAGCCAACAGGTTGGACAGCCATGCTGTAGATTATGTTCTTCTGTCATTCATTAAACATGCTGATAGGTCAGAGAATTATTATTTTTTCCCTTGCTTTTTTTCTTCTTTTATCACGTTCCTTTTTCTACCCTTCCTTCAACAATCTTCTTTCCTCCTTTGTTTTTCCTCTTTTGGCTAAATTACTGTAACAGAAACCTGCCTAAATTAGAAATAAATATACATAGTGTAATTTGGCAGCTATGACAACACCAATCTCCTTGCGTGTTATATCTTGAAAGATTTGACTGTTTTGCCTGTGTGAGCTTGCACTGTATCTACCTTCAGATCAAGGTAAAAGAAAATCTTAAAGCAGTGCTGGCTACCAGCACGAACAGCAACAAAACTGGACATTTCAGTGCCAAATGATCTTGTTGGAATCTGACTTCTTCCTCAAAATCAGTTGCAACGGTTTCCAAAGCAAAGAGAAAAGAAAATCAAAAGGGCAGGCCCTATCCTTCTGATAATGTAAACCAGGATGAAATGTTTACAACGAGCTTGCTGCATCAGCTGAGCATTAGAAATTTAAATAAGCACGGAAACAGTTTTTACAAAGATTATTTACAATGATGTCAATAAAAGTGAAAAGAAATGGAATGAAATCACAGTCTGCATTTTGCAGTCACTGACAAATAATTCAGTGCTTTCAAATGGTTCTTCCACTCTCAAGGCCATCCAGTAAAGGAGAACATACAGCCCCTGGAACGATTCTGTACAACTGCTACCTATCTAGCACCACTCAGTGAACCCAGCATTTTAGCATTAGGCAAGATGGCATAGTTCAAATTCAGATTTCTTCAAGGTACTTTTAAAATCGAAGTTTACAGATGAGCATTTGTGAACTATAAAATGATATCATAAGAAACTGAGCTTCTGAAAACCACCTATGAAACAACTTGATTTGCCTTGACCAAAGGAAAAAAAAAAAAAGTACATCTATAGTATTCAGTGTTTTTGCACTGATTCTTGAAATATTTAACAGAAATATTTAACTTAAATAATGAGACCATTAATAATACAAGATTGAATGAGAAGGATTATACTAATGTCTATCAAACGAGAATACTAATCATTCACTACAAGAGTTAGAATCAAGTAGGATATTTTACAAACCCAGTTCTTGCCAGATAAGCAATTTCTGTTACAACAAAGTGTAAACCACTTTTTGCCCTCATATCATAGGTGCTCCGTCCATACTTTCAGTATCTGGAATCTGAGCCTGCTTTTATCTACATCACATTTTCAGAGGTCATCAAATTCAAATTTCAAATTCATCGAAGTCAAGGGACCTACTCTTGTTTTAATTGGCAAAATGGAGAACAATTGATCAATTTGTGCTCTAGAAAGCAGTTCTTGATAACTAAAATAGCAATCCTGAGCATGAATTATTATTTTTATTATTAATTATAATAATGATTAATTATTATTATTAATAATAATTATTACTCCTTTCATATCTTTAGCACATAGATAAAATGTCAATGTTCACAATACAAATAGGATTGCCTTCATATTGTTGTATCTATGTAAAGAGAGTAGGTTAAATCTTGCAAGTTGCCTCGTCTTGTTAATTTCTTCTGTATAAATTTTGTTCTAGTGATGAATAGAGTAGGAGAACTCAGATTTTATTCTGTTTTATCAGGGTCATCACCAAGGTACATGATAAACAGAACAACTGTGTTTCAGGATTCTCTGTTGCTGCAAGTAAAAATAATTATAATAATACTGCATCATTTTCATTCAAATCAATGCTAGATTCTTTACTAGACTCTATTGTTGATGTCTTTTCACACCGGAGTGACAGCTAACATCCACCTGGAATTTATGTGTATTCCCAAAGTGTACTGTGTCCACTTTTTCATGAATTGTGGGAAAAAAGAATAATAAAATGAAGGACCTGGGGAGAATCTACACTGCAGTTACGCAGTAATAGCTAATGTGGGCATTAACCGAGCTGCTAAGAGAAGGGCTCTGTGGGATCCTAGTGCTAGGATTTTCCTTCTTTGGGAATTTTTTTTTGTAAAACCAAACTATCAACTAGCAATATGCTTCTATTTAGCTATTACATCTTTGTCAAGGAAATAATGTATAGAAACACCACTATGTCTCATCATGGAGGAGAACCACGAGGCCTACTCACCACCATGTTAAAATAGGTTCGATCCCATGGCAGGAGGGGAAAGGCATGAAAGTTTGTCAGCTGTTTTGACCACTCTGTCCATCCCTTCAGAAAAAAAACTAAGTGTTCTTTAATGCTTCATGATGCTTCAAAAGATGGTGCATTGTTAGTGCTTATTCTGTAATTTTGAAAGCATTTCTGAAAGATGCTCTGTAATTCCAAGAGCTTACTTATGTATTGATATATGGGTTTAAGCTCTAACCACTTATTTTGTGTCTCTAGGGCTGTCTTTTAGCTGTTTCAAATGCACTTCATCAACTTTATCTAAACAATCATAAGCACCAGCTTTAATGAACTGCCTAACAAATACAATTCTGCTCCTTGGACAAGGATTTGAAAATGCAGGTGAACAGCTGTGGATCACCTAGCCAGCTATGAGTGCTGAATTAGAATTAATTTTTAAAAGTCAACCAAATGCTCTCTCTGAGGCAAAAGAGATCTTCGTTGACTTAATGGGATTTACAAGTTTAATTGCATTTCATAACATGCCATGTAAGCTAACTTTTTGCTTTTACATGTTCATAGTTTGAATTATTTTCTCTATTTCAAAGAAAGTTCCTAGTGCTATCCATGGAAGTTCCCAGCACTATCTCCAGTTGTTCTGCATAACTCACAAGTGAAACAGACCTAGATATCTCATTATAAAAATTAAAATAAGGCCAAGAGAGGAGCACTAAGACCCTGAGGGGCAGCAGACAAACCTGAAAGCGGTAAGTCGTTTTATATCAGCATCTTTAGGAAATTTTCCACATAGGTAGGCTTCCCAACCGCTTCTTTGTGTCACTGTAATCAAATGTCTGAACTCCTTTGCTAAGAGAAACAGGAACAATTAAATATGAAATAATTTACATGTTTATGTTATCTTACCTGCATGATAGAAGCTTCCTGAAAATCCCAGACTGAAATTGAAGCTTCTACTTTGACTTAATGAATTGTGAGTCTGAGTGCCTACAAATGAGAAAATGTGGTACAAAATAATCCTAACAGAAAATACTTTCTCCTACAAGGGATACCGCAGAAAAGTAATTTTAATTCTACAGAAGTCCTTACATATAACAAAAAAGGGCACAAGGGTAAACCTTTCCTGCAAATCTTTATCCACAGAAGCACATCACACTGTCTTCATGGTTTAAGTTACACAACAAGGTCTGTATTAATCTTTTATAAAGTTTTATTAAAAAGAAGTCTGTTTCACAGTAACAGCAATGTTTGTTTTTATCAAGCTGAAAGTTTTCACATACGAAGAATAAATAAAAACACAGAAGTAATATAATACTAAGAATGCTGAAGTGTTTTAGACAAGCCAGCACTTCTTGTCAATCTAATTTAATACTTTTCTGAATTGTTTACATGTGATACTAAACCAAAAAATAAATAGGAGATATTCTATGCATGCTGCTGACAAAAAAAGTCATTGCCTGTATCTTTTTGCAAGAGTTTCCAGTGTTTCCTTCATCACATTATAAAAATCATTTAAAAGCAATACACCAAGCTAAACTGCAGGATCTGAGTTTTTCATCATTATTAAAGGTTCAGCTAGAATTAATTCAATATTTTTTCATAGCTATATAACAGAAGCATATTTTTCTTAATAAATATGTGAATTAATAAAGAAATAGAAAAGTCTTTGAATTATAACCTAGGTAGGGTTTTCAATTAAAAAGTAGCTATAAAAATAAAGACAAGATTTTTCTCACCGCATTAACATCACCCAAAACATTCTGATTCATAAATTTGCTAATCAAGATTAATCTACCAGAGCTTTTTTTCTCACTAGCTGATTCCATCATTGATCCACCACATGAGGTGATTTACATTAATAACTACACCATTATGAAATAAATAATCTGTATAATGAAAACAGAAGAATATCAAAACCTTTGCAGAAATTGTTATAAAAAGGTTTCCAAAGCATCAGATTCAAGTACCTGTAAAATAGTTTAACTGCATGTATTTGGTAACACAGATCTCTTCCTAATGTTTTCAGAGATATTTTAATATTCTGCAAGAAAAGCCAGGTCAAGGAAAATAATAAAATGTTCTTCTCATCCTCTAAGCAATTAGGAATTGTGAGGATGCTTCTCTTCCATGGTAGAGAAAAAAAAGAAAAGAAATGAACAGATGCCATCACTTTCTTCTGCTATTTTTGTCGTAACACTGTACAGGTAACAAGGAAACCCAATTTCAAGTAGAACAAGGGATTATGGAAGCCCTTGCAACCCTCTGATGGAACCAGACAGTTTCATTGCCATTAGTTACTAAATAGTGTGACTTATTGGTAATAATTATTATATCCTTATAACTATCACTTTCTTATTGCTGTTATTGAATTGAAACAGTGAAAATACCACATTTAGAGAAGATCCTGCCAAAAACCAGCAGGCAACTGCAGAGCCTGGGCTGCTGGAGCAACAAACACAGCAGGCTGATGGAGGCCTGCAGACCTTTGGAAGCTATTGGTGTTTGGAAAGAGTTCCATTTTGGCAGCAGACTAGTCCTACGGGTACACCATGTCTTAGGACACAGATCACACACGCTACCTCGCGGGATGTGAATGAGGACTTCAGCTCTTTTGGTGTCACTCAGGAACGTAAATCCAGAGGCTGTGCGGGTATGTAAACGAAAAAGTAAACAGGTTTCGAAATCTTATGAGGAGGAATTTTCCACCAGAGGTTAACAGAACTGAATACTTTCAATAAAATATCCCAATTTGTATTCATCATTTTGATTCAATGACGTTTCCTGACTCCCTGAAGTCCTGAAGTCCTGTCTCACGTCCAGGCAGCAGGACAACCTGATGAAGAAAAGCAGGAATAAGGAAAAAAAACGAGACTGTTCCTGCTCATGTAGATCTGCTCCTCCATCTCCCTGCCATACATACAGTAATTCAGTTTGTCATACAGATAGCAAACTAGAAAAAAAGAACATTTGGTTAGGTGCAGAAGACAAAAACATGAATTTTAAGAGCAAAAAGTTTTGTTTGATCATTTAGTCAATTTTTCAATGTATCAAGGCTATCCAGCTAATGAAACCACTATGCTGTATTCCCCAACAGCCCAAATTTCACCTGCCCTGTTTCGTCTGTGATGTTTTCCTTGTGATGCAGTATTCCCTAATTCGCCTTCTTCATATCCCTTTTCTGTGTCTCCCCATGGTAAGTGGGAGACCTTCATGGCTCCTTCCAGTCTCCAGTTACCTCCAGCTGCCTTCCACATCTTTTACTGGTCTGAGGGACTGGAGGCAGCAGGCTGCAAGTGCCCTTGAAACAGACGGGCTTTGAATTTTGAATTTGGACCGTGCTTTCTCCCAGTGAGTGTTACTCTGGCCATCCTCCCACTTCTCAGTCACTGATTTTCATGAAATGCATAGGATAGCTATCTTGATTAAAACTGGTAAGTTAAAGGGGAAGAAGGAGAGAAAGGACCTCAGGGACAAACTAGCAGAAGCACAGTCACGAGCGAAAGCATCATCTGCTGGAGAAAAGAGGGCAGAAACACATATGCCAAATGATGAAGTCTGTTTTTAATGAGACCAGTTCCTCCATTATACCAGAGGCACCAATTTCCAAATATTCTGGGGGAAGAGCAGGGCCATTCCTGAAGGTGCCCAGCATACAAAGTCTGTACTGCTGTGGGAATAGAAAATGTCATCGTGACCACAGGCTCAAACGCTGGGGATGTTATCGCTTTAGTTCCATGGGAAGAGCAAGCGCAAGGCCAGTCGCAAGATGTTTTTCTGCTTAGCGAAAGAACAATATTTAGCCTAACTATTGTCTAGCAAGCTTGCACCTGGCACAAAAGGAGAAACTAAGGAGTTGAGATAACAGGGTGTGTGAAAAGTCCCACGATGGCATCAACCACGGACAACTGTATTTAAACGCACGCTGTAATCAATAAAGTGTCTTTGCTGCACCCCACATGGAGACCGTGCCATAATTGCCACATGCTGCCATCACGTGGAGGATGCTACCACATCTTTTCTCACTTTCTGAATATTTTCCTCCTGTACATCTCTTAGAAGGTCAGTCTGTCCCAATCCATGTGATTTTCTAACACTGTCTCTCCATTTAAACTACTAGCAATCTTCCTTATTATGAATATGCCTGCTTTGTGGACCATGTGCCTGGGCTCTATTACAATTTATTTGCTGGGAGCAAACAAAAAAAAAATGTAGATAAAAGAATTACATAAGGTAAAATAATTATAAGATAAAAGAAACGAAGTACAAGATTGAAACAAAACAAAAAAAAAAGCAAAAAGAGAATGAACTAATTAACATGTTAAGGATTCATTTAGACAAAGAACATCTGTTCTTACATGTCCCTCTGATGAGATCTAATGCGAAGGCTTGTGTTGGTTAGCTTTGTAGATGTATTCTACTACCTAAGAAGTTCTGTGCACAGATTCTGATAGGGATTACAGATATTCTAGCAAGAGGGTCCCCTGGGTCCCTTGTATGCCCTACTCTTAGTTTCTTTCTTTCCACTTGACTTATATCTATCTATACAGGGTTCTCTATTCTTTGTTGAGAAATTCTCCACTGGGCACATTTTTACTTTATATTCTCTTCTAAGAGCATTGAATGCTCCATCCCTCAGCTGCTTTCTCCACAAAACATGGAGGATGCTTTAAGTCTTATTTCCTGTATATTGTTCTGCACAATCAGCTAGTAACCTAAAAATTCTACTGTGTTTCAGTTTATATTTATGCTATAGAAATATAATCCCACTGTTCTAAAAGTTAGGAATGCAACTGCATCTATAAGAACTATTTTTCTGTCTGGAGAGTTTCTGAGTCACCCACTTGCCATCCTGATTATTAATTTCAAATATAAACATTCACAAAATCCAGAGTTATGTTCATGTAGAAACTCTCTGGACACGGACCCTTGCTTTCTGTAGCCAGATTTTAAATACAATCAGTAAAGACAGGATTTCTAGGCAACCTTTTTTAGCTGTTCTGCAATGGTTATTTCTGAACCCCTTCCCCACCTCCATCTCAGGTCTGCAAAAGTAAGTTATGCAAATTATAGTTCTTCCCAGTTCAAGCAACCACCAACAACAACATATTGCAGAACACAGATGCTACATTTTGGCCAGGTCTGAATGCCAGAGGATGGAGAAGAAGAATGCAGCCCGAAATGTAGAAATGGGAGACTGAAGGTGGAAGATGGCTGTGGACTGAAGCCTAAGCAGCTTAAACCCTGAAACCATGAACAGCAGATTGTGCAGGGTCTGCCTGCTTGGTGCACAGCATTTGCCAAAGAGACAGACTGGCCTGAAGAGGATGGCAGCTGCTAAACAAAAAGCTGGATTCAGGGTGGATGACCTGCAGAACAGCACACGCTTTGCCTTTCTGAGATAGGCAGAGCAGAATAGGAAAGCATCCTTGGCATTTGCTTTGCTGCTTTCCTCCTGCACTAAGAGGACACAGGTAGGTATCTGCACAATACCACAACACCTCTTAACACAAAGTATTTCAAAATGCTTAGCTGAAAATAGCAATAAATACTCATTTCCAGAGTCACCAGCTGACCTGTGGATTGCTGTATGACAATGACTTTGAGCTAGCTGAGCTGCTAATTCAGTTTTCTACCGAAGAAACTTCTAATAGAACACAGAAAACCTGAGGATTTTACAAGGAGTCTGAATCAAATGCTATTTTTAGTTTTTTTCAGCTAAAGACAGCGCATCCAGAAATTGCCTAAATGCAACTAGATCACTTATGGCAAGCAAAAACATAATTATTAATTGCCACACTCCAGGCACATCTGAAGCAAACCATGATCATTGCTAGATGAACAAGTTACTTCAGTTTGGACTAAGATTATACTTAAAGTGCATGAATTGCATCGTCCTACAGGCATTGCCTTTCTCCAAAAATAACATGGAAGTAGCATGTAAGAATTACTAAGTTAGACTATGGTGTCTTACTGGAGGCCACAGTGTGACTACAGGCAGTAAGAGGCAGTTTGCTTGGGTTGCTCTAGATCCACCTCTGGCCAAAGATCACAGTAACTTCTCTGCATAGTCATATAGCAAAAGTCCTTTTGGCAAAGGATCAAAACATTGAGCAAAGTACTTCTTTTAACATACTCAACACAGAAAGCCTATTATGGAAGTGTGCTACAGATTTTTATGGGCTATTGTGTTACTCGTAGTTGACTGTCCTTCCTTTCCTATCATGTGTGATTGATTATAAAAGTCACGGTTCTTCAGCAAATTTCTACTAACTCCATTCTTTAGAAGGAGCATTCCAGCACAACTGGAATTTGACATTCATGCTGACTACAGTAATAAGAAGTTTAGGACTCAGTGATGAGGGAAATGATCAACACAGACACACACACATCTATCAACTAGGAACGTGACACATTGGTGGGTTATCTGCAATGCTGGCACTGACATTTATTTGACTGTACCCATTATGTAAGAGATTTCTCAGTTTCTCAGCTGTGGCTGACCTAGACCTATTTATGAAGACAACATTAATTTGCTAATGAGCAAAAAAAAAAAAAAAAGACCTCATCCACAGTTACTATGTAGCTTCTTTTTCTACTTGCCAGAACACATTAACTCTTCCTCCCAAGACAGATGATGATGCCCTTGGTACATGCAGTGCTGCTAATACATGCTTTGTTTTCCATCATTCCGAGTTGTTTCACCAAGTGTCACAGATATGAAATAAAGCATGGAATTCATAGCAAAATCATTTCAATTCGCCTACCCACAGCTAGACATTAATCAGTTTCTCACTTGATCATCATACCAAAATAATTTCCCAGAACAAACTCTAAACTTTTTGATTGCTGAGCAAATTGAGCAAGGAAATAGCTTTTTGTATTTTTAAACTTCTAATTGATTCTGTGGCTCTGTGGTTGCCAGTCAATATAGCAGTAATTGGAATCATCATTAGTAATGCTCAGATCATTTTACAGGCCTTTCTTATTTGCATAAACATTTCGTCATCTGCCTTCTCACCTTCTCTTGATTTTCACAATATTTTTTCTACTTAATATCAAATTATCTCGGATGCTCTAGACAGGCTCCATAGTCAGTATGTTTCCCCAATTGTAACATACTCCTTTAGCCATTCCCCTACCACTGCTACTGCGGCATTGAGACCAAGCAGCTATACTTAGTTATTTCTTTTTACAGCTTTATTCTTAGTATGAAGCATCACCTGATGGAAGCATAATACTGCTTATTATTTATAATAATTAACAAGCTGAATATGCAGTTCTTGTTAGTCAGGGTGAAAATCGTGTTTACATTTCAATGTGTAAGAAACATTTTTAACTTGCTATAAGAACACTATTTGAAATATGTCTGTCTAACTAACTGGGCCCTTCCAATCTAACAAAAATTACATTTTTTCACCTTGCTTCCATTATTGGTCTTGTTTGGCATTTTTATATCTAAAAGTAAGATTTTCAAAATGTTTTCCAACTTAGTTATCAGAAAAGGGGCCTCAATTCTCAGGGAATCAGCTCTGTTTGGACTTCTCATTTTGCTTTTGGAAAAACTGAAAATAAAGAAGTGTGTACTCTGCCCTTGTCAGAAAGGGACATTATCCCACCTTATGAATAAATCTTGTATTCCTCCTCTATTTTCTCATGCTCTTCTGTTTATTAGTGAACAAATAATCTATTTCTCAGACTTTTTTTTTTACATTCCCTTGCCCTCAACTTGTATCCGCAAAGCAATTGTGATTCCAGTTGTGTAGCTGTTAAATATGTCATTAATTACTTCACTAAGACATTACACCATACTCAGAACAGACTGTAAACATTTTATGTCTTCAGGTAATGCACTGAGGCTTTTCTTTTTTTTTTATGCTGTAACAGCTCTATTTATATACAATGTTCTGCATAATTAGCTACTAATGAGGCTCTAACTTTCACTGCTGTAAGGCCTAGATATCTGTTCCTCTTTCACTGAATTCATTTTTGCTGTCTCATTAACACACTAAAAAACCTGAAAATTGTATTTTAATTAAAAGCTGAACTACCTCTGTCTGGAGGCACTAATGAACTGAAACACACTAAGAGAAACAAAAATTTAGTCAAAAGGGCAATATGCACGTGTTGCAGAAAGACAACGTAGTTTACTTCCTTTTTTTTTTTTTTTACCAAGGGTAGGGTCTTTTCCCCTTTTTTTTCCTTTAACTTTGTCCTTTTTATTTTTATTTATTTATTTTTTTTTGCCTGAAAACCAACCTTTAAAAATAGCCATGAGTGGAAATTGTTTTCTGAAGAATTTTGAAACTGATACTTTTACTGAACCATTGAATACACTCACACTGCATTACAGAGACATGAACCCCAATGTACATAAACAATCAGAACACCTCCTGCATCGGACTTGTTTTTGTATCTTCAGCAATGCTGCTTACCCTGACTGAAAAATTACAAGGTAGATCCTAAGACCGCCGTGAAGTCATGAGGTGCAGATATACGTTGAGTCATTCCTGATGCTTTCTATTCCTGTCAGTCTTCTGAATCACATTTCCCAGCTTTTCTCCACAGCTGCAAGGCCTAAGAACATAATAGCAGAAATTCATCTAAATTGCATGATTTCACAACCATTGCAATCAAATCATGAGCACTGACCACAATGCTTCATTTCCTGATTTCTGCAAAGACTTTAAGCAATTAATGAAGTAACATACTAAACTATATCAAGTTATTAGGTAGTAACACTGAGTAATTTTGAAATACACTAGGGAAGGAACAGCATCCCAATAGTCTCATCAACATATAAAAACACAACAGATTTTAAGACATTCCAGCAGTAGAAATGGAGACTCAGTTTTTGAAAAAGGCCCTCTTAGGAAAATATACAAATAAAACACGACTATCTCCAAGTCTAAAATTAATGTAAAGAAAAAATCTGTTTGGAATTATTGTGTGGTTGGATGTTCACTCTATAGACTGACCCAAAATGTGCCAAATCCACAAGCTCTCAGCACAAGCTGCATGCCTTATTTCTTGTCCCTTCTGGTGAGGTAAGGAAGTCTCACAAGCATGAACTATCAAGAAATGATATTCAGATGGATGAAACAAGGTTCTCTTGGATTTTCCCGACCATTTTCTAAATCTTGATGACAATAAGGAGGGATTAACAAATTCCTAAGAGCCTAGATTCTTTGTTAAGGTCTGCTATTCTACTTTAGTC
Organism: Penelope pileata; assembly: GCA_013396635.1. Classification (NCBI taxonomy): domain Eukaryota; kingdom Metazoa; phylum Chordata; class Aves; order Galliformes; family Cracidae; genus Penelope; species Penelope pileata. The sequence goes on along the minus strand of WBMW01002829.1, from coordinate 54,369 downwards.
TTATGAGGTTCAGTAGACAGCGAGATCCATCCTTCAAGCAGCAGTTAGCAAGATCATTATCCCCACTTCTAACTCCTACCTCATCACATACTCTATTTCTAGCTATTAATGATCATATATTGGAGCAATAATTTTTCAGGATCAGTAAATCCTCACAATGCCTAAATAAATATTCACTGGCACACTTCTGCTTCAACCTAATAAAAACATGAATATTATAGAAAAATCACATTGGCTCACTTGGATGAGGCCAAAAAAAAAAAAAAAGTCCCAAATGCAGGACATCTGAATAGCCCAAATTAACATTGTTTGTTACCCTTGCAAACACCTGCCCAACTAGTCACCTGTTGACTTTTTTTCTGGTTTCTGGTGCCTTCTAAATCATAGCTCATATAGTAGGAGAAAATACATGATATACCTTAACAACTTACCCTAACCCTGAAAGCTAGGCCTTATAAAAGGGAGGATTCATACACAGATTTATTATCCTTTGAAATTAAACTGTAAATTCTTTCTACAAAAACTGTGTTGTGGCTTTCCTGTATTACAAATTTTGAATGAATTTGAAATACTACTGTTTCCAATGATGCCTTCCAAACCCCTATCCATGCATTCAGTTTCATGTTCCTTGTTATTTCCGAGCAAATGCATTCCCATGCCAAAGTATTTTCGAGTTTTCACTAGCAATTGTGATGCTAGAGGTTCAGAGGTAGTCTTTCTTTATATATGCCTTGGTTTCCCAGAATCTTTAATGCCATTTTCTACACAGTGTATCTTACATTTCATGGTCATATTCCAAATTCCTTAAGTGAATTCTGCACAGGACTTCAACTTCAAATGCATCAACAATGTGGATATAGGAATCCAATGAGACGTGTTGCCATAACATACCTCTCCCTTTTCCTTTTTACCCTGACTTTGTTTCTAACTAGTACCTAATAAATTTGTCCCATATCTTCAGAATCACAAAAGAGAACAGCTTACAGTTAAGCACTGTAAAACGCAGTGCTCCTTGACAATTATGATATTCATTTCATTTGTGAGGAGTTGGCACTGGTGAAACTAAGATTTTTAAGTTCCTTTTCTGGCCAAAAGAAGGGCACTTTTTAAATAGCAAGCATTGCTTATAGCTTACAACCAACTAAACTGAGAATGTCGTGTGCCTTTAATAAAATGCAAGCACAAGTCAATTTTTGTAGCAATGAGAAATGAAGAGCCAGATTTCCAGACAATGAAAGTTAAATGCCTACACATATCTGAAGAACCTATCTAGAAGCCATCTCATCATTTAGGTATTTGAAAAACCTTTAAATAGCTTATTCGGAATGGCCTGTCATAATCTAGGTAATTCAGATAAAACATTTTGATTTGTATGATTCAAATACTTCTTTTAATGTATGTGAATTACCTGAACATATTTTTTTTCAGCACCTTCTTCATTTATACAGAATTTATTATTATTTATTTATTTATTAATTTTTACAGAAATTAATTATTCAGTCCCTGGAAATACTAAAGTTTCTTCTCATGTTAATTGGCTGGACTAATACAGTTTCCAAACTATGTTATAGAAATGTTATAGAAGTAATGTGAAAGCACATATCTATTTATGAACAAATAACACAAGAGAAGGATGGTGTAAGAATTAACATAGGAGGGATACAAGATGAAGAAAAGCACAACTTCTAAAACAATATGTCGTTCTAGAAACATTTAGAAATAACATTCAATATTCTTATACATAAGCACTTAAACTACAATCGGATGACAAAGAAGGGACTATTATTCTCACTGGAAATTCTGGATAGAAACCATATTAGAGGAATAAACTGGAGGGAGGGATCACCATGCAAAGACTTTGGGATTAACTGTCTGCTTCCTTTGCAAACACAGAATTCTGAACTTTCCACTTTGCCTCATTTTTTGGGATAAACTAAAGCTCACTTAAGTGGATGATACCAGACCCCTCTATGCTGATAGAGTTCTAGTTCTTATTCTTAAATTCAGGTACTTCATTCTGGTCTCTCTAATTTGAAGAGTGCCTTAATCTCTTATGAAGGCTTTTCCTAATATTAAACTAAGTGAAGGCATTGTGAAAGCTTAGCAGCATATTCTCCCTAAAGATGAAAATCCAAAGTAAGCCAACTTAATTAAGAATTAATTCTCTTTAAATCACAGGATGAATTGTTCATTTCTGCTTCAGTCTCTGATCAATTATTTGTGGCATGAAATGATTTACAAGACACGGGCAAATTAATTAAGGTGACAAAAGTGATCCCATATCTTGTCAGAGATATTGCATCCTGTTTTTAAAATTTCATGTATTAATAAAAAGTTCTGGCCCACTTACAGTACTCCATGTTATGACTTTGATATTTCTTCATATAGATGCAAACTGCCATTTTCATTTTATTACAGCCTCTCTTTTCCTGCTCAAAGGGATAATCATCAAAATTGTTTTAAAAGAATGCATTAACTCCTTAGGAATTCTCTGAAAGTCTTCTGAACTCAGCTGCTGAAGCAATACTGGGTTCTTTCCAACACTTCAAGGCTGTCTCCCAATTAATTAACACTTGTACTGCCCTCCAATGAAAAAAATCAACTCAAATGTTGAACATTTTCTTTATGGTGAACGAAAGATTTTGCTATTTAAGCAGCTGAATACACAAAAAAGGGTGCACAGTTATGCTGGAACATTTCCACCTGTGAATACCAGTTTTTTTTAACCTTTTGGAATGAGCTTCTGGATCCAGCAGTCAGAGGTCATAGCATCTGCCAATGCTTTGTTCTTCTTAACCTTCTTGCAAACAAAAAGAAAGCTGGGGTGTACTAAGAAATAAGTCTTCTTCACAAAAAGGGAAATAACAAAAACAAAACCTTTTTTCATAATCAGCTATGAAGACTGAGCAAACAGCAAGCTGCTCTCAAAAAAAAATATTTTAATGTATTCCAGATATCAGTATAATAGGAGTTTGCAGTCTTCAATCCGATATTAAGCAGTAGTAGCCCTTTAAGAGGATCTACAGCTTTCCTCTTCTAATATTATTTTTCAATGACTTACCATATTTAACAAATCTGATCCATTACAAAGCCATCAAGACTGCTTTAGGAAACTTGGTAATGAGGATTCTGTATATAAACTACAGGATGAGTAGCTGACACATTTGAACAAGTGACTCGTGAATCCCACAGAATCCTTTCCAATATACTACTGGAAATGATTTTTAAATGCTTAAGAGATTCTTCTTTTCAAATACATATACCTTTTAATAAGTAATGGAAAACAATAACATAGAATGCTAGGCATGATGAAGAGAGATTCAAAGAGCCACTGTTGTGAAAAACAGGGCTAGAAAAACTAGAAAACATTAGAAATGTGTAATAAGTCTTGGATTCTACATCAGTATTTAGGTCATCATAAATGCATCGGAATATTGCCATATGATTTAGGAATGTAAGTTTTGCCGAAATTAACTAATGCATCAGTTGAACCAATGTTTTTCAGCCCATGGCCTACAGACCCTTTGGTGGCCATGTATTAATTTTCAGAGTTCCTTGACAGATTTTCTTACTACAGAGCACTAAGAAAGGAAACCAGATGTTTGTAAGGATCTGCAATAAAAATATGTTACAAATGACTAAGTTGTCCAATTGCTTATCTCAGGTGGCAGTTGCCTGTATATTTCCTAAACAATCTTCACTGCATACTTGCACCATAAAGTTGATCCTTAGGCCAACCACTTGCATTGAATTCCTGGCAGTCATTTGCTCTGGAGATCCTACTGTCCCACTGGCCAAAAAAGTGCACACAAATAACATACCATTTAGGAAGGGTGCGCTAATCAGAAAACAAACAGGAAAAATTAGTGGCATATTCTTAATCATGTTTTGTCCTCACCACTGAATTCTTTTTCTTCACTTCAGCACAGTGAATTTGCTAAAATTCTCTCTGCTCTGCAAAACTGATAAAAAAAAAAAAAATTTTACTGTTAAAGACAGTTTTAATAACAACACAAAAAAACTACCC
>WBMW01002829.1:39236-49975 GCA_013396635.1 Penelope pileata | reverse complement strand
ATCACAGAATCACAGAATTGCAGGGATTGGAAGGGACCTCAAGAGATCATCGAGTCCAACCCCCCTGCCAGAGCAGGTTCCCTACAGCAGGTTGCACAGGTAGGCATCCAGGCGGGTCTTGAATATCTCCAGGGAAGGAGATCAGTCTTTGGTACATCCAACAATACTAACTAGCAAGACTAACATTTTACCAGGAACTCTCCTAGACTGGGAGGGGCAGTGCAGTAGCATTGGATTCAGCCCATTCTGGCTATTCTTAATTTAGCAGCCAGAAGCCCTATATGTGCAGCCCATTGTCTTAGAGAGAATTTCCTTGTAATTCACTTACAACAGTGAATGTTCTGTTCTTTTTGATACTTTAAGCTGTACCCGGGGCGGGGAGTGGGGAAGACCTGCTAGAGTTGGTTTGCAAAATCTTTCAAAGCTGACAAGGCGAGTCACAGTAATTTATGTTAGAAGATAATGCATCGTGTGATTTGGTTTAGATCTTAAAAATGATTGTAAGCAGCGGCATCTCCCCCCACCTTTTCCCCTTTACAAGGTTGTGAGTGAAAAAATGAGATGCACCTATTTGTGGTGTTGAACAGCGCTAGAAGACCAGAGCAAATCCCAACTAGTCACACTGAAATTTTCCTTAAAATTGTCCACCTTTCTTAGAGCATATGGCTTAAAAACAGGTTGGCTGCAAGGCAGGACAAGGGTTTTTACTAATCTGGACTCACAAATATACCTGATGCATGCTCTTAGACAGATTATATTGATTTACCTAGGTAAAAATATCTGCACCCTTCCCATACCACCATCACAATTTCTTCTTGTCTCTACAGCATTTTATTTAATTACTGTCACGTGTCAGGGGAAAAACTGATTACCCACAAAGATCGTGAAAGAATTTCCCACTGTCTGCTGTGTGGCACTGAACAATGAAATAGCTAGCTGCAAGAAAAAACAACTATCAGCAAATATTTTAACAGAGAACAACAGAATTGGTATTTTTCACATCAGTAATTCTTATACTTGTATTGTTGTCATCTGATTATGCCTGAGAAATGCCATTAGTCAACGGAACTTCTTGTGTGAATAAGGATAACTCTCATGAGAAGTTGAATAATTAATTTCTGAATAATTAATTTTAATGCACAATGTGAGCATTCCAAATGGACTATTTACACAATTTTAATCTCAATAAAGTAGAAAATGTCACCTCAATGCTAACACAACTTTCCTGTAAATTATGCACATTTTTAATGCTAATGAAGCTGTCATTATCTTATTAAGATTTGGCATAGCAGTTATTTTTAAGTTATTATCATGACTTTTAAAATATTTTGCAGTTAAATGGCTGTAATTCATTTGTATAGCGTGTAGATTCTATGAAGCCTATTTTTTCTATCATGACTATTAAGGTGAACAATGGGATTATGTTTTATTACACACGTTCAATCACATTTGAAAACCTAGCAACTGCCATTTCCCGCATCAATATGGATTGTTTCGATCCGGGTCTCAGCGATATGAGAAACAAAAATTCAGTTATTTCAATGGAAACAAGCCAAAATACCAAAGTTATACTGCTATTGTTAAGAATAAAGAATTATATTTAACATAACATCTTCCAATAACTTATTGATGTATATGGAAGAAAATAACCCTGCTTTTAATTCTTGTTTTAGATAGCTAAACAGGTTAGGCTTTAACTAGAATAAAGAAACAAATTTATTTGAAGACTTGATCTCTTCCCAATATCTCTGTACACATCTGTTACATTTACAATGAAAAGTTCATAAACACAATGCTAATGCGTGTTGTTACTGGGCACTGTAATGAATGCAGTAAAAAGTAGTTGCCCTGATAAACCTTGGTAATTAGAGTTATACACATTCACACACGTTGCCCTCTTACCTCACTATCCCTGGCATTCATTCTTGTTCTCTGTCCCAACAGAGAGAACCTGTATCAATCACGACATACCTAACCAAGAACCAGGTGAGCCTTTTCTGTGACAGACAGGTGATGACATCTACAAAGATCGACTTGTGAAGCAAAAAGTTTCAGTTGCTGCCAAATATCTTGAGAAATTCATTGTGGGAGATGTCTGAGTGATGTTTTTCAAATTCACAGAACTTATCCGTATGTTAAATGATTGAACTGAAATATTGTCCAGTCTTTATAAACCAGTGCAATTTCAGAAGCATTGGTTATATAAAGGAGAATGGTGGTAACTACAGTCTGTAAGACCTCAGCTGTTACACAGAAGCAATGGAAACCTTTTAGCTGAGCTTTAAGCAAACTATTGGCCTTAAGAAAATCAGTCATATCAACATTATAATACCAACAGTGTCTGTCCAAATGGTTTCTGTGCTGTGCACCTGCACTTACATATTTTAAAACATGTTCATAAAGAATGAGTTAATGTCTCCCTCTTCCTTTATCTTGGAACACCAACTTTACCCACCACAACCTCCACGTTTTACTCAAATTGTCTTGCTCTGGGATAGCAGTTATGCCCTGCTCCAGTTGAGAATACTGACTCTCCACAAGCAGCAATGCAACAGCTTCAGTTTAGGGTACATCAACTGCTTTTCTGTTTTCTCTTTGTGGAGGTAAGGTTAAAACTTGATGTTTATACATCCCATTCTGAGGACTGTCTTAGAAACTCTTGTTTCTTGCTTATGCCCACTGAACAAACAGAGAGAACAAACTTCAATACTTACCTTATGTAATCAAGTCAGGAGAGTAACGGGTTTTGAAAATGTCTACAAAACCTGATGAGAGTCCACAGATAATGATTTTAAACCTATACATTTTGCCATTTAACTGTGTGTAAGCTGGAGGAAAATACATTTGGGAGCAGTCTTTGATAACTCATTAAGCCATTGCAATAAATAGCCGATGACTGTTAAAATGAATTGGATATATCATACATAAATGACCATTCCATAAGTTTTATGTTAACTGTGCATAGCACAATTTAATCTGCAGACACAATCATGATGTCACAATTAACTTATCTGTTACAGCTTCATGTAGCTATCACACACAATGAAAGAAGTTTCCCAAATTTCAATTGTGATACTTGGAAAGAAAGTAAGAAGAACTAAGAGACATTGTCCAAGACACTTCAGGGAGGAATTTAGGGTCATGAGGTATCAACATTTAAATTTGGCCAGACCATCTGTCCAAATCTTTTGTAACAAAGTAAAGACCAAAATGCTCAGCATTATCAGTGGTCAAGACCAAAACCCACTCAAGCCTTGGAAAAATTTGTTAGGTATTGTTCCTTTAACTGAGGAACGACTTCTGACAACGTTCTTCCAGGGTTTGTGCTTAGATGTTCCCACTCTGCACCACGCTGGAGTAGCTGAGGAGTCACTGAGGTTTCTTGCCTTGAGCACGTCCCTGGGAACCTGCTCTGGTTTCCACACCCGGGACTCTTCACAGTCCCCACCAGCAGAGGCAGGACCTGTTCTTGCCTGGCAGGGTGACTCCCTGCTACTATCACCCTTCCACACTTGTGCCTCACACTGTGTGGGACAGCCCAGAAAGGGAAAGTGCCCAACAAATTAGAACCCAACTTCGTGTCCCCTCCTCTGAGCCCCAGCACATGCAGAGCCTCACTCACACCAGGCATGCTGCAGAAGTCCTGCCAGCTAACTGTGGGGCATTTACTACCTCCTCAGCCCATCTCTGCCTGGATGCACGGACCCACAGAGGAGGTCCTTGGTGCACGGAGGAGTTGAGATGGTGATGTAAAAGTCAGCAGATCCCCATGCAGTTGCAGCACTACCTTAGATCATTTCACAAACCAGGAACTTCCAGTTGCAGTCCTCTGGCCCTTTCCCAGCAGCTCCTAACAGGGCAAGGCACTTCCTTGATGGAGGCTGAACTAAAAATGTAGTACTTCATCTCTGACTTCATGCAAGACAAATGTTACAAATAGCTGGAAGTCCTGCTTCTGCTCCCATAGTGACATGATCCCTTCCCCAACAAGCACATGCTTCCTAAAGCAACAGAGGAGTCACTGAAGATGATTTCTCAGACAGGGAAAAATAAAAACAACAGCCAATCACCTGAGTCTGATCCAGAGAGCAAAGGATTTCAGGCAGGATTCGGATTGGAGTTTGTTTCCCCCTGCATCAGTCTTTCTGAATTTTGTATTAGAAACGGAGGGGGAAGAAAGAGCAAGAGAGAGGAGAGCCCTTAGCATGCAGCAGCTATAGCAACTACACCCTGCCCAGCTTAATCCAGTTCTGAGAGGAGCCTGTCAAAAAGACTAAAGCAGCAGGAATGATTCACAGCTCCCTTATCCAGCACAATTCGCAATCCAGCTTCTCATCCTGCCCCCGCAATCACACCAGGGCACACACTGGTGGGGAAATACCACTTGTGTCCTATAGCAGCTGCCCCACACTGGGGGAATGTGGGGGAGAGGCATTTCCAATCCCTTCTTTTTTATTTTTTTCTTTTTTATTTTTTTGTACCTTCAGACTTCTTGCTCTCCTTCTCCACGTATGTTGCTCAGGCAAAGATAGCTGACTCATTCCAATCATATTGAGGTAATTCTTTAGAGCACAGAGAAGCACTAACTGAAAAAGAAAGTGGAACAAACCTAAGCTTTCTTTCTACAAAGTGAAGACTTGGTAATGAGTTTTATATTTGTAATTCTGTGCTTATTTATCTCTAGGATAGCTAGGTAGAAAAATATGCCTTGTTTAACATTAGACAGATGGAGGAATGGAAAGGCAGGGAAGAGGAGGGAACTTTTCTAGATGAACACTGTTTAATCTGTGGCTGAAGACAATAAATACAGTGTTTGCTTGTGCTATAGAAAGACACTATGTGATATCCCCACCCTACTCACAACAGGGTAAATCAGCAGTAACTAACAGTTCTACCAGCGTTGTGACAACAAAATTTGGCCCACTAGAATTTCATACACAAATTCCTTTTGCTAGAAACAAATTCAACAAAATATTGTATTCCTCTCACAGGCAAGAGATTGATTAGACAGCCCCAAAGGATTTTCTGGTTCTGTCATGGCACTGTTGTGCTGTTTGCTTTCAGATTTAAGCAGCTTCTTAGCAGATACCTGTGAGTGTCATTTGCCGCTACCAACACTGACAGCTGGAAATGTCCCTTGACTAACGGAGAGCTTTCAGTCACCAGAAAGAGTGAAGTGCCAATTCAAGATTAATGTGTAACTAAATGAGAAAAGGCCTGCAATTAATCAGATGCTTCAGTAATTCCTAAACCCTTTTTCTTTGATTCTGCTTTCCTCAAGAATATGTAAATGAAACTTTAAAATTACTTTAACTTTTTTATTTTGTAATGAAGACAAAAATTCTGCTGCTAAAATGGAAGATAGATTTGAAAGGAAAATAAGACTGCAGCTTTAACGTGTGGTGATATTACATAGCTCTCTGCTATGTTACTACCTATTTATTAGCATGGTACCTGCTACTGATCAGACTGAAGAAGAAAACAGAGTCAAAAAAGCTTGTAGATTTCATCATTCATTCTGTATTTTAACAAGAACTCATCTAAATCAATGTTCAGTAACTGCATGTATAGCAGGACTATATGTAGTCTCATGGAAATAATATTAGATTAGAAAGCTGGTAGAAAGCAGGCTTCATTTATCTTAATCAAGATGCAAACTAATGACAATATACTACTTGACAAGAAGGGGAGAGGGAAGCATTGCAAATTTTCTGCTCTCTGATACAAAAACTGAACTGAAAATACTATTTTGCAAAATTAAGCGGAACATGCTTAACTGCTGCAAGTCAATTCAAACATTCACAGATGTTCCCCTAAAAATGGTGTAGGTTACCCATCTAACCATTACTGAAGTGTCATAACTATGAGAAATCCCTGTGCCAAAACACATTGAGTTACAGCTGCTAATTGCTTATTTGCCTTAGAACATCCCAATTGGATCTGCTACAATATCTAAAAACCTGCATGGTTTTCTGCTGTTTCCCCTGGGACAGCAATGAAGCCCCAGCCTCTGAAAAAGTCTTGGCAAGAGATGTTTATCTGAAATAGTTGTTCTGGCTCCTGACTAAATTAGGTTGTGGTGCATAAAACCATTTTAGTCAGTATTAACAACACTAAGAATTACAAACAAAAGTATGTGGTCCTCTGGCAGGTTTATTTTGTTATTTCTCCAGTCAGGACAGTTACTTTGCCATGACAGGCTCTTGGAAAATGGAATTAAGATGAGAAAATATGTATTATGAAATCAATTACAGTCTTAGTGGGATTTTTCAATGGCCAGTCAGAGAGCAGTATTATTCTATTCCTTGTCTGCATAATCATTCTACTAACTTATTTTAACAAATAAAATATGCTGCAAGAAATAAACAAGAAATAGAGAAAGAAAGAAATATAATAAGAATATATAATTATATAAGTGTCACATCTGATATAAACTGATATGGCTCTAATAAAGTAAATGGAACTACAATAATTTTAAGAGCTGAAATTCTGTCAAATCTTGACATTATTTCTGGCTGGGAATCTACATCTACAGCAGGGTGCCTCAGAACTTTCTAGGGAAACCACTGCTTATGAGAGGGGCAATCCTTTTGTACTTTACTGAATATACTGCAGTGTTTCATAGACAGTTGTTATTGATAGTGTATGCAATGTGAAGCAAAAAGTGGGAACTATATTTGAGTAAGCATGGATGACAGGAATACAACATTACTTTAAGCCTTTGATTTGCGGTCCTCTGAAAAAGCCATGCCGTATGTTTTGATGTAGAAGAAAAGAAAATGCTAAAGACTTTTACAACTGGGAGAATTTAGGTTCATTTAAAGTGGTAGCAAAGAAAACATGTTTGAACTTCTGTTTTGTTTCATTTCTAAGATCATTACATGTGGATTTTTTCATCTATTCAAAAAGAGATTGGAGCAATGACATTGTAAGTCAACCTTGATAGTGATCTGAAGACCCATGAACACTTTCTTATTTGCTTAGAGATGCAGTTAAAGGGAAACCTCATCTTCTGATGGCCTATCAACTACCACAAATGTTTATATGACATAAATATGGCTGAGTTTTGTGTTTAGATATTCATGTTTCGAATTCTAATTTGGCCCTAGCTTTCATTTGGATTTCAAATACTTGGCTGACCTGCAACCTGATACCTGACATTTATGAGATGCTTGGCTCACAAATAAATGTTGTTTCCCTCTTTACTGGTAAGTATGAAATTAATTCATGGTTTTAATTCAGTTTTTAATGTGCTATTTCCAATACCAATAAACCTATTTTCTCAATTTATCTTATCCTAGAAAGGGTTCTGCACTACTGACTATGCACAAAAAATCCTGACTCAATATGTTTTTTTCCTCTTCTCTGGACCGCAGTTGTCTTGTAAGAGTTTAGTGTACAAAAGCTTCCAAAACAATTTGGAGATAGATCTGAAAAGGGTGGGAGCAGTGAGAAAAATGCAGAAGGAAGTGACACATTTACTTATTCCCTTAACAAAAACTATGGATCTCCTAGTAAGTACAATCCCTGTTTTACCACAGATTTTTGTGTGGTTTTTACTAGCTCATTTAGGATGCAATCCACAAGTTTTTGCACAAAAAGTGACTAGGACCTGATGCCCAGACCCAAAACTACAATTCCTGAGGTGCCCAAACTCAGCTATTTATAACTCCATAGGCTCTTACATTTTTGCTTTTGCATGTGTGCAAGTGTTCTTCAGTCTTTAAGAACAAAGGCATTCTCCATCTGTTTTGTGTCCAGAATTCACATTAAGGACAAACTCAAGGCTGGGCTTCTCAAGAGGAGGTTCAGGAATAAAGTTATGGTGTCTCCGTTCTGTATGTCTGCTTTAGAGTCTAGCACTCACAATAATGGTAAGCATGCTGTAGATCCAGCTGTACATGTACTTTATCCACGTCATGCTTGGTCCAAAGAACTTTATATATAAGTATCTTAACTGTCCTTGGAGAAGGAACTGACTCCATGCTTTATCTCCCAAGTAGCGTACAGAGCAACTTGGTTATTCTTTCTCTGGTCCATTGACTGGCACAGGTTCAAGGGGTGAAATAGGGCATTTTATATTTCAGGATAATCTGCAGTAGAGCACTTCCCTTGTATTATATCAGCTGTGAACAAGATGCAAGTCTTAAACTTCAAGAAGGGAAATAAACCTTGGACTCCCCAAACAGAAGCTATAGAAAAAAAACCCTCATTTCGTTCCTGAATAAAAATTAAACAGTGTCTGTGCTTTATTCAGAATCATAGGATCACAGAACACCCCTAATTGTAAGGAACCCACAAAGATTGTTGAGTCCAACTGCTGTCTCCACACAGGACCATCCAAAATTCAAACTCTATGTCTGAGAATGTTGTCCAAACGCTTCTTGAGCTCTGGCAGTTTACTGCCAAGAAACTGCCCTGGGGAACCTGTTCCACGCCCAACCACCTTGTCAGTGTATAAACATTTCCTGATCCCCAAGCTGACCGTCCCTGACACAGCACCCTTGGGTCTTGTCACTGTCACCAGAGAGCAAAGATCGGCACTGTGCCTCTGCTCCCCTCTTGAGGAAGCTATAGGCCACCATGAGGCCTCCCCTCAGCCTCCTTTGCTATGGGCTGAAAAAACCAAGGGACCTCAGCCACTCCTAATACATCTTGCACTCTAGACCCTTCCCCATCATCATAGCCCTCCTTTGGATGCTCTATAACAGTTTTATGTCCTTATACTGTGGCACCCAAAACTGCACACAGTGCTTGAGGTGAGGCCGCACCAGTGCAGAGCACAGAAGGACAATCCATTCCCTCAATGAGATAACGGTGCTGGGCGTGATGTGTCCCAGGGTACCGTTGGCCCATTTAGCTGTTCATCCCATCCTTCAACAAGCGAAACAAATCACTCCCTAGCAGTGCCTTTCTCTCCTTCTGGTGACTGTAAGGGAATCTTAGATAACTAGTTTAGATGGCAGAAGACCACACAAAGCCTATCCCCAAAGCTCATGTGTCACCCTGTAGGTATGTTAGTCTCTGTATCTCAGCTTCCTCTTTATAAAGGGGTTCTTAACATTTCCTTGTCTCTGATTTTCTGTGCTTATGTAAGTATTGAAGTCTCTGAGGCCCTCACACAGTACTTTAATGGAGTCATATAAGCCTATTAATGTGCTACCAGTTCTGTGATTGCTGCTGGTGTTAGCTCACCTTATGTCAACTCTCCTAACCAAACAGTGATCTGGAAGAACAGACGTACAAGGAGATCTTTTACATGCTCTACCTTTCCTTTAGAAGTGCTATTCCCTGACGTACGTCTCTAATTGACTTTTCTCTGACAGGACACAAATGAAATTAATGGAACTCAAGTAATTTCCTGCCGTGCTATATTGGACTGTCCTACATAATTACTCTGAAGCACCTTTATTTCAAATGCACAAGGTAATTTATTGAAAGCCATCCTGTACATCCTTAAAGGTATCCAGGTGCTACTGAGATTATCTTCACTTCTTAAACGATGAGAATGTAAATCACTTTTTTTCTGTCTTCTCAGAGTATCTTTCTTACTGCATTAAAACAGACATAAGCCAGCTAACTCACCTTTATGGCTTCTATTAATTCAAATTTTATATGCATGCATGAATGATCATATATTATAATAATGTCTATAGCAGTAAATACTGCCAGTGTCAGGATATTATTAAAAATAACACACCATAATAATTGGAATTGGGCTTATATCTGTGATTAGGAGAAAAATACTAGGTTGTTAGGTTAACATCCAGTTACTCAGAAGACTTAAGTTGGTTTTATAACTGCTGTTCCGGGCATTACATACATACGTCTACACATTATTGGATAGAGTACTGTAGAATATTCACTTATCAAATATGTTAACCTATGGTAGAACCTGGAAAATCTGATCAATCTAATTACATGTGAAATGGTTTGTCTTTTAGTGATTTGTGGTCTTACACTAAACGTCACCTGTTAACTCAGCAATGATTTTGGAAAGACTCAACTAGCTTCCACTTACCAGAGAAAGCTGTCCATAGTAAACTAGCTGGCAGAATAGGTAATGCTTTACCACTAACAACATATAATAATCTGGAAAAAAAAAAAAAGTGCTGATATTCTCATCAGAAATGCAATGACAAAATCTTACTCTGAAATATTTCTACCTGTCACACTAAAAGGCAAAAACAAACACATCACAGTAAATGATTAAACAAAGCATAAAGAGAATCTAGGCAGAAAATAGCTATTTTTTGCCCTCTGAAAACTTTTTTCTTACCCTTTATTCAATGGTTTTAATAGACATTAGTAACTGAATTAGACATCTCTACTACTCTAGATCTGTAGTTTAATTGAAAGAATAAGCTGACTTTTGGGGGAATTACAACATTTACTTAACAGCAAAAAAGTTGTAATCTGAACTGAACCTATGTTAAGTCAGCTGATTCATCCTGATCTTCAAAATAAAGATGAAATGGAATGAATATTTGTAGAACTGATTTTCTATAAATTAAACCTTCAACACTTGTTTTGAAATATGCCTGAACTACATTTTAAAATTCTTCCTCTGCCTCAGGTAAATCCGATAGTTCGTCTTTCATTCTTCCAAATAATAACTCAAGCTTCCGAAGCATTTATCGTTACTTTGAGTCTATCATTCAAGACTACTCAGTTCAGACTTCTGTGACTAACCTTAGCAAACTTTCACTTTGCTTTTAAACCACAAAAAGGTTATAAAT
>WBMW01002829.1:17778-39175 GCA_013396635.1 Penelope pileata | reverse complement strand
TTTGATCTGTAACTAAGTTACACAAGTACATTACACCTCTTTAACTTACTTTCCACTCTGAAGACATTCTCTGGGAATAGGGTTAATGCTTTTAGCTTCGGTACAATAATTTCAAGATGTTTTCAGTCACAGAAAATTTAGTTTCACTGACTTCTACAGATATTTCTGAATACTTTTTTTCAGAAAGATGTCTGTGAAAACTATGAATCTGTAAATGTGTGTATCATTCCACTTACAACAGATAGAAAAAATATTTTCGACATGTAACAAATTTACCAATAGGAAAAACCTTGTTTTAAATAGTATTATATATTCCTTGATTTTTCTATGTTATAAATGATCAGATATACCAGGTATGACTGAAGTTTGCAGAAACATGAAAACAATAGGTGACATTTAAGGACTGACAAAAAAATATTCCCTCTATTTCCAGTACATTTCTCATTTATAGCAGAAGCATCAGTAGGTTATAGGCATAATTGCTAACATCTATATATGCCTTAGAAATAAGTATCTGAAATGTGATTGTGCTTAGTGAAGTAATGATTTCCTTCCAGCTTCTACTTTTATCTGAATTTTTATCTGATTTTTCCATCCACTCAGCAATACTCAGCTGGATCTCATGAAGCAAACATTAGAAAGCGGTAAGAAGGTGACCTGGGATGGCTCTTGAAAAGACAAAAAGGAAAACAAAAAAAAAGATTCCACATAGACAATTTACGTTTATCTTTCACCTCCCCCTGAGGTACTGAGGATAGTTCAACTGAATTGTTTCATAGCACACACATTTCCTCAGGACCAGCCTAGCAGTAACAGAGACAGTTGCTGAAATTCTGCTTTGAAAATAAGATTGAAAATAGGAACACTAGCAAATGCTACTGAACAATGTATATTGCTTGCTTTAAAAAAGGATCGTAAAATATTATAGATACATAATCATTATTAATACACAGTCATTATTAATTAACGGGTCAGAAATCTTTTGCTAGTATCCAGGCAAAATAACATGGTAACTTATTTACATAAAACATATATAATAATTCTATTTCTTTTGCATTTCAAAATAACCTGGAGACGTATAAAGATTCCCATATTCATAGAAAAAGAGATGGAGAAACCCATAGAAAGAAAGGTAGATATAAAACATGCTTATATTTACACTGCTCTATTGAGTGGAAAAATTGGGTGGAAAAAGAGGAAAAGAGTCAAATTTTTATTTGACTCCCTTTATTAGAAGGGAACAGAAGAGAACAGTCTGTTTCAGTTAGAAGGGACCTACAAAGATCATCTAGTCCAACTGCTTGACCTCTTCAGGGCTAAGCAAAAGTTAAAGCATATTATTGAGGGCATCGTCTGAATGCCTCTTGAATACTGACAGGCATAGGGCACCAACCACCTCTCTTGAAAGCATGCCCAGTGTTTGACCAACCTCATGGTGAAAAAAAATTTACCTAATGTCCAGTCTAAACCACCACTTGTGCAGTTTTGTGCCATTCTCATGTGTCCTGTCATCATTTCCCAGGAGTAGAGCCCGGCACCTCCCTCTGCACTTCTCCTCCTCAGGGAGCTGCAGAGAGCAGTGAGGTCACGTCTCAGCCTCCTCCAGGCTGGACAAGCCAGTGTCTTCACCAGTGTCAGCCAGGGGTAGCCCTATTTGCTACAACCATTGTACCATTGAGCCAGTTCATTTTGTAGCATCAGCCTCACAAGTGGACAATTTGTTCACAAAGATGCCATGAGTTACAGAATCAAAGGCCTTACTGATTCTGGATGAGTACATGAAAAACAAACCAACCAACCAAACCACTGATTTTTACAAGAATTTAAGAACCATTTTTAAAATCCGAAATTATTTCTGCGAGTCTCTTAAGGTTGAAGAATTTTTCATTATTTGGAAATTTTAAAACCACGGATAATGTTTACACAGTCTAATATTTGAGAGAATAGATGCACTTGCACTGAATCAGCTGTGAATCGATGCAAACGTATGAGAAGTTATTCAGCGAAAATAATGCACCAGGGCAAAAAATGAAGAATTATTCAGGAGTTTGTCAGCATGCAAATCCAAAACAAAAGAAGTTACAGAAACTGATTTTTCCTCTTGCATGACACATTGTGAAATATTCCAAGAAATCATAAACAATCATTCAGTAAATTGTTCATAATAAATCTGATTTGACTGAAAACAGGTACAGGTTTGCCATGGCCAATTCTTACAAGGATGCAAAATAAAGGAAGCAGCAAGAGGCAAAAAGACTGAGTTTTTCCCATCCTAGAAAAATCAGTCACAACAGGAGGGAAAAGCAATCTGTTGAAAGCAATCTGCACTATATCGAAGCCATGCCTGTGGTTTATCATCCCTATTTCAAAGGCCCTTTTCAATCCCAATCTGAACATATGTATCTCAAGGAAGCACTCATTTAGCTCTTGCCTTTGCAACGGGAAGCAGCTGTCACGACATGTGAAGATGCCATCCAGCAGCAGCTTCACAGTTTTGGAAGAGTTTGGGCATGACTGACTGGAACCTTTGCCTGTGGCTAGACTTCAGTAGATAATTCACATAAGAACATCTATTGCTTGAAGGGTTTCCTGAGAAGATAAACTCAGCAAAGCAGAAGCTCTAAGTATAAATAAGATCCTGGGTATCTGCAAGCACTCAGTCTCCAGTGTTTACAGCCTACTTGTCCTTTGCAGAAGTGATGACAACTTTAGGAAGTTTGTGTGACAAAATCCTACAAAGGGGCTCTTATTTAAGTTCTCTTTTTCTTCTTCCTGTACTGCTAAGTTTTCCCCATTTTTGGTAATACGGAAAAAAAATCATTTTCTCAGTTATGCTGTTCAATAATCTTTGTTTTCCTGAATGAATAAAAATGATCATCAGACCGTACAAATTAGTATCCTCCTCTTTTCATCTGCAAACATACTGCTTGTCAGTTTAGGAGAACAACTTGCGCTCTAGCGGCTTTCTCACACAGGTTGCTACGCTGTTGCCAGAGCTCATGACATTGGGAGTTGAATGCAGCCCCAAAGACGCTCAACTGTTAGCTATCAGCCAGCTCTGTGTTCTGCTTTTCATGTACAATCACCTAGTTTGTGCTACCAGAGCTTAAGCGGGTAAGCAAAGAGTATATCTGGAAAGAGATTCAAGGCTTGCACAAGGTAGAAGGCAGATTGGAAGGATTTTGTTTGTTGCTTTGTTTAACTGCACACAGGGATTTGATAACTGGCATGCTACTGTCATTTTCGGAGAAGTCCCTTCAGCATTTATGGTTCTTTGATCCAGTTCTTCTTTTCATTCCCCTGAAGCTCAACTTGAAATATGAATGGTTTGCCCCTCCCCAAGAGGTTAGTTCCCAGCCACAGAGCATGGCAGCTCATCTCAAAGCCTGCCTTCTGTTACCTGAGAAAAGGGCAGCCTGAGGTCTAATCTACACAATCAGGCTTCCTGCTGTAAAGAGAATCTAGTTGGAGTAGACAGGAAAGAGCCTTTGAACTTCTTTACTTTGTGCTGAACTTTAAGCTGAGAAGGACAAACTCATCCAAGAGTAACTTGGAACAGCCTCAGAGTTGCTCTTAATCTCAGGCATCAATTGAAAAAAACAATGCAGTCTGGATTTTCATAAATAAATGAAATAAAAAATGCACTACACATAGAAATTAACTGTCTCAGGATACAATTAATCCCAGCATTGATTTCTACATAGTGACAACATCAGGTTATAGATTTCTATAACATTTCTTAGTTCTGAAGTAAATGTTTGCAGTTTTCTCGCCAAACCTGATTTCACAGCTGAACCTAGCTCATTTGTGTCTATCTTAGGCATCATGACCAAGAGGGATCTCCTCTTGGCTGGCCATGCCCAGGACTCTTCATCAACCTGCTTCCTCAGCTGCCGCCTCCCACAGAAGGGCACTAACCCAGCCATGAGGGCTGCAGTGCAGCCCCCAGCCTGCCTCCACCCTATGCCCAGCGTTGTGCCTCCCACCTCTCCAGCAGGGATTTGTTGCTGCTGCTGCTTCTGCCACCCAGGCAGCAGCTGCAAACTACCAGAGGAGGCTGTGAAGAATGAGGCAAGATGACAGCAAGTGGTGGGAGACTTTCCTGTACCTCAGTATCACATTCACAGTTGTAAAGCCACCCATGGAATAATGTCTCATAAATATTTAATGCTGGACACAAGGATGTAAAGTTGAAATATGAAAGATCTCACTTCCTATATTAAGTCCAGCAGCCTACATTGTTACTAGGAAAGGCTCCGATGAGTCTGTTTTGTTCTCCTATATATTGAGAAGCTACTGAATCTTATGATTATGTGTTTCACAGCACTTTAGCCACACCACTGAAGATTAATAGGGTTACACAGGTGTCACTGATGGCATAATCTGAAGACAACCACGCAGATGTCTTGGAAGCATAATAAAGCCTGCAGCGATTCTATTACCAGCCATGAGACATGAAATGGAAAGAACTCAGGCTGACTGTCAGAGCCTGGGGTAAACATACTCAGCAGATTGACAAGAAGCAGAAAGAAAATAAAGAAACCAGAAAGAACTTAATTTGTAAGTTAAGCACATTTGATGTGGAAATCAGTGAACTGTATCAAATAAGGAACCCTCCAGAGTCCCTTCTGCATCCTCTAGGAGAAAGCTGCTTAGAACAGCTTCCTAAAACTGTAAGTTTCTAAGTGAGTCTGCCTAACTTCGTCAAAACCGTAGTCTACCCTTTGAATGATCTTCAGTGTATTCAATATGGTGTAACACTCAGCCCTTGCGGGAGGATTCCACTTCAGAAGCCTGAATAGGAAACTTGGATGTTTTGTGTGTATATCGTTTACAAGCTGCCTTTTTCTTTTTTTTTCCCCACAGATGCAATAAGTAAAAATATTATGGAATGANCTCCAACAGCTCCACTTCTTTCTTTCTCTGGCTAACATCACATGCAAGAATACACTGGCTTTTGTTTATTAATTTGGGTAGACAGTGACAAATTCAGCAAGTGTAATGACATTACGCAGAGCAGCAGTGCAGCTCGAAACGGGATTTTAATGTACCTGGACAGAGATACCAATTTCAGATGACTACAGCACTACTGCTATTTTACTGTAATGCTGGAACCTCCTCTTTCATGTCACTGTAATGCCACAGTGAATTTATTCTTGCTATTTATGCAAAAACAATTGCAATACAGGCAATTATGAATGTTCACACATGTAAAAACAGACAGCAAGTTTACCCAGAAAGCTTGCTGACATGGTAAATCTAAATGAACTATGCTTGTACACATACACTGTGACACTGGCTCTTCATGATATGTTTTCTCCTCATCTCCCTAAAGCAGATGGCCTGAAGAAATATCATTTCTTTTTCAAAGATCTGGGCAGAACAAAGCAGAGTGATTTACTCCATTGAGGGATGGAGATAGCACAGCTCTGAGCAACAGTTAGCTTTGAAGCACCCTTCCACTAAACATAATCCCAACATCTGAACTGGCACGGTGGTTCTTTCTACCATGCAACAGAAAAATTAAAAATGCTCTCAGATCTGTGTCGTTAGGCCCCACAGAGAATAAGACAAAACTAAATTCTTTAACTGGGGATCTTGACTGTGCTTAAACATGAGGCATATACTGACAGACCTAGATTGCTCAATATGTCTTAGTAGACCCCAAACTAAGCTTTTAGAACTTGTGAAGCTTTTATTCCATAATCTCTCTAATGGCAAAGATTTTGAGAGGTCTGGAGTTAAACATTACTGAACATTTTGATGTATCTCAGCACAATCTTCCTCAATTACCTTTCTCTTGTGGATCTTACCTGAATTATTGCATCTTTCTCTCCTGTACCATCTCCTTCTCAGGTTCCCCATCTGTAAAATAAGAAGCGTCAGTTGATGGTGCTGTTGCTGCCTTAGAGAGATCAGTGCACATGTATACCAAATTAGAAAGCTTTGATCCATGAGCTACCTAGACAAAACTGATCAGCAATGCTGAACAGAAGCCAAAACTCTGCTTAATTGAGAAGATAAAATTAGAAATCCCCAGTCAAAAATTTCAGATGGACTTTTAACATGATCTAAAGGAATACTTAGCAAAAATTTGCATGGCATCCAGAAAGCTGAGGTCTGGAACTGAATTTCAGATGTATTTGTGAGGTTAAACACGTGTTCGATCTTGTCTCTAGAGCTCTTAGCAGTGTCAGAAAAATTGAAATTTTGCCAAGCCAGTGATTTGTCAGAGCTCGTTGCCAGTCTCGTCCATCCCATGGAGAATCTGCACCCTTCTGCCAGGGTTGCACAAAGTGTCCTGCTCTGCTTTTCCTTTCCAACCTCAGATAGTGAGTGGCCAACAGCTAGGGACTGTGGACAGTCTTTCTCCATCCCCTTCAGGGATGGAGTTCAAAGGGATGTTACTCTGTTAAGATAAACAGAAGCATGATGTTTCTTTCTTTCTGCTTCCAACTTGCATATTAGGGAGATGCAAGCTGGCGTAAGAGACCGAGCGTCCCTCCAGCACAGCCAGAGGGACTGGCTGCCTGTCTGTGAAGCTGTTGCCACCAAACAATCTGCCTTCCCTCACACCGCCTCTTCCATTTGTTTCTCAAAACACTGCTCCTTTGTTAGTGCTGAAAGCATAATACTCTATCATCTGCCATAAGAACAAGGATCTGACATCAAACACATTGGTCTGCAGCTACAGAATTAGTATATTAAAATATCAATGGAGTATCATCTTAGCTGTGTTCAAATTTCAAAAACAGAATTGCAAAATAACCTGGCATATGGTTCCCTGAATAGTTAGCAGATGATAAAAATTGTCTGCCTACATTATTAAAAATTTCACCAGCTCAAGATGTACTTTCTAGTGTATTAACCCATCCAATCTTAGTCTAGCTTAGCTGATTAAACTTTTAATTCAGAAAATAAGCAATAAGGAGTAAAACTGCATTACCTGACTACTCAAGTTTTCACTTTGAACTACATAACAGCATCATAATATTTATTTTCTTATTATAACAAGAACATTACATTGCAAATAAGTGTGTGAATAGCCAGTTTAAGTTTCTTCATATTTTCTTTTAGATCTTTCAGTAGATTAACAGAACTGTATGAACTGGCCCTGCTTTGACCCATCTTTGAGACTGGGGAGGGCAGTGGGAGAGAAGATGGCTATTTATAATGCAAGCATGTAAAACAAAGAAAACTTTTGGAAACTGGAATCTCTTCACAAATGTTAACCTGACATATGCAGTTGCTGAAATTAAGCCTTTCTATAGAGAAACTAACAATATTATAAGATGAACTTTTGGGAAGATATCAAAATTCAGGCATGTATATAAAAATAATCTCAGAGTTCTTTCAGAATTAAAACCATTGGACAGTTGTACTAAAACACAACCTGGTAATATAAATATGAGATAGGAAGCTAATGAAAGACACCTACAGTAGCCATCAAAAAACCTCACTGAAATGAGAATAGTTTAATATCTGAGCAGCACATTTCTAATTTAATGCTACTTTCTGGATATCCTTCAGTAAACATTACAGACTGTACTTTAGACATCCTCAGATGTTTGCGTGTATCACAAAAAACAGACTATATATATTGGAGGAACTGAATTAGTTCAAGACATATTTGATTAGAAACATTTATTAATCTAGAGTTTCCCACGACCATGAAGCAAATATTTTAAATAAGATAATTTAAATTAAGTATGAGAAGAAACATTTCAGCAACAAAAGCTTTGGAAATACTGAGGTGAGTTCATCTGTGTGTACATCTGCAAGCTAAGCAATGACAAATACTGTATCATAAAAAGTGAAAGAGCCCCATGGTCCATTTCTCTATATGACGAACAGAGAAGTGCAGAGAAGAGCCAGCAACCCCAGAGTAAGTAGAATTCATTCTACATTAAAGCACAGTTCTACTCTAAATTGAACACTACTACCTGCATACATTCAGAGACATGGCTGATTTCCTTAGTAACTAAAATAAATGGCTACTCATTTCAAGTCCTGCTAGCACTGCAAAGAGTTCTAGAGAAGTAAGGTGATTTCAATTTTGGCTTATCAGCACTGGCATAAACCGAGTTCCCATTGCAAAATCTTCATGACTAATGAAACATACACCAGAAAAGGCATAGCTTTGACTTCCAGACTATAGGCAAAACTTCCAAAGATTTGATAATGTTTAATCCTCTTTCTGATGACTGTGCATCTTTAGTACGAGGTCACTGTGAAGATTATACATGAAAGCACATCATTTCTTAGCACATTAAGACAGAATCACTGTTTGAGACAAAGCACTAAAACAAAAATAGCAAGCAAGTCCAGAATTAAGACTACTCTCACTGGTCATGCAGCTCCATCATCTATGTATTTTAGTAAATGTTCTCTACCACTTGATTACTGAGGGTGATTCTGACAAGAAATGAACTACCAAAAACTGTTTCGTACCTCAGCTTTCTCTGATAGCTTTTTTAGAGTTTAGCTGACCTAATAATAGCTAGGAACCACAACTTGTTTCATGTTACTGAAAATGAACTCTTACCAACTTTATGAAGTCAAGATTTTAACTCTTTTTCCTATCAGTGTTGCAATTTCTTAGGTGATTGGTGAGTGTGAAACCCCAACATTTTCTTCACATTACAGCTAGGACTGCTAGCACTCGACCTTCTTTGGACTTTAAATATTATATTTTCTCAGTATGAAGAGTGGAACAAACTATAAAAGCACTCCTTTTATTACTTGTTAATTTCTCTTAGGTATGTTAGCTTGCTAAGATTGCATTGCACTGAACTTATACAACAAATTAAGGTTGTATTTTCAGCCTGGAAGAAGATGAACCATTTTGAAGCTGAAGAAATCAGAAAATCTTATCAAATGTTATATGTTACACTCTAAATCACCTGCAAAATTAGCTGTTAGGAAACTAGCACATACTTTAAGAAAAGGTGCATTGACAATCATTGCTCATGTACAATGCGTATGAAGCAATCCAGCATTCATGAGAATTGTCTGCTGAACAAAGGTGGCAAGCAAAAGAAACTCCACCTGGCATTCTGCACTGTAACAGAGGATAACTTAACGAGAAAGTAAAAGTTAGATAGCTTGTTCTATGAGAATAAAAAAAAATTAAAGTTACAACAGCTCCAGCAATCTGAGATTTCCGAGTCAGCAAGCAAAGATTTATCAGACTGTACGAAAAGCAATAAGGCTAATTTATTGAACAACGCATGTCTGCCTCATCTTCCGCGTTTTGGCAACAGCAGGAGCTGTCCTCCTGCAGAGCCATTGCATGCTGACTGATGCTGGGTGGGAAGGTTAGAGACAGTGCACCCGCCATGCCTGGCACTAGCTGCAGCTCTAGCTAGCAGCGTGTACTACTGCTTGACTCAAGACAAAGTACTGGAAAGTTGACTCTTTTTTGACTTTTAGATACAGAAACAGTAAGAAGTAAATGTACTGTAGGACATGCTGGTGTGTTCACCAGCATCCTGCTGGGTTATATAGGAGCTCCCAGGGCCCCGCAGGATTTCTGTTCTTGTTTTTAGCATTTCAGGATGGGCTGTACTCACTTTTTTGTACTTTTTTTGATGGGTAGGTTAATCCAGCAGCACTTCTCTTTAACTTCTCATCCTGTCTAAAATAGTAAAGAAATCCTCCTCACCATTATTGGTGTAACTGTCATCTACATTAAGCTCACAGAGTTAAACCAGGTATTATAGCAGTTATGTTTGGGGATTTTTGTGTGCATTTTTTTTTTTTTTTTTTAAATTTTCCTCCTGCAAGGACATCCCCCAGGAACATTTCTCGATGTAAATTCCATTGCAGTGCTATAATAATAAGGTGAGGTATGCAGCTAGGCATTAAAACATGTTAAACTAAGTGATGTCAACTGGCTGCAATGAGCTAGTTCCAGATAAGTCTAATAGATGCTTTCTGCAAGCTGAGATATAAAATGTAAACATTTTAATAGAGAGTTGTTTTAAACACAGATTCTATGCTACTTTAATCCACTCTACAACAGTGCTTTGGGAAATTTCCCATTTGTAATTGGCACACATGAAAATTACTCCTACCTGCATTGCTGTGTGTTAAGTCCTGTAAATTTAACAGGATTTTACTCCAAGTATTCCAATACAAAAATGTTGCAGGAAACTTTGACTTATAAAATTAGCACTCTCTGGCGTTTTCAATGCACTTACAAACACTGTGCAGCCAGATCATGACATCTTGCATCTTTGAAGTCCTAAAATTTGTATCATTAAAATTTCTCTGAATTGAATAGTTAGACACCATTTTATATGCTTGGTACAATGGCTTTGCACGTTAATTATGTTTAAATCACTGTGAGAGTCAAACAAGAATTTGACAGAGAAATAAAGGTAGTGATACCTGAGTAATTTAGGCACGTCAAAAACAAATTGCTGGTTTTTTTTTATCCTTTTTTATGTGACATAAGAATGGATTGCATCTGCATTAGTGTTTTCATTTGGTTATGATTTTTGTCATTCAAATGAGTACAGAGTAAGTAAGAATGAAAACCAGATGCTATTGTTCAGTGTAAACTATTTGCACGACAGTATTGAAAAGAAAATGAATAGAAAAAGTCTTTTAAAGAAGCAATTCTCACGTTTTCAGTCTTACTGGAAAAATTGTATAAAATTAACTGATGTATATGCAGTTTTGTTATAATCATTTCATTCTTTGTGCTGCAACATCTGAAAGCAAGCAAAAACTAAGGACCTTGAAGTGTTAAATACTAAGATTCCTATCTTTCTTTTCCACTGTTACAGTCAGATTCATTACAACTAATTTATCTGTTGCCATTTTCATTCCAGTTATAATTCTTGTCTGTTCTAGTTGTAACTCCTGTCACAGAAATGAAAAATTTGAAACCTTTTAGAGAAACCTGTTAATATTTTGTACTGTATTTGTTGGTAATTCCACCTCCACATTCATCTAGAGGCACAGTCTCATGAATACACAGGTAAAGGTTCACTGAGCCAACCAAATGATTCATGGAATATTAACAAGACGAAGCTTCCTTTTCCTTTCTGAATGGCATGTTACTACATATCACTACTCATTGTTATAAGTCACGCTGTGACATCCATAAGATGGAAGAAAACAGTAGAAAACTACAAAATCATTGATGTGCTTTTAATGTAATTCTTAGATGCCTGCAAGTACGATTAGACTGACATGCACGTACATTTCACTAGTCATGTAAGAGATTATCTCAGTGCATTGCATTTTAACAGTAGAATGATGTATTCCAGATAACTATGCTTTCCAAATTGACATAGGATCTGAAGTCAAGTCCACGAATGCTGGAGATAACTGTGACCTTTGACCTGTCCACGTCTCAATCACAGTGCCAAGCAATTACTATAGAATCACGTCTCTTGTTCTTTCATCATTTGGGAAGCCTCACATCTGAAAAAAATCACAGGCGTCAGCATCATCATTTCCTTGTTCTGAATAACAACGTTTTTAAGAAATTAGATCCTAAAGGAAAATCAATATGGATAAACTAAGAACTTGTCCACCCTGTGCAGTGCCCTTACTTGCAATTCCACCATGAAACCATCATTCCACAAGTTCTCTCATATGGACAGAAGGCAGTGAGTTCACTGCATTAGTGACAGGCTGCTAAGATTTCTTGAAGGGACTTTTCCTTCAAGTGCTATGATGTTTTAAAAATAATTGGAGAGACTGCCAGTAGCACAGGAAGTGCCCAAAAGCTTCAGAATTTCGCATTCAGCCATAAGAACTGTGCAGCCCTGGAAGAGACCCCCAAAGAAGGATTGGATTGTTCCTCCTTGCACCACCCTGCAGCCTTGCACCACTTTGCGCAAGCACCCGTGGCGGCAGCAATCACACTCTTAGCAGGCATCCCCACCACGTCACAGAGCCTTGAAATATGTGCCAGCATGACAGGTACAAGCAGGAGGAGGCCCACAGTCTTCTGTGTTGCCAGTAAATCTCCACTAGCACTACATCCTCCAGCTACATTTCCTTACAAAGAAGTCTCTTGCAAGACAGGTGCACTGTATCAACGCACTTCTCATAACACGCAAGGTTTGACTAGTTTAGAAATTAGTAACAGAAAGAAAGGAAGTATTGCAAGTGAGTTCCCAACTCTTCTTCCTCTAACACACTTTAATTAGGTATGAAACACAAAAATATTGGTAAATGCAGAGTGTAGGCAGACTGTGCTACCCATGTGCATTTACTCTAAATACGAATTTATCTGCCCGAGGACAAAATCTCTTTAGAGGACTCTGATCAACTCTCCACGCAGAGTGGTCAATGCTTACGTAAATGGGCAGCCTGTCAGACTTTAG
This sequence comes from Penelope pileata, assembly GCA_013396635.1. NCBI lineage: Eukaryota > Metazoa > Chordata > Aves > Galliformes > Cracidae > Penelope > Penelope pileata. Next base: position 26,828 of record WBMW01002829.1, on the reverse strand, counting down.
TTTTCTTCACTTTGCTTAATATGTGGCCTCAGGCTTCCTTTACTAAGCACGACTCTGCTCTGAATACATCTGGGAAGAACGCACAGAACTCTCATAATTCTAATTCAGCTTTTAAAAAAGTTAATCTTCTTTGAAAATTGACGCTACAAGAGATTTCCTCCTATTTTGCTGCAACAAAGGAGTTACCTAGGTCTGTTAGGAATATTTTTTAAACAACCAACCTTGGCACTTTCTTGCTCCATTGATACCTCTAGCACAACAGGATCTATGCAACTGCATAATACTTGCCAACATATGTGGGTGCTAAAATCCACAATTGTACTATTCTAGAATTTCATAGACTTACATTACTGTTTTTCCACTATCTCTCATTTCAGCAATGAAATGGCACAAAGCATCTAAGAATTCAATCAAGAAAAAAAATGCATAATTTCCGTCACAAACTACATTTAATAGATGCTTGTGAATGTTTCAGTATTTTTATTCTCCTACTTAAAATGCTCCTCTCTATGTCCAATTTGAGACACAACTTCAGTGCTACCAATGGGCCAGAGGAGCACTTGCAGCATCTCTGCTGCATTATGAATTTATGTGTATGCAGATCCATCTGTCCCACCATCCATACAACTAATTTATCTAACAGTTGTCATTTTCCATTCTATCAGTGGTTCATGACTTATTCAATGTTATTTTGCAAAAACATTTTCTAGTTCCATGAGATTGAAAACTGCAAAAGGGGAGAAAGCAAATATTAATTTCTCTTCATCAGAAATCCCAAATATTATTGGACTCTTTTTTTTTTTTTTTTTTTGAAGAGAGTAAAAATTTATGAGACATTCGTTACGAGATACGAGAGTTACATGTTATTCTATTTCTCTTAGCAAGGATAGAATACAGAATCATACACTGGGAAGTTTATTTTTCTTTTCAATTCCCACATTAACTCAGTAGTTCAAACAACACTGTAGTAGTTTTCAGGGGAGTATCTGTGTAATTTAGCATGGCATCTGGATGCTATCCATGTTCAAGAAGTAGTATCTACATGATGGAATTTGGATCTAGTTTAGGTGAAAGTCAGGATGTTTCTAATGTTATCATTTTTAAACATGGTTATTTTTCTCTTCCATTGTTAGAAAAAAACATGTGGATTTATGAGGAAAAAGAGCCATTCTAAATGTGATGAGTTTATAATCAACAAGATGGTCCATAGTGACTGTGGCTTTCAGGCATTCAGATTGAATTTCAGCTGTGTCTCAGAACAATAGTTAACTATCATAGAAATAATTATATCCTCATCTGAAGTCTATCAGACCTGACAATGCAAAGCATTTTTTAAGCTAGGCTATTTTAGCCGCTTTGTAAAATGCAAATCTACCAGTTGAAGAAAGAAAAACCTACTAAGAAAATAACAGGATTGTCGTGCAACTTTGAACTATCAAGGTTTCTTCAAAGAAAAAAGTGCTGTGTGTATGCATGCTTGTGTTTCATTGAAAAGACTGTATGTACTGTAAGCACATGTATGTTTCTGTACAGTATAAGTCTCGAAGACTTTTCATTTGAGAAAGCTTTCAGCAAAACTGATTTTTCCACATTCACATAGAGGTTTTTTTGTTTGTTTTTTTCAAATTCATCTGGAAAAAAAGTGAAAGAGCAAAAGCAGCTATTCTGCTAACACAAGAATTAATGAAGTACATTTTCTAATGAATTTAGTCTGCTGGCTGATTATATCAGCATCAAAGAAGGTCTGGCTAAAGTCTTTCCCACTGTTGAAGAATATAAAGGTATCTCTCAGAAGTGTGTGGTGCTGGTTGTTTTGAAATCTAAAAGGGCACTGCTGCAACTTCTCTTTTAGTTAGGGAACTTCCGAGCCAGAACTCTACTCGACAATCAGGGTACCCTTTATCAAACCTGCCTGGAAGCAGCTAATGCATTCCATTGCAGCCAACAGACCAAGAGGGAAAGAACAGCCGGTGGCACAACAGTGGGGTTACACAAACAGACAGAGTCCTTCCTACCCTCCATCTCCTCTGCCATATGCCATCTACTTGTAAAGGCCTAGTTTCCCTAGGAAACTTTGCTAAAAGGAAGATATATCTCAAGATTCACCCTTCCCATGTGAAAAGTGCTTAGCTATATGTTCTAATGAAGAGCTAGAAGGTAGATGGGTGATGTTTGTTTCTTTTCAGAGAAGAAAGACTGAACACCACAATCCCCCCCAGCAAATCTGGAGTGAGAAAAAGCATGAAAAACAAGCTCATTTAATGGTGAGAGACAATATTATGATCAAAGGAAAATAAGGCGTTAGAGTTACAGTCCAAGAGGAACATTTTCTCTCCTTAACACCGTAGTTGAACACTACAACTGTCCTTTGGCAACGTGCCTGACCTGATTTTGGCCGGTACCAATTAACACTTTCCAAAACAGTTCCTGAGCACAAGTCAAGAAGTAGCACAGCCCAGGGACTGCTCAGCTTTGGCAGCCTTGATGCAGCCACCCTGTCTGAAAGATTAAGGTTCAGCTCCATGAGCTTGAATAGTATCATGCCTTCTGGGTGCAAAATAGCCTGAATTAACTCTTTTCAGAAGTACAGATCCTGCAGTTTCAGCTCCTAAGGCTGCACATGTCACCAGAGATGCCATAATGACACAGTGAGAAAGGTCACAGGTTGTGTGAAAGGTTGTGTGTTCAACCACAGCTCAAGACAGGCAATTTGTGCTTTACTGACTTTGTTTCTAAATGATATTCTGAGCAACAGATGCATTGCTGAGATTTCAAACTCTCCTCAAGATACAGAACAAAAAATCCCAGCAACTTGTGTGTCAACCAGACACAAAGTTAGACAATTTGAAACTTGTTCTTATTTGAAACATGAATATGGCTTAGCATCTTAAAATTCAACTTTAGCCAAAATTTCAAATGGTAGTTTCAGTTCATGTTTTTCTATTTGTTTATCATGAAGTGTACTTGACTTCAGATCCTTTTAAAGTCAGAATGAACACATTTCATGTCTTAACTGTTAAGTAGCTGCATGTCAGATCTATAATTTTTGAAGTAGCACAGATATATCGGTCTCTTCCACTTAGGCAGTTCTTGCAGTTCATTTCAGATGAGCTGGCTTATGTTTCGGAAAGGACTGTAGATTAACTTCAGGTTCTTATTTCAAATAGAATCTGACAAGACCAGTTGGTACTCTAAAATGTAGCTTTTGGAGATCACACAGTCAAAGACAATACACTACGTCAACTAACTTCTGACCATCTCAATCCTGGTTGAAGAAAGTGATTCAGAAAAAAGAAAAGTCCTACTGGCAACACGAGCAACCAGACAGCATTCTAATGCAGATCAGACTGCAAAGGTAATGGTCAGAGTGCAATGAATAGAATAAATGATTTATTTTTTTTAAAATAACTATTTGGCAATTCACAGAAGCCAACACGGGAAAATAAACAACTGTGCTATGGGAACCCTGCTAGCACAGTCATTATTGATTAAACTGTACAGATTTAGTCCTCGGAATCTTGTACAGATGCAAAGAGCCTTACAGAGTGAGTAATGCAGGAAATGCAGTAATTGAAATTATTTCCCCAAATTTTCATTTATTAGCTGCAAAATACAGCATTTCAGTAACAGTGAAAATCACTGATAGTATTTTGCCTGTTATTTCTGAAAAAAAATGGGCAAGTGACGGAAAACAATCAAATACATGAATACTGATCTCTTTTCTACCATTCAAACAGACACAGTTAATTAGTCATGTGCAAGTCTACAATTATTCTTATTCGATTTACAGAAAGGTTCTCTGTGGGACATTATATAACATTTCTCTTGACCAATATTATTTGGATAATATAGCTATTACATTTTAGAAGGAGCTTTGAATGTATGTTCTCCAGGGAAGTTTCAAGAAAATGCCTGGCCACAGTCCTCTCAGATCAGGCTGGTTAATGGAAGGCTTACAGTGCACTTCTCTCTCAAAAACCAAAACCAGAATTATCCAACCTAAAATTCTGGATGTAAGTACCTATTGTCCAAACACTGTGGTTAATAATTAAAGACCAAGTTCTGAAAAGAAGATGTAAGAGCATGAGACTTAATGTCTTGTCTCCCACAAACTAATAACGTTGAAAGTGACATGGAGTACTTTTGAATATTAAGAAGCAATTCTGAGTAGATACAGCATCTATCAAAACTGGGCACATTACTTGTTTCTCAGAGTTCTTGGAGCTGCACTTACAAATATATATATTTTGCAAGTACTCTGTTAGAGATCTATGATATAACATGGTTTTAATAAAAACGCTAATGAAGATATATACTGATCAAATGTAAGGCATAATCTACATGTCTGAAAAGCACTAGAAAATCTACAGGCATTCATATATTCTGCAGATAAGTTCAAATATCTAGCACTACTGCAACACTAAGACAATGTTGTTCTGAAATAAAGACAATGGAAGAGACTTTTTTCGATATCTTAAATAATGTGGTCTAAATGCACATAGACAAAATACAAAAATGGTAATGAACTGATTTACAAGGACTGCTATTTCTAATGTTTTGCTATTAGCATCCAAATCCTGAAAACAATAAATAGCAGATGTTTGGACACAGGATCTAAAAATAGACTGCCATTTTATTTTGACATTAGGTCATTGAAAAAAGAATGGAATATTGCTGAAACAAGATAAACTTTGGGAAATATTTACTTCATTGATTTACCAGTATCATGACCCATGAGGTGTCAGCAATTTTGGGGAAATTTGCCTTATTAACCGACATCGACATTTGCTTTCTTGGATCTACAAACCAGTTGTTCAGATAGAAGTGATTTAAATAATATTCCAATTTCTTGTTCTTAGTATTGCAGAGAACTTGTATCCATATAGACTGATTTTGCAACAATAACAAATGATCCTTCTGGCATCATGAAGCTCCCTTGGTCACGTTAGTTAAAGCAACCTCTTTTGCAAAGGGAAATATTTAAAGATAAAGGTGAATACTTTTAGTTAAGATCTCTAAAACAAACTGCAACTTGAACACACCCAGTTCTTAAACTGATCAGAAGACCACAGTTGGAAGTCTACTTATATTAGTTCTTTCTTAAACTTTTGCCTCTCTTATTCTTGTCCTGCACTCAAATCCAATTTTCTTCTGCCAAACTTTATGCTGAATTGTGGAAAGAAGCCAGATTTGTTTCAGTGAAACTCAATAACAAAGCTGTAAGTATCCATTAAATGACCTAAAGCAATCTTCAATTCTTTTAACGTGCTGTTCTCTGATTAAGGATTTTTTTTCTTGTGTTTTAACATTAAAACCTGCCCATCTGTTCAAAGGAATACCATTCTTCAGTGGCACGGATAAACTAAGAAGGATTTGCTTTGGATGTGTCTTATTAGGTTTTGCTTTCATCACAACTGTATCTGGAAATTTGCAACAGGTAAAAGAATGACACTGATTAAAAGCTAATGGATGATATCTGAATTTGTTGGAATGAGACAATGTGGTCTGTTTCCTAGGGAAAATTCCTCCATTAGTGATATCAAGATAATTTCATGATTATAAGGAATTCATTTTGCTAAGGCAGTAAAACTGCAACCCTAGAGTTTTATTTATTGTCCACTAATATTCTTATTTCAGTCTAACACTTAGCTTACATAAAAATTCATTTAAAAGGAGAGCTTTCTTTTAATGTCTTGTATCTTTTAAAAGGACAAATATAGCTCTGGCATCTTAATTCTCTAATCACTTTACAAAATTGTGTAAAGAAAGTTTGAGAGATTAAATGTGACCTGACGAGAAGAGAAGACTGTGTAGATGTGATAGAAAAATGTGATTACTACCTGGTATCTTAACTGAAGACTCAAAAAAAGGACAATAATGATAGCTCTTCAGAAACCCAGCTACCTAAGGGCTCTACAAGAGAAAAAAAAGAAAAAGAAGTTATCACTAAGAAAGAAGGATACAGAAGAAATTCATTTCAGATTTTTGCAATGGTTACATCACAATCAAGTAGTAGTACCAGCTTCTTAAGTACTTACATTGGACGCTGATGAACCCACATTATATATGGATAAACCAAGGAACTGAGCACTCTCAGCTACAGGTCACAGAGTACCTTGATGGGAAATTATTTTATTTTCAGATCCTCAATGGAAATTGAAATTTTCAATAGTAAAGTATGAAAACATAAAAATCAAACATTATCACAGTACTTGTAGTCATATATTCTAGCAGTTAAATGATGCTAAGTAGAAACAGACTGGCCACAGTTTTTAAACAAAAAACTGTGTTTTTTTGCTAGCTGTTTTCACAGTAGCTGAGGTGTTAATTTGAAAGACAAACTTTTCATATAGAAACATAGGTGTGTTATGTTGGCCATTTATTTAGAGTAAAATCACTTTAGTTGTCAAATACATGTAATGTATTCTAAACATTTATATAAATTTTATGTCCACGGATTACAGGATTCAAAATTTCTAATCTCACATTCTTCCTTTGAGATAAGCAAGTTCTCTGCATTATCTTTACTTACATACTGTGCTACAGTACAGAATATGGCAAAGTCTCATGAAAGCTAAAGTAAACCTGTGAATGCAGCCCACAACTCTGGTCATGTTTTTCACTGCGCCATAAAATTATCTATTCTGTTTGGGATAAAATGCAATTTGAAAATTAATGGGTGCTCTAGGATTAGCTCTTCTCCTAAAATCTGAGACTCCTCGCTGACATTGTGTGATGTAGCTGGCCTTTTCAGATAGAGCTACTAATGCTCCAACTTCAACCCTGCTTCATGCACTAAATATCGCTCTTCTCCCTCTCACCTCTCATTGTTTACAGCACCTGCCTGAGGCCCCTTTTCCTCAGCACCAACAAAACCCAGCTGCTGCACTTGACAGTCTGCAACGACCTTCTCTTTATCAGTGTCTGATCCATTACTAGATTTTCATACTCTCCAGCCTGTCAATCACCTTTAACATTTTTCTACTTATTCTATACTTCTTTTCATTCTTTTTCTAACCTGGCTTCTCTCACCTCATCTTCTGCTTTTTCTTTGTCTTTGACTCTGACTGCTCAGAGTTAAAAACTCAACCTTTGCAGAAACTGCCTCATTGCTCCTCCAGCTTTCAATAAGACATAGCCTTGCACTCAATCTTTGATGTATTTTTTTTCTTCTCCATTCTTTATGTCTGGGTAATCTCATCTGCCAGCCTACATTCAACTGACATCTCTTCATCAAGACTTCTGTATTTACCATTGAACCATGGATGTCTCCAAATCATTATCTCTTTGTCTTCTGTATTTTTCAGTTGTAAGTCCCACAGCCTAAGCAATATTGCTAACATGCCACATTCACTAAAACTGTCAAAACTCTCATGATCTTTTTCCTGATTTCTGTACCATTCTTTTTTTTAATTAAGCTTTTTGTTTCAATCAACATCCATTCAGAATTATGCCATTTTCCTTTAGATCTTCCACCTCTTTCACATCAAGTGCATATTTAATAATTTATAAATTGACACAATTTTGATAGATTTACATGGAAACATTAAACAGTGTATGAATTCCAGAATATTGATTTAAAGTTTCAGCGTGGGATCAGTGTAAACATACAATACATTGTGTATTTTTGTATCCACATGACTTCAGCAGTTTGTCCGCTTCTTTTGTATAAATAAAAAAAGTAAGAGGAATATTCTGATAGATCTCTGCAATTTTCTAATATTCCAGCATCTTACTGAAGATTTCTGAAGTTTTATAATAGTTAAACATTAAAGATTACTACAAATAGATCCATTAACATCATCCAGAGACAAGCCAAAACTACAAAAAGTTTTTCATACTGCACTCATTGTTATAAAGCAGATAGAAGTGAAAAAATAAATAAATACATAGGAAAAAATTACATGGATGAGATTTTTGAAAAGGAAAATCTGAACTAGTGCAATAGAATTGAGTTGGCTGCACAAGAGAAAGCCCAGACACTGGAAGCAGAGCAACAGCAGCAGTAGGGATGAGCTAAACTGGAGATCAGTCAGAATTTTTTTGCTCCAATCCTACGCTGTGTATTTACATTAGCAGCTGTATAAGAAGCAAAGTTTTGGGTTAGTTTGTGGATTTTTATGCCTTCTACACTGTGGACATTTTTTTAAAGACTCAATTTCTATCACACTTAAAGGAATTTATCTGCTAAGACTATGACTGTTTTCTTTTAGGTGCATTTCAAAAAGTCTAGCCTAACCTTTAGTCCAGCAAGGCTTAGTGATTAGTAGAAGAAAAAGGAGAATTAACACATGCTCTTGAATTATTCAACATAAGCCTTGGAAAAGAGGCAGTGCTTCTTAGTCATTATGTATATCAGCTGAATGTCCACCAGACAAACAAAAGGCAGATAAATTGGCCAGCTGCTGAGCTGGCCATACCCAGGTGTTCATGCAGGCTAGATCAACACTGGAACCCAGACTGATGTTCTCTTTCTCTGTTTATCTCTTCCTCTATCACCCCGCACCCCTTTATCTTTTTTCCCCCCATGTAAAGTTGTTAAGTAATGCAAGGCTTATTTCTATTTCTCGTGAAGTCACGTAGTTTAGTCACACAGTTTAGTTATAACTGTAAGGCTGTGAATACTTTTAAGATAATTTAAGATAATTGTAGTACAGAGACTTCCTTTAAAATTGATAATTATGTTTGGACCTTGATTGCTGTTTCACCTTAATCTAAATGGGGTCATTTGCAAATCCTGTTACCTGGCACACATTACAATTAGTGGAGGAATTAAGAGTGTCATTGGGAACCAAATAGTAATTTAATATTGCAATATTTCAATACTTGAGCAGATAAATGTAGTTTGGGTCAGAATCCACTAACAGATTATTCAGAAGTAGCTGGAGCTCTGACAATGTATTTTCTGTCTGATGTGTATAACTAAGACACTAAAAATGTCAAACATGACCAGCATTCAAACACTGCACAATAAAAATCTTCTGAAGTATTGTTCTGACCATTTCTCTCTCCTTTTTTTTTTTTTTTTTTTTTTTTTTAAAAATAAAAAA
>WBMW01002829.1:3976-17772 GCA_013396635.1 Penelope pileata | reverse complement strand
TTTTTTTTTTTTTTTTAAAAACGAATAAAGCATAGAATTGGATTTGGGCTCAGAAGTATTTTTGAAAGTAATCAAAGAGTGCAGAAGTAGATGACCCTAGACTACTCATGAACAGAAAATACAAAATGTTCTCTAAGAACCCAAAACGTTTATTCTACTCAGCAGAGGAACCACTTCATGACCAAACTTGAATAAGATTACATTCTCAGACTGAGAAAACACAGAAGTGAGCTAAATCTACCTCACAATTAAGTACAAGCTGATACAAGCTGACCAAAGCTGAGAAGGCCTATGGAGTGCTGGTGAACTTGCTCCAGATGCTATCGGTATGAACATCCAGCGACCAGCATGTCACAGGGAGGGTTTTAATTGCTGAAAGAGACAGTCAGTGGCACCTATCTAAAGTTTTGCACAGGGGTGTCAGTTCTGCTTCAAATCAAGGGTTTTGTTTTTGATGGTTTAAATGGATCATCTATTGAAATTTGAAAACCATGCTGCTGGTTCCAGATGAGCCTGTTACTGCCACAGAGAAACACCAATCTTCATACGAAGTCCAGAATTCTCTCACACATCATGTTGATAACCAAAAGGAAAATGTTTCAAAGCATTAATACGGCCTGGGGATGGATGTGACCTGCTGCAGGTGAGGAAGGACCTGCCACCACACTTCAGCTGAGAACTAACCCCTGCTTTCTCAGATAAACTTCAATGATATCCAGCGATATTGGATTTAAGTCAACTGAGAAAATGTGCCCCTAACTGTAAAATTTTGTGAAAAAAGATTTGTGTAAAAATCACAAGCTCTGTTTTCAGATGCCTGCTTTACAACCAGGAAGCAGGGAAATAATTCTACAAATGGAGATGAAGGGTGGCCAGCTTCAAAGATATCAGAGGTGAGGTAAAAAAGATGCTGATTTAAAGGGGAACATAAAACATTTTTTTTAATAGCAGAGCCATATTTAGCTAATGCATTCATACATAGAGTTAAGTTGTATTTAAAGCATTCTATTTATAATTGTTAATTCTCCATTTCCTGCAAATCAGTCTAATGAGACATACACTTGATTTCAAAATAATTTTTTAAAAGTTAGCATAAATTGGCATGGCTACATAGAATTTATTCTCACTTGAAAGATCTAAGTTGCTATGTTTTGAAAATAACTTACTGCATAGATAGAGCAGGTGAAGGGGGCAAGAAAGCTTTTATCACCATGTTGCTAATAATGCTTTCTGATAAAAGTTTTATTTTCAGTTATGTGCTTGCAATCTATCAAAAGTCTGCCCCCACAAAAAGTTAAGAATACTTTCAGTGAGAAACCAAGAACTCTTTTTTAAACCTTACTGTTTACATTCCTGCTTTTCATCTCTTCAATCTGTTTTTTGTTTGTTTGTTTTTAATTGTAGCATGCATGGCATTGCTTCCTTATTGGTACTACACCAAACTCTGATTTGAAGTTCCATTTGTAGTTTCAAAACAAGTAGTATAATCTGCAAGTAATTACTTAAAAGCATTTCTTGATAAACGTGGTGTAGAAAAGAAAATGTAAAACACACTTAAATCACTGAAGTCTGAGGTTCATACCTGCACAGAATTTGGAGTTTAAACAGTTCCACAGCACTGAGTGGCCATAGGGAATGCCCTGTTCTGCCCTTTCCTTTGGGGCGAGAACATATGATTAGTTTGTGTTCTGAGGAAGAGTCAAGCAAGTTATAAGGAGCATAAAATAAGCAACAATGGGTAAAATTCCTTTTTGCCCATTTCCTACATCACAGACATTGGGGAGGAAGTGGGATGCTTCTTTTTTGAAACTACATGCAAGCATGGAAGAAACAGGCAAGGCTCAGAAGGGAGTTTGAACCATTACCATTTCCTATCAGTATGTAATTCATTTTCAAAGTGGTAGGTAGCCCATAACAACTGTTCATATGCTTATTTACAGAAACTCATGTTTTCCAAACTAGCTGGCTTATCAATCTGCTAAAGCCTAGAAGAAAAAGATTAGCATTATGCAGAAAGATAGATGAAAGTCAATGAAGTTCAACAAATGTAGCCTGGAAGAAGTCCAGTTTGTGTCTGATTAGTATTTGTAGGTGCATTTGTAAATTATTCACTCAGTTTGTCACTAATATCACCTTTCTTCCCGGTGACTACTTTAGGGAACTCCAATAGTTTTTTAATTAAAATTCGCTAAAGCCAAACAGACTATTTGAAGTTTGTCCATACCATTAATCCTTTCAGATATCATGCTTTTAGACACCTCAAATACCTCAGGTATGCTTGTCAGACACTAACCTCAAATTAAGGTAAATTTTTTAAAGATTGCAAAGTTTGTTTAATTTCAGAGGCCCGTATTTACTCACAGAGCACTGTCCCAGAAGATACAAAGTACTTGACAAATTGTAAATCAAAGTAAAATGTCTTTAAAGGAAACATGGATTTCTTTGAGGTTGTATAACCTTTTTGCTTTGCAAAAATCACGTTAAGTAGTAGAAGTTGAGATAAATGGGAAAAAAAAAACAGAAAAGCAGAACTTACAGTTGGCTGCCAAAAAATACGGCATTGCAGCTTTTTTCTTATCTAAAATGAAAGTTACAGAAATGGCAATGTTAAGAATGTATGAGTATTTATGTAGTCCCAAACTGAGCTGGCTGTATCCCTACAGAGTACTGCTCACAGGTTACCAGCTGAGAATGTTTTCAGCTGTACTATAAGGAGTGCAGATCAAAACACAGACCCAGAGAGTACTTTTCCATTAACTTAAGGGGGCTTTATATCAAAAGGAAAATAGCGCTTCAGCGGTCTTTAAGGAAAAAGAAATAAAACAAAAACACGAGAAAAGCATCTGAAAAAAGAACTGTGCTAAAAAGTGGATCTGTGACCACTTTCATTATATAATTACTCTATCATTATGCAAGAACAAAGAAATTGAAAGAGCTGGTTAACTTTTTTCCATACTTAAGCTCTAACCCAACTTTGGCTAGATTCTAATAGGGACTTCAGAATAAAATTCTCTATTATGTTTCACTTCTTGCTTTCAAAGTAGTAAAACATAGCTGAGAGAACTTCCCTCCTGCAGAAAGTAGGTAGGTAGTCTGGAGGGGCTGTCTGATATGGAAACACCTTCTCAAGGCATTGTCCAGAGTCCTAAGTGCTTCTCTCTCTTACATCTCTCACTCTGTTCTGACAGTGCTTGTGTAAAGGTGGCTATTCTGAATTACACTGAGGAGTACTGCACAAGCAGGAGCAAACCAAAAGCAGACAGTGCAATGATAGCTTCCAAATGCCTGAGCCAGCCCACTCTTGTGAGATCCAGGTTCTGTGCCATTGCAATTAGTAAGATTGATGGTTTCACTAAATACATTTATACCAGAAAGCAAACATGAATGGTTCATTTGGGAAGACAATTATGTATTTTTATCATTCAAAACACTAGTTAATTGAAATCAGGAGCAATGTTTCCCTAAAGCCAACAATTCCCACACTGCCCACTACAGAGGCTCTGGAACTTCTAAATATTTAAGCACTGCCAATGCTTTAGGATGTTACCAGTGCAAATTAATCACTGAACTTCTGCTGGAAGGTATGAAACTCACGTAAATAAATCCATTTTGAGGGGAAAACAATTCCCACATCCAAACACACAGTTTGCTATGCATGCAGCTATTTTTGCAAACCTTTACCGTCCAAATTAGGAGTAAATATTTGGATTTATTTTGACTAATATTTGTTCAGAGAAAAGTGATAAATAATCCTAACAGTCTATTTTAGGATAGAATGTTTTGCATGTCTTATGTTTTTAACATATTTCAGTTTATTTTAAATATACTATCATAGAAAATGCAAGTACTTAGCTAACAAGAATGTCACGAAAGCTGGTATGCCAACATCTTAAATGGAGGAAGTTTGCTAATTTCATAACTGTTCTGACATTTCCCTGCATTGTTATTTCAGTCTTCATTATTTCTTACAATCTTCTGTTTTCCCTTGAAAAAATAGCTTCCCTAAGTACTTTAAACTATTTCAATATATTCCATAATTCTGAATATGCCATAATTCTATTGCTAAAGCTACCACTCAGAGTTGTATTGAAAACATGGGGTGATTAAAAAAAGAACTACAAGTGCTTTCATGCACTTTCAGTCTTTCTAGGTGTTTGCTTACAACTGGCATGAGACCAGAACCTCTGGTAGAAGAGTAACTATCCAGCACTACTGTACAGGTGAAGATACTCTAAATTTTGATATTACAGGCAATAAATATTTTTCACATCCCTTTCTATTTTATTGCTAAAGAAATTCCAAGGAGTCATTAAAAGTTGTCAGGCTGGCAAGGTATTACAAGAGGACAGATAAAACACGCTGTGCACAGCACAGTCTCTTTCTCACAGTTAGAACTGAGGGTCAGTTGGAGCAAAAAGTACTGTAGGCTCCAATGAAAGATTTAGGCGAAAGTAAGTAAGGCTTTTTATCATGTTCACCCTTTCTCTACATGCCTTGAATCTTTGAGGGAAGGAAAAAAGTGTTGTTTGAAGATGCTGGTTCTGAGTCAATCAACTGCACAGTTCCTGGGAGTTACAGAACTTCCACGTACCAACTTCAGCTGGATTGAGCAGAAACTAAAAAAAACACACAAAAAAACCCCACATTGCTAGAACAAGCAGGTCACATCATTTCAGCCTCAACGAGGTGTCAAATGTCAGGCCCATCACTGGAAACAAGAAATATGTGAATACATGCAATTCACCTTTTCTGGTCTCCAAGAATTTGTTCAGCTCCAATGACTCCATCTCAAACGCCACATGCAGAGATGACCTGCACAGCCCACAAGTTTCACAGCCACTGCTGATTTAAGCACCTTTCCGAGACTCCTCAAGTCTTCCTCTGCTCTTTTCCTATCCTCCTTCGCACAAACATCTGTCATTCTTCCTACAAAGTGGAGATTTCTTGCAGCCTTCACTCGCAAGGGAATGAATCTTCCGAACTCAGACTGCATCCTCAACTTCAGCCTAACATGCGCCCAGTGTAAGTGAAAGAAAAGAGAAGTACTTTCTTCTCCCTCATCTTTCTTGCTTAAATCTTTCCTTAGGCCAAAGAGAAATGGAATTTCTTTGTATAAAGCAGCAGCATTCACGCTAATGAGTGATAGCTTTTTGGGTAGCTTATTTCACACCGTATTTAATCATAGATGTATTTCAGACATGCCCCTAACACAGCTAAATCAACTACAGCTGGATGAATGCCTGAAGCAACTTGAGTAATTACAAAAATATTAATCAGGGACTGCAGACCAGATCTTATCCAGAGTGGTACACACATTGCCCCAAGGCTCTGGATCTGAGAAACTGACTGTCCTGAAAAATCATGTTGTGAACAAGCATGCAGTGGGCCCAGCTGGAGCACATGGCAAACCACTTCATGCTGCATACACTTTTGAAAACAGCAGCAGTACAAAAATTGGAAAAATAGAGACATTTTAATAACTTTTTTTTTTTTTTTTACAGACAGAGGGAATAATAACACTAGTTTCTTCCAGCTGTCCACGAAGACAACTGAGTTTATAAACAAAAAGTTCATAATCTAAGAGTAATAGATTTTGCTTCCTCAGGCAATGTAGTGCTATAAAAGTGTTTTAAATGGACTTTCCTCTATGTAATCAATACAGCTTTCACAGAGAGATTGGTTCTGTTCCAAAGACTTTTTTTAGCTGCTTGCACAGGACTCTCAAACACCAAACAGGTCTTTCATCAATTCCTACCTTATAGCTCTCTCCCATTTCTTTACAATTCTTCTTCAAAGTACACTGAAGCTAAAGGTGAAAAGTACACTGAATCTAAACATGAAATACTCTATTTAAATTAAAACCCATTAAAAACAAAACAAAAACAACAACAAAAAAACCCTCATAGTTTGTAAACCAAACTGACGCTGTATGCAATCTAAGTTTTATTGATAGAAAAACGTATATATTTCATAGTATGCTTTGTGATAGCCACAATCATCCTCAACTGAAATTGTGTGCCAGGTGTACTCTGTAGATAAAGACTTATAATAATGTCCACAACAAGCAGAACTTAAAAATATAACCCATAACACAGAATATACATGAAAGTATCAGCTTATCTAAAAGCAAAATGCAGGTTAGTCTCAGTTTCCAGCTTGCAACGGGTAGTTAAAGCACACAGTCTATTCCTGAGTAAGAGAGAAATTCATGATACCTGAATGGAACTAAGTCATTTTTTTCTTAATCTTAAATAGTACAAAGCAATAGCGCAGAAATCCAGACAGTATGTCTAGTTGCAATACGATTTCTTAGCTCAAGATTCTTTTAGCTTTAAAATTGCTAACATAATGTAATTAAAATCGGAATACTTGCATTGTTATCAAAAAAACTTTACATAGATTTCTCACTTATGGTCTTTATCATAAGATTTTATCCTTTCTCTTAATCACAAGGAAGACTTTAGCATATAAAATCTTGCATGCCACTGATTGAGAAGAACACATCAACAACGCTCCTTGACAAACTATTTTAAATGAAAGGAATGCCACAACATACAGTGCTAATTTAAAGAAAGAAACCTTAATATGCTGTGTGATGGGAAGGTAGTGCAGGTGGAAGGGTAAAGATAGGGGTCCCTTCTCTCTCCTTTGGTCTCCTTCAGAGTAAAGAATTCAAAAAAGATTCTAGAGAGAAACAAATCTGCCCCAGCCCACGGGTATTTTTTTTTTTTTGTCTCCATGGAGATACCATCTAGTAACGAAATAAGCATTACTGCACTTCAGTACCTTCAGTGCTTTTATACAACTCCTTGACATTGCAGTGAAGACCACCTCAGGGATCAAAACCCGACTGTGATAATGTCAGTGCACAGAATACATCCCTGAAAAACTTTGTGTTTATCCATTTTCCTAATCTATGTGCACTTTCTTCCTCACTAAAGTCAAACTTTCGGGACCTGGAAACTTGTCTGACTGTGAAGAAAAAATAAGTGCCTATTGGCTCAACCCTTCAAGGAGATAAGCGCCCACAACTCAGAATCTACATTCTGAGATTTTAACCTGTTCTTGTTCAAGAAAACTTATTTTGACTTCTCTTGCAGGAGTTTTGCATAATAAGGAATGATAAGGGCTTGTTTGCAGATGGAAGCCACTGAAATGGATTAGGGACTAAATTCAAAGTCTAATAGCTGTTCTTCACTAACTCATCACATGGCCAAATTTAGTCTACAGACGAATGTTCTTAGTGTGGAATTATAACGCTCACAGGGGAGGTACTGTAGAATAGCCATTCTGGATTATTCCAAAAAACAAGAATAAGAATTTTACACAATGGGAGCTGGAGCTGCTCAGTGCATTTTACAGCTGTTCTCAAACACCACTCAGTTTACCCATGTAAGTGGTAAAAGAATGCCAATGAGGCTATTCAAATAAGTGAAAAAAATTGGCTTAACCTCAGTTGCCTAAACTTAAGGTTGTTTCAGAGATAATAGGAGAACTTGGGTTTGTTTGATTTGTGTACGTGTGGCAATTTTTGTTTGTTCATTTCTTTCTTTCTTTTTTTTTTTTTTTTAAGTTATGGGAGAAATACTTTTCATCATTTACAAGTAAATATTGTAGAGACAGTAATAATATTTAGATAGATGAAAGCGACAAAGAAACAAACAAATGTAAAAGTACAAGAACCATTACGTTACATTACCTAAAGCTCCAGGTATGGGTACATTCATGCATTAATTATATTACATTCTAGATATCTTTCTTTGAGATTAACCATATGAAAGTGGATATTAGACACTGTTCATTAATGACAGTCAATTATCTCGTATTTCTGATTTCCTGTTATTTTTAACACCTATGAGCTCTGGTTGTCTTATTACCTTCCCATGCCTAGCAAGTGCTCTTGGAACTCAGGATTTCAGGAAAGATCTTTTTTTCCTGTGATCAGCAGAGTCACCAGTAAGTTTGTACACAGTCTGGTCTGAGAAGCAACAGGAACTTGAAGAACTCTATTCCTGGGCAACCCGATCTAGTACCTAATCTGGAGGTTGGTGGCCCTCCCTGTGGCAGGGGGGTTGGAACCTGATGATCCTTGGGGTCCCTTCCAACCCCGGCCGTTCTATGATTCATTTTTTGGGGAGAGGGAGATATTTAAGTCAGCCTCAGCAAAAGAGAACACAAAGAAATCATCCTATTGTATCCTTATAATCTATGTGTTAGGTAAAATATTTTGTTTACTGCAAAGGGGAATACTTCGTCTACTGCCTCAAAGACTGAGCAGAAATTAAGTTATGTGGAATTTTATTTATTTACATAAGTTGAATCTAAGGGAGTATTTCTATGTACAGTATATACTATGGCAGGAGTCTGACGTGTTGAGTTATCTAGGTACTACAGCAACAAAAGTGATAGTGGTCACTTACGGGAGGTTTCCTAAGACTATTTCTGTCATAAGGAACAACCAGGCATACAGTATGCAACCATCTAATAACCAAGTTAGGTTAGCCTTTCCCCTCCTACCTCAGCGTCAATCTATTACATGCCTTCCATCCAGAGCAGAGTGAATGGCTGCATGTCCATTTAGTAGTGCAAAAGTAAAAAAAACTAGAGTAGCAGCTTCAAATTATTTCAACTATTGATTTTGGAATCAATTTTGGCACTCAGGAGGTGGCATCTACAGCTGAGACATCTTGGTAGCAAGTTTTTGAACTCTGCCATTAGGTGTCTACTGTCTCTTGTTTCAAATGTCACTATTACGGCATTCATATTTTCTGAATTTAGCAATGTCTTTGCATTCTACTGTAGTGCCAGAATGATAAAAGATGCCAACACCCACTGCTATCTATCTTCCATAATTTTATCAGTGAAGTTACTGCAGATGAACTAAATAACAATGAAAATATATTTGAGGTGCTGATCTACGATTAAAAAAGACTAACTGATCTACACCAGATATCTTATTAACGAACTAAGACTTGCTAATTCTGTACATGCACAAGTGAATGGATAAACCTTTACCTCAGTTATGCTGAAGCATTTAACAACCATTTACTTGCTTACTGAATTTCTCTGATAACATCCCCTAGTGCTAGGTCACAGCTTTCCTGAGCAGAGCTCTCTTTTCAGCAAGAGTGCTTGCTAAGAATATTTCTATGGAGTATCTTTTCACTCGAACTTAAGTGTCTTGTATCTTGCCTCCCACATGACCTTACCTGACAGTGAGTATTTTTCTGATGCGCTGTTTTGATCCTCTTCAGTTTTCTGCATCTACTTACAACCACCTCCTAAGCCCAAACTGCTCCAGGTATTTTGGATAAACAGCTTACTCTGGTGGGGACCCTTAAAACACACCTTCCTATTTTAAACCATTCATGTATTTTATTTACCATCTTTTAAATTTTCCTTTAATCTGTAACACCTCTGCATATTCCCTATCACACAAACTTATTTTGCCTTATTTTTCCATGACCCACTATATTTTAAAAATGCACATGAAATGCATGTTACAGTCCAAGAATTTGCAATGCTAGTGAATATTGAACCAGAAGAAAATACTTACAAGAAATGTAGGCCAAGGAACATTTGTACAAATATAGATATTGTTATTATACACTAAACCAAAAATAGCTTGAAAATCAAATATAAGATACTTATACTGAAAAAAGACAAATGTTACACTTGATTATATTAACAGTAACAGCATGTGTCAAATTAGTGCAATAATCCCGCCCTGCTCAGCAATGCTCAAGTTTCAAAGCAGGACTGACTGGATTGAGTTAAGGACGTGACATTTTAAAGAGAAATTGAAAACCATGCAGATGAAAAAAATGAAGGTGACAAAAATGGTTTGGAAAACATGATTCAGACAGTTTATGTTTCACATCCTTTTCATGTGTATAAAGAAAACGGACCTTGAGAAATATCCCTCAAAGAAAAACAGAGTAAAAATAAATGGACATTTTCTCCAATATTAAAATTGCTGTGTTTAACACTATTTAATAATTTGAGTGAAGAAAGAAGATGAAGGGGCATAATAGTGGTGTTATGTCATGCTTTACAACAACATCAAGATATCTTAACAGCGGCATGTGAAGAATGCACTGAAGGCAATTTGAATGCATAGTACGTGAATATTTTCATGTATGTACTGAGGTGAGATCTACATGCTCTACGGTTGGTAACTGAACAAATTTTCAGCACTCGCTCTTAATTGCCTTTCCTCACCACATATCTAAACATTGTGCTGAGTAAAAGGTCTTTCATTTCCTGAAAGGGCATAATTTCTCTTCTAATAATTCCTAGTTCTTGTACAACGTTCATCGCTATGATTAAAATTTCACAGAAAATTTCCTTCTAAAAAAATTTTAAGAATTAAAGCCAGATTACTTCCTTTTTTCTTCTTAGTCCTAGAAACGCTTTGCAGAAGGGAAATAAAATTAGACCTGGAATGTTTCATCTTGTCATCCATCCATCTAGAAAGCCTTCTTAAATACAGTTTTCATAAAGTCAGAAAAGTATGTCTAAGTACATGGTCTTTTAGTTTAATTAAACACTACAAAGCAAATTAGTCCAGTGTGTAATTAGAATCACAGAATCATGGATCCTTGGAGTTGGAAGGGACCTTTAAAGGTCATCTAGTCCAACCCCCCTGCAACGTACAGGGACACCTACAGCTAGATCCGGCTGCTCAGAGCTTGGTCCAGCCTGACCTTGAATGTCTCCAGGGACGGGGCTTCCACCACCTCTCTGGGCAACCTGTGCCAGTGCTTCACCACCCTTACTGTAAAAAACTTTTCCCTTAAATTTAACCTAAATTTCCTCTCTTTCAGTTGGAAGCCATTCCCCCTTGTCCCCACAGATCCTGCTAAAGAGTCTGTCCCCCTCTTTCTAATCGCTCCTCTTTAGATATTGAAAGGCAGCTATCAGGTCACCTCGTGGCCTGTCACCTCGACAGCCCCAGCTCTCTCAGCCTGTCCTCATAGGGGAGGTGTTGCATCCCCTGGATCATTTTTGTTGACCTCCTCTGGACACGCTCCAGCAGGTCCATGTCTCTCCTGTGCTGAGGACTCCACCTCTGGACGCAGTGCTCTGGATGAGGACTCACCAGTGCAGAGCAGAGGAGCAGGATCCGCTCCCTCGACCTGCTGGCCACGCTTCTTTTGATGCAGCCCAGGAGTCTGTTGGCTTTGTAGGCTGCGAGGGCACATTGCTGGCTCATGTCCAGCTTACCATTTACAAGTACCCGCAAGCCCTTTTCGGCAGGGCTGTGCTCTATCCTTTCATTCCCCAGCTTGTACTGATAGCAGGGTTTACCAGGGCCCAGGTGCAAGACCTTGCACTTGGCTTTGTTGAACCTCATGAGGTTCTCCTGTGCCCACCGCTCAAGCCTCTCCAGGTCTCTCTGGATGGCATCCCGTCCCTCAGGCGTGTCAACTACACCACACAGCTTGGTATCATCTGCAAACTTGCTGAGGGTGCACTCGATCTCACTGTCAATGTCACTGATGAAGATATTGAAGAACATCAGTCCCAGCACTGACCCCTGAGGGACCCCACTCATCACTGATCTTCATCCAGACACTGAGCCATTGACCACCACTCTCCAGGTTCAATCCTGCAGCCAGGTCCTCATCCATCCAACAGTCTACCCATGTCTACCCATCAAGTCCATATCTTTCCAGTTTGGAGAGAAGGATGTTGTGGGGGACCGTGTCAAAGGCCTTGCTTTAGCCTAGATAGATGACATCAGTGGCTCTTCCTTTGTCCACTGATGCAGTCACACCATCACAGAAGGCCACAAAGTTGGTCAGGCAGGATTTGCCCTTGGTGAAGCCATGCTGGTTGTCTCGTATCACCTCCCTCTCTTCCACGTGCCTTACCATAGCTCCCAAGAGGATCTGCTCCATGATCTTCCCTGGCACAGAGGTGATGCTGACAGGTTGGTAGTTCCCCAGATTATCTTTCCTGCCTTTCTTAAAAATGAGTGTGATATTGCCTCTTCTTCAGTCACCAGGGACTTCACCTGACCGCCGTGACTTTTCAAATATCAACGAGAGTAGACTGGTGACTGCATCAGCCAATTCCCTCAGGACTCTGGGATGCATCTCATCGGGACCCATAGACTCGTGGATGTTCAGGTTCCTCAGATGGTCACGAACCTGATCTTCACTGACAGCAGGAGGGACGCTGCTTCCCCAGCCCGAACCATTCATCTGGGGGTTGTGCAAAGAGCAGTTGTCAGAGAAGACCGAGGCAAAAAAGTTGAGTGCCTCAGCCCTCTCCTTGTCCATTGCTGCCAGCCTGCCTGTATTGCTGACTAGGGGGGGTACACCCTCTCGAACCTTCCGCTTCTGGTTGAGGTATCTGTAGAAGCCCTTCTTGTTTTTCTTGGCATCCCTGGCCAAGCTCAGTTCAAGCTGGGCCTTGGCCTTCCTGACCGCATCCCTACACTGCCTAGCAGACTCCTTGTACTCTTCCCAACGTACCTGACCCTGTTTCCACTGCCTGTATATTTTCTTCTTACTTTCCAGTTTGAGCTGCAGGTCCCAGTTCAGTCACACCAGTCTCTTGTCTTCCTTTCCAAACTTCCTGCCCCTGGGGATGGAGAGCTCCTGCACCCTAAGGAAAGCTTCCTTAAAGATCTCCCAGCTCTGCTCCGCACCCCTGTCCATGAGGACAGTTTCCCAGGGGGTTTTGTTGATTAACTCCCTGAAGAGCTGGAAGTTAGCTTTCCTGAAATTCAGTGTTTTAATCTTACTCTTTGACTGCTTGATATCCCTCAGGAGCATGAACTTGACCAGTGCCTGGTCACTGCAATCCAGGCAGTCTCCAATCCTGATGTTACCAATCAGTTCATCTGCGTTGGTGAGCAAGAGATCCAGCATGGCATCCCCCCTGGTTGGGCCATCTAGTACTTGAGTCAAGAAGTTGTCCTCGATGCATTCCAGGAGCTTCCTGGATTGCCTGCAGCTCGCAGTGCTACTTTTCCAGCAGATGTCCGTGTGGTTGAAGTCTCCCAACAGCATGAGAGCCTGCGATCTCCACGCCTCCTGTAGCTGGAGATAGAAGACCTCATCAACAAGCTCTGCTTGGTCAGGCAGCCTGTAGTAGACACTCACCACAAGGCTCCCTTTGTTACCACGGTCTCTAACTGTCACCCACAGACTTTCAACCTGCTCATGACTATTCTTTAAGGACATTAATGGGTCTCATTTGTGTTCTCTGTCGTCCACATTAAAAATGACACCGCAGTTTTCTGAATGAGCTGCAGAGCCTTAAGCAATCCATGTTCCACTGTCTCAGTGTGTCCTGTAATCAAGAACTGAGAACAGCATGACCAACCAATGTCAGTCATTCTGGTCAGGATAGAATGGACTACTCTCCTCCCAGCCCACAGATAGCATTTACAGATGCTATTACATTAGAATCATAGAATGGTTCAGGTTGGAAGGGACCTTAGAGATCACCTTGTTCCAACCCCCCTGCCATGGGCAAGGACACCTCCCACCAGACCAGGTTGCCCAAAGCCCCATCCAGCCTGGCCTTGAACACTGCCAGGGAGGGGGCATCGATGATTTCTCTGGGTAACGTGTTCCAGTGTCTCACCACCCTCACAGGGAAGAATTTCCTCCTATCTAGACTAAATCTACCCTCTTTCAGTTTGTAGCCATTATCCCGTGTCTTGTCATTATCTATCCTTGTAAAAAGTCCCTCCCCAGCTTCCCTGTAGGCCCCTTCAGGTACTGGAAGGCTGCTATCAGGTCCCCCCACAGCCTTCTCTTCTCCAGGCTGAAGAGTCC
>WBMW01002828.1:66833-159586 GCA_013396635.1 Penelope pileata | reverse complement strand
CATGGCAGGGGGGTTGGAACAAGATGATCTCTAAGGTCCCTTCCAACCTGAACCATTCTATGATTCTATGATTCCATGATTCTATGATTGTCTATCAGGCTGAAAATCTACTGCAGTTTAGGCAATGAGAAGCTTTTGCAGCATTGCGCTAGTACTGCTGTGGCTAATACTGCTCATGGATGGCAAAGCAGTAGAAGTAATCTGATAAATGAAATGTAACCACCTGATGCATAGTTCAGTCTTGCAAGGGCAGTGTAGGAAAACAGTATCATATCCAGACAAATTGATCTGTCCTAGGTTTCTGACTATCTCAAGGCCTTCTCTGTCATTGTCAGTTCAGTCACAGGTATATATATGTGATTATTATTTCAAATGGAAAGTTCTTTTCCAATAGCTATTTTTGAAAGATTCTGTCTCACAACAAAATCACTTCAGTGAAGTATGCTTTCATTTTCAAGTACAATAAGGCCTGTCATTTAGAACCATCATTTGTTTTGCTTTGTTTCTGTTGTTTTGTTTTGTTTCTATTATTTGTGTATTATCAAACTCAGGAAATACATTTTTATGTAAGCAGTCAGTGTCAGAATTCTGAAGTTTCATTTGTAATTTTGGATGTTCACACCAGAGAAGTGCATTATGCTCACCGACTCCAGTCATAGCCAACTGGTTATTGACAGCTGCATACAGTTGCCTATACCCACGTATTGCAACACCTTAACAAATACAGAGAGGAAAAGGAATATTACAGCACTTTGCAGGAGATTTGGCCGTGGAAAGGTTTGGTCCCATGCCCTTTTTAAGCATATCACATCTTTGGCCAGTACTGGAATTTACTGTAGAATCCACTTGAACTGCTTTAGTATCTATGACAGAAAGTGAATATCTTCTGGGCCTCTGAGGTGACTCCCATTCCCTCTCCGAACCCAAATACAACTCTTCTTTTTCTCCCAGCTGTCATTTGTTTGTTGTGCTAGGCACGAATTACTCAGAAGGAACAAGCTACTGGTCTCTGCCAGCTGCAGCCTTTATGTGTGGGCTGGTGTACATTCCTGCAGACTGCATTTGGGCAGGGGAGGCTCCCTGCGAGAGTTAAATGTGGAAGAACTGCACTGGGAGGGAATGATCTCAGGATGGCTGTTAGGAATTTCGTATATGAAAACTGAAGAGTCAATAACTTCTGTTATCTTTAGTAGAGACAAGTAGAGAGTGTGTCTGTCTCATTTCTCAAGCTATTCGAAGAGATTATGGAAATTCTCTGCACGGTAGTGACACAGCGAGCAGCCATAGATCTCATTCACATATCATTGTTCACAAACAGGGTCATGGCTTTAACATCCAGGGATAGAAAAATGTCCTTGTGAGTTAGTTCCGTACTTATTCTGAGCTTTGTATCTGGTTCCTCCCCCATTAGAAAGGTTTTTCTTGAAACAATAGAAAACAACAGATAAGGAAGCAGGCTACAGCAGATATAACCACTTAGTTTCTGTCACCTAGACAAGCACACTTTCTTCTTCTCTAATCTAAAGGCACAAAATGTGAACAAAATCACATTTTCATTCACTAAGTTCCTTCAGTGCTGGAACTGATACCATCTTAAACATATATCCAGAGCCAGCAGCAGCTGAAGAAGGAGAGGGGCTCTTTCTAAGTGGATACCAAACAAAACTGAACACAGTACTCAAGGTGCGGCCTCACCAGAGCTGAGTACAGGGGGATGATCACCTCCCTGCTAGGCTTGATATTTAAATAGGTTTTATAATTCCGATCTGCAAATGTTAGTTTTTACGTCGTTTAACAGTGCTGTCACTATGCCGTGAGGAAACTGACGGTGCGTTGTTCACAGAGGTTTGGCTTTGCTGAAGAATATATCCATGGCATATTAGAGGAGCCAGGTAGGATGTATGCAGTATTTGAAAAGAAAAAGCAGCACGATTTTTGTAGATTGGCATATGAAGGGACTTCTACTTTTCCACCCTCAGGACTCTTTACCCAAAGGAAATGATGGTCAAATGTATTGGTATTGAACAACTGGTTTTTTTTTTTTCGATGAAGAAACCCATTTTTCCCACCTTGCTTTATTAATGCTTTGTTATGTATGTACCATATCAGGGAGTCATGGCTTCTTTCTAAAAGTGTCTGAAATCGAGTGACACATTTCTAAAGCCAATAATATATATTACAATGCACCACTATATATTTAATATTAATAACTAACAAATGTGTGGTACTGGCATGATTTCCATCTGCTTTAACGTTCTATTTTACAAGCCCATAAAAAGAGAGATTTCCAGAATAATATTCACAGATACTGTTCAATGAATAAATAAATAAATAAAATGTCGCTCAGTTTCTCTCCAGTAGTATATATATTTGGAAGACCTGAAACATCCTCATAATCCGATCAGATCTAAATTGCTCTTTGTAAGACCATCAGGACTGAATGCATAATTCTAAAGGGTTCATTTCTGAAGGCTCTGCAAATCAGATTTTGTTCTTTGTGCACTGAAATAGTAATAAATATTGCATATCTATTTTTAACATATCTTTTCTTTGTTTCACTGAGTGTGGCTCAGAAAAATGTGTCTTTCTTCACATACTGATCTTCGAAGTAAGTGAAGCAGCATTAAAAAACGGCATATAAATATGGCAGAAATGTGAATGAAAGACTTTCGGTAACAAGACCTGCTTAAAACAAAGTTGGTACAGACAATAATGTAGTTTCTCCAAAATACCTTAAAGACCTTTTGCTCTACCGGCTGCACATGATAAAACACCCAGGAAGTTATAGATTGTGTCCTTGAATACATTTAGATCATTATTTCTTATGACAGTAATGAAATTCTTTGAACAGAATGCATTTCATATATACAGAACAACGGTAGAATAAATAAGAAATATGTTGCATTAAAACAAAAGCTACATTTCATGATTCACTTAAGGTTTGGCAGAAAGATAGGAAAAAGTAGATATTATCACAGAGTGACTACAAGCTGCCTGGTGAAGATTCCGTCAGTGAATAATTACAGGCAATCATTTTGCTTTCTGTAATTTAATATAATATTATATGTATCTATCAACAATGGAGATAAATAAATCTTGACAAGTGACAGGTCTCAGTTAAGTACTAGTTTAAGCATATCCTTTCTTTGCACTTACAGAAACACTGAATAGTATCTTTTATCTCTAAAGAGCTGATGGGAATCTTCATGGAATTAAGGTGTTATTCTGTACTCTAATTAGCTAACACAGTGGCACAGTAATTTCAGCATGTCCGTGGCTGCTTCTTCAGGACTTACCTTTTGTTGGCTCCTTTACTGGTGATGTGATGCTACCACTGAGGGTTGGCATCCCAAAGCTCCTAAAGTTTTGATTTTTTTTTTAATCTCTATGTTGTGTTTCTTCTCCATTACCCAGTTAAGGGTGCCTGGTGGGGTGGTATAGGACTGCCCATTGATCATGCAGGCACTGACCTGTCCAGGAATAGCCACACAACATACAGCAAGAGCAGTAGGAATGCAAAAGGGCCCTGGACCTCTCTCACATAGGTGTGATTTCTGACACTGGGTGGAGATATCATCCTTGGCACGTTGGAGGCCTTGACCCGGGCAGAGCTCCAGGGAGCCAGTGGGGCTGCCCAGCTGCAGACAGCAGCACTGTGAGCCTCTGCTGGGGACACAGTGCACAAGGGATGCCCTATGTGAGCTGCTGGATCACCAGCGAATGAAGTGAGCAGGACAAGTGCCATCAAGCAGGGTGAATGGGAGGTCCACAGGATCTTCATAGAGATCCTGCAAAACCACCTAGCAGAGTTTCATGATTTGGAGAAGGAGAGCGAACACTCAACAGAGCAATGGTTGGAAACTCCTGAGGTAGGGGAGGCTGGAAAATTTTCACTTCCCATTAAACCACAAAAGCCCCTTCCCTGGCTGTGGTTCTGCAATAGGCATAGGATCTGCAGGTACAGGGCAATGTAAGCAGGCAAAGAAGATATGTTCCATCAGGGGAGGCATCAAAATCAGATGAATTGGAGGAGATTCCTATGTCTGCATTGAGGCAAATATTCCAATTGTCTTCAAGAGGAGCAAGAAAAATATCCGTTTTCATGTCAGTCCCTGAGAACCTTCTGCTGTTTCCAAAAATATGCTGGTGGCTGGATTTGTTTTCAGACTTCGGTGTCCTAAAACATATATATCATTCAAGAATAAGATACTCTTATGAGCATACAGCAGGAGAATCCTCATGGGAATAAGATGTCAGTGTAGAAGAGACAGATCATAATTTCACTGCACTGCTGACCATTCCCAATGCCAAAATTTTTGTATCAGCTGTCTCTGTAGAAGAGACAGGTACAGAAGGCTCGAAATTTCAGACTGGAATTGTGCTTAATTACGCCATATCACAACTTAGTCTATTGTAAGTTTGAGGAAGACCAGAAAAATGTTCAATACAATGGATAAAACACAGCTGATGTGCTTCGTGCTTGTGTGATTAGGTGTCATTAGTTAGATGTTAGTTATTAGGATTGAGGATCATTAAATAGCATTAACAATGCTGTCCACCTATGGGATCACTGAGCCATGTGGAAGAATGTTCTCTTGATTGCAATGATGTCTGGAGTAAGCACTGAACCACCCTAAAAATCTCCAGCTTTTGGACTTTTTTGAGCAGTTTCATCTGGGAATACTTTTAGTAGACCTGCCAAAAGCCTAAAGTATCGATAGCTGCTTGGGATCAGACAAGTCTCACTGCACAAAACAGAACAAACAGAGCAAAATTAAACCCAGCCACAACAAAAGAATCATTTATTGTGGAAGCTTTATACGCAGGAATTTGTTCAGTCATGTTTCTGTCATGCTGAAAACAGCTTGCTCTAGATTAAATTAATTTTTCAGGTGTGTGATTGGGAATCATTGACATGAAATCAAAAGTGATAAACACCAATAAGTGGATGTTGGATCAGGTTTTCTAGGTCTGGCAGCTTAATTACCTTCATCGTGACTTGATGTCACTCTTTACAGAGGTTTTGGCTGTGTATAGTTATAAATCATGTTTTCACAGATCTTGATATTAAAAAGAACTTGATAATAAACTGTCTCACAAATCCTGGATTCTTTCACCAGCTTTTGTCTGGCCTATTTTAGAAATTAGTTTAATTCAGGTGATATTTGATTACCCACTGTTTATCTTTTTTCTTTGTTTTCCTTTTCTGTTGCTTCTCGTGGAGATTAGCTTTATGTAAACATGTTACACATAACATAAATCAGAGTAGCTGGAAACAGCAATACATTATGGTTGTGTATATTCATGGCTGTTTGATGAAGGAAAGACTTTAGCACATTTAGATTCTCCGTCACTTCCTACCATTTCATTTTCTAAAAAAAATAAAATAAAGAGAAGAATAATGTGCTAGTAAAGTATTTATGAGAGTAAAATTAACAAAGCAGGTAGAACAATAACTCACTTTTTCTCTCTAATTTGCTGATTTGTAAATTAACAAGAAAATATTTTTTCCTGGTTTCATCAGCAGGTTATGTTGCGGACTCTACTCTTGTCATAGTAAGTGCATTTTTTCCTTTTCGTCTTGAACATGATGAATCTGTATGCTCTTGAAATAACCATCAGAACCACTTTGACAAGTGGGAGTGCCTACACTGGTTCTGGTGAGATTGCAGCTGTTTTGCACAAGTTGTCAGATGGATTTAACTTTTTTTTTTTTTTTTTCCCAAGCATCACCTGTCGGTATTGCTCTTATCAAGTTTATTATCTGTTACTTAGGATTACAGCTGAGAGACATCCCGTTGCGCAAGCTCTGAGTTATAAAGTGTGTCATTATCCAGGTGCAGGGAAGGACAGTTCTAATCTGGAGAATTTCACCCTGCAGGCATTAACATAGACTCAGCGCAGCGCTGAGAGCTCTTCGTTCGGTTGCCGTGGATTCCTTAACTGAATTATATACGAAGCAGCCATAGCAGAGATGTGTCTCCTGCTGCTAGGTCTGCTGTGCTACCATAAGGTGACAAAATTACTGGTCAGTAGATGTTAAATTTAGGGTATTTTTCCCTTTGTCTATTTGGAGAGGAGCAAGAAAATCTCAGTAATTCTGACCAGCTTGCTGAAGGTGCCTAGAAAGCCCTGATATCAGCTCTTCCTGATATCTGAACCGGGATCTCTTGTGAGCTGCCTCAAGATATTTTCCAGGAGGCACAAGGGTTCTGCAGCCATGTGTTAGACACGAGGCCCAGGAAGAAGTGAGTCTGTACACTGGGTCTCACGCACCGTGTAATATTGCTCGATGTGCAAGTCAAGGTTGGCACCTCCTGACAAGCTGGATTTAGTGTTTGCGTACAGAAAAATGCCAGTTCATGCTTGTAAGGAGTTTCACTGGACAGGTTGAGTGAGGGGTTTGATTGGATATGTGGGCATACAGAGTGGGAGGACATTGACACCAATGAACGTTGAAATGATTGGCGTATTCCTTACTGAAGTTAAATGACAAACTCAGCAAATCTCAATAGACCACCTCGGGGTAGCTCAACAAAATAAAACTGCAGCTTCCACACATTTTTAAATATTTTATACTTAATGCAGGTGAATTATTTTTGTTGTTGTTTGCCCAGTAGCTTTGGTTTTATCTGAAGTAGTGTGGGTCACAGATCAGATTTTCTTTTCCATGTAACATCTATGATATGACAAAAGAGAAGAAGAGGTCATTCTTTCATATAGGAATGAGAAATTGAAGTTTCAAAAGTTTCTTGAAGAGAGAATAACTTGAAAAAAGTAAGTTTAGAATTAAATTCGTGAATTTATGAAGGCTGGTATGAACTCATGGCTGGAGCTTGGCACTAGGGGCCTCCTTGCCCTGCCCCTCTCCGTTCCCACAATGGCCTCAGCACAGGGTAGAAACCGGGAGACCAGAACCTGAGATTTTGGGTTCTGCTTCTGCGTCAGAGTGGCTTTGGCCTCTGAGAATGTGGCACAAGATCTCTTGTTTTCTGGGTTCCCTGCTAACATGAGACGTGGGAAGAAAGCCCTGGTTAGAGCCCAGGTTCCTTTGTAAGGCCTTCATTACTGCTGCTGAAAAAGATAAATGACGTGAGACTTGTCACTGTAAGCTTAGATAAGCACAAAGAAAGGAAAAATGACAATTACCCATTTGATCTTATAACAGTATAAGAAACTGAATTTAGTACACAATAAAACAATACGAGGTAATGGAGATACTGTAATTAAGGAAATAATATATACGTTTAATTAAAAACACCATTTATCTAAGAACATGCACTCTGTTTTGAAAAGTAATTTGAAATCACTAAAGCTCTCATTGAACAATATAATTTTCATTTAATACTAATCTTAGACCTGCACATTGAAAACATTCAGCACAGAGGAAATTAGTTTTTAGTGACCTGTATAATGGATCCTAAACTGTGAAAAGTAACGTGAAACATGCAAGCCCAGCACATAATTGCCCTTATTGCACAATGTTGAAGGTAACAGTGCTGTCCAGCTTCTAAAATAATTAGAGCTTTTTCTTGTAAACTCTAGAGCTTTGCAAAAGACCCCCCAGTTTATTACATGAAGGAATTTTTAAATGTCAGATTTCTCTTTCATTACCATTTAAATTTATTTTCAAAATTACATTCACTTTGAATAAAATCACAGTGAATAAGTCTAGTTGCTTTTCTGTTTCCTTTGATGATTTATACTGCATATTTATAGCCACTGGAAAAAATAGTACATCAGTGAAAGATTAGAGAACTTCTTTAATGGTCTCTTCTTCTCCTTCTTTCTGAAAAATATGGAAAAAAACACATGCATTTTGCAAAATGCTTCCAAAATCAGCATTCAAATAAAACTTGCCCATACAAACTCAGGTAAGCTGACAAGATAGAAGTTATTGTATAGAAATATGACAAAGTGTGAAAGGAAGATGTATTGATGGGACTAAGTATTTCTAAAGAGTTTCAGAAACTGCTTGGTGCCTCAATTATCTAATTGTCTTCATTCTTTTCCTACTTTAGTAGATTTTTTCTGTTTCTTTTATAATTCTGCAACAATTTGAAGAAGGCTTGCGAAATTAAAAACTTTGTTTCAGTGTTTATGAAAGCTTCTAGAATGCAATCTTTTTTCCTTTCTAAGCCATCAAGCTAGACCTCGGGTTTCTTACCAGAAGACCTAATCAGGTTAGTGACAAAATAAGATATTTCACTGACTCTTCTTTTATTAGAATTTCCACATGTCCCCTCTCATTTTCTCAGCTGGGCATTTAAGTGCCTTCCCATCTAATAGCAAATGTTATTGCCAACATTGCTTTCTGATATTCAGTTATTAGAGATCTTAGTCATCGTGAAGTTGTGTACCTTCTAGAGGTGTAGCCAGTGCTATCATAAGGCCAAAGTCGTGTGCAGTTCATTCTTTTATCTTTTCCTCTCCTTGTTCTTAGCATGGGAATTGTGAATTAAACATCACGTTTATTATCATCAGAAGTATAAATGAAAGATGGTAATGCCTGTGGAGAATGATTCTGCAGAATGATTATTCCAGTGTCAGACTAAGCAGTGAGAAATACTTTTCCGTGCGTAGGAAATTCCTGCTGAGATTTGAAATCAGGAATTCCTACTGTGTTGCTGGATGGCAAACCCATCAGATACAGTGAAAAGACAGGTGGCTTCTGCAGTGTGATCTTAGGATATAGTTGGAGCCTGACCTCAACTCAGCACTTTTTGGGAGGCTAGTGTGCAAGAGGACTTTGATATATTGCAGTAGCATCTGCCTCCAGTGATTTACTATGTCTTGGTCTAGTTCCTTCCGAGAACTGTCTCCTGCATTTCCAGGAGATAGCATTACTTTCCTCAAATTGGCAGATAACAAAGGTATTTTGGAGCAGTATGTCACCCACATTGATTTATTAGAACAAAACAGAGAGTCTTAGCCTGCAGCAGTTATAAACTGCACATGATTTGCTGTAATTTAGGCACATCATTTGCATGAGAATGAATTCCTTCTCAGAAAGAGTCTGTATAAAGTAGATGACTGAGTTTAAATAATCCGTGTTTTAGTAGATCTGAGATATGCAGGGGTCCTCCAGATCTCTAGAGATTGTTTTTTATCCTCTCTTGTACCAAAGAAAGAAAATACATGGAAGGTGCAAACTTTCATGCTGGATGCTACACGGACAGAAGAAGGCTGTTGAAGCCTTTTTATAATAGAAACCAGATGCTTATCATATGGACTTAGGCAAGTTGTTTATGTTTAAAGCTGATCATTGGTATTCTATCAGAAAATGCCAGCTTGTTTGGTATTGAAAATTTAAGAAAGAGCTTCTTTGGAGAAAATTTCTGTTCCAGTGTTGCTTCATTTGTTTGGCAAATGGTCACCTCTCTGAACTTTAAGTTTCAAATTTTAAAATTGATTTTTACTGAAAAAAATATAAAGTATAATAAACCAGAGTATTTTTAAGTTTGTTGATGTTAAATATTTCTAATCCACTTGAGCAAATATTAAGTCTGGAATATCTAAACTTTGGCCCAATTCAGGATAGAATTTCCTCTGAAACTCAGACATCCTTGCAGAGTAGGTGATTGATTTTTACTGTGCTCTATGTAACAGCACTCTAACCTCAGCATCTCCCCAGGTTATACCAGTTGTTTCTCAGCAGAGAAACTGACAGATGTTCTAAGTAATTTTTCACTTTGAGGCTATATTTTTTGCCTGTCACTTCAACTTCTGTTTCTTTTGTAGCTTTTCTTTTTCATCCCCAAAAAGCCTACCAACAAACCCAAGCCCTCAACATTTTCTTGATCAGAAAAATGCCATCTAATTTCAGGACTTCACTGTAAAATGGGAAAAGGCTCCACTGAACTGAGACTTTCTGCTGAATTTTCATTAAATTGCATGGTAGAACTCCAGTTGTTTTTCAGCTGAGAATCAACTTTCTCTGCCGCTGAATGCCTGCTAAAAGCTCAGGAGGTGCTTCTCGCTGCTTCCATACAGCATGGCCAGTCTTTGCCTGATCCTAACTGAAAGTTTGTTTTCTCCATTCCCATTAAGCTGTATTTTTTCATAACCTTTTTTTTTTTTCAGCTTCTAAATTCACAGAATCAGAATCACAGAATCACAGAATTGCAGGGGTTGGAAGGGACCTCAAGAGATCATTGAGTCCAACCCCCCTGCCAGAGCAGGTTAATTCAACCACATCTGAAGCTGAAGCTCTACATCCTTCCTTTTTTCTCTGTCTGTAATTTTATTGGAGGTTTTAGCTGAAGAAAAACAATAACTTGGATATGTCTATATTTGAATAAAATGAAGAAAAATTGTTAAAAAAACCCACCATTCTTATTGACTGCCTTTTAAAGAAAACATGACTGGTAAGATGTTAAAACCATAAAAAAGTATGCGATCTAAATGATTGGCGTGTGGGAAAATGGATTTTCTATAAAGAATTAGTTTGTTTAAATAATGTAAATAAGCCTGTGGAGCTGGAGTCATGCGTAACGCTGGCAGCAGAACACCACGAAATCGCTGCTTGCCACAGCCAGAGCAACGCAGGGCCTTGCACGCCTCCCGGCTCGCTGCGCGTGCAGAGGGCTGCGGGGGCTGAATTAGATACGGGAGGAGAACGAAGCAGCCTGCAGAAAGTTGGCTGATTTTCTAGCTAGTAAAACAGCCGTGATAAAATAATGCATATTTGAATGTTTCATACTCTTCATCAGCCTGACAACTTTCTCAACGTCTTTTGTATTCTGTAATGACTTCTTCCAGGTGCTAGCTATCATCTCACACACATTTAGAAGGCCTAAGTGCTCTGCTGTCTGGTCCATCTTAGAAAAATGTGTTAGGCTAATAAAATGCCTTGAAAAAACACTAGAGTAGTTGTTCAAAGGCACTGTACCTGTGCCTTAGTAAGAGTCTGCAGTACACTGAGATAAAGCCAATCCATTTCAATGAGGTCTATAACGATTTAAGTGTCCAAGCATTAGGGGACTGTACCAATTTAGGAAACTGGTCTTTTAAACTAGATTAGTTATATCAATGTGTTTATCCATTTATTTCTAATTTAACAGTTCTCTCTGAACAGTACTTAGTGACAGGTAACTACAAAAGGCAGTATGTCCCAAGAACCACCTCTCCATTTGAAGTATTACCCAGGAGGTTTGTAACTGGTTCTCTGTTTTCTAGGCTTAAGCAGCATCAAGGAATTGCTTATTTATTCCAAATACTTTTGAGATTCTCATCTGAATTGTTAGTGAGCCCATCACAGGTGAAATTCAGACTGCTATTCCTTGGGATTTTTTAATTTAATCTCTTAAGGATGCTATATTTAAATGATCCCTACATCTGAATGAGTTCTTATTTTGGAAAAAATAATTGGATAGAAACACCTGGTAAGAGAATACTATTGCAAAGCAGTTCTAACTGGAACAAGGGAATCCTGTAAAATAACTTCAAGAGAGTTTGGGAATCAAAACACTCAATTCTGTTGAATCATAAAATACGCACTGAGGTGCAAGATTTAGCTTTGCAGCGTGATAGCTTTCCCCATAACCTACAGGCAGGCAAAACCTCGGCTCTCCTTAGGTAATTACTTGCATTTCTCTATGCATGACGGAATTTGATTTTATCACTGCTTTCCTTGCGAACATCCCCCTCCGTTCCAGAGTTGCTAACCACCATTTCCTCTCAAATTGTCAAGCTGATTAATGTAATTAAGTTAAACTCAGGCTGCCACCTACAACTGTAAGTGGCAAAACAATTTCAAAGAGTTTGCACTTTTAGCCCATCACAGCTGACACAAAATTGCTTTT
This sequence comes from Penelope pileata, assembly GCA_013396635.1. NCBI lineage: Eukaryota > Metazoa > Chordata > Aves > Galliformes > Cracidae > Penelope > Penelope pileata. Next base: position 147,782 of record WBMW01002828.1, on the reverse strand, counting down.
CCTGAGAAGTCATTGCCAGCCTCCCTGCCCAGACTACTCGGATGAAAACAAATCTCACGCTGGAGCTGCTGGAGCTCTGTCATTTCGTGCCTTTTGTCTGTCTTCTCTCATTTTGAGAGAGGCACGTGTGAGGCTTGGCACGCAGGTGATCTGCAGACATTCAGTGAGTAGGAACTTTTCCTGCTGTCTAAAACATCCTGGCTGACTGAATCAGTTGGGAAGAAAGGATAAGGCAGCAGCATGGGCTGGCAACTCTGAAGGCTGGAGATCCTTGGCAAAGTGACTGTGATGTGCAGTGGGGCCCATAGACCCTCTCAGCAGAAGATAGAATCACAGAATCATAGAATCATAGAAACACTAGGTTGGAAAGGACCTACAAGATATCTAGTCCAACCGTCCTCCTATCACCATCCCTACCCACTAAGCTACTAAATCATGTCCCTTAGCACCTCATCCAGGCGCTTCTTGAACAGCTCCAGGGACGGTGACTCCACCACCTCCCTAGGCAGGCCATTCCAGTGCCTGACCACTCTTTCAGAGAAAAAATTTTTCCTTATATCCAGTCTAAATTTACCCTGGCGCAACTTGTGGCCATTCCCTCTCGTCCTGTCAGTAGTTATCTGGGAGAAGAGGCCGACCCCCTCCTCACCACAGCCTCCCTGCAGGAAGTTGTAGAGTGGGATGAGGTCTCCTCTGAGTCTCCTCTGCTCCAGACTGAACAATCCCAGCTCCCTCAGCTGCTCCTCATAAGACTTGTGCTCCAGACCCCTCCCCAGTTTTGTTGCCCTTCTCTGAACACGTTCCAGGGCCTCAATGTCTTTCTTGTAGTGAGGGGCCCAAAACTGAACACAGCACTCGAGGTTCGGCCTCACCAGAGCTGAGTACAGGGGGATGATCACCTCCCTGCTCCTGCTGGTTACACTATTTCTAATACAGGCCAGGATGCCATTGGCCTTCCTGGCCACCTGGGCACACTGTCGGCTCATGTTCAGCCGAGCATCAACCAACACCCCCAGGTCCTTTTCCTCTACACAGTCTTCAAGCCAATCTGCCCCAAGCCTATAGCGTTGCATGGGGTTATTGTGGCCAAAGTGCAGGACCAGGCACTTGGCCTTGTTGAACCTCATCCCATTGGCCTCAGCCCAGCTATCCAGCCTATCCAGATCCCTCTGAAGGGCCTCCCTACCCTCAGGCAGATCGACACATCCTCCCAACTTGGTGTCATCTGCAAACTTACTGAGGGTACACTCAATCCCCTCGTCTAGGTCATCAATAAAGATATTAAACAAGATGGGCCCCAGTACCGACCCCTGGGGGACACCACTCATTACGGGATGCCAGCTGGACTTGACTCCATTAACCACTACCCACTGGGCACAGCCCTCTAACCAGTTCTCTACCCAGAGAAGAGTGTACCTGTCCAGGCCACGGGCTGCCAGTTTCCCCAGGAGAATACTGTGGGAGACCGTGTCAAAGGCTTTGCTGAAGTCTAGGTAGACTACATCAACAGCCTTTCCCTCATCTACCAGTCTGGTCACCCAGTCATAGGAGATGAGGTTGGACAAGCACGACCTGCCTTTCGTGAACCCGTGGGTCTTGATGTGGGGACTTGGCCTCACTCGCTCTGGGGCGGGGAGCTGGCCTGTGGGCTGCCCACTCAGCCGAGGCAGCAGCCACCTCTGGCACAGAGGCAGGGACAAACCCCTGGGCAACACCTGCTTCTAGAAGAGGCTGGGATCATCATTTGATTCCCTGCCTCTTGAGGAATCAACTATATGTGCATCAGGATTCTTCATGGCAGCATAACTGTGACCATGAGTGGGAAGCTGGTGTTTTGAGGACAGCAGTATTGTAACAGCGTCCGGAGTAGCTGAGGGAGCTGAGGTGATGGGGATCTTGCAGTGTGCCCTAGGAGATCTCTTTCACTGATATTTAACCTATAATACTACTCTCACTTCCAGCTATATACTTTGATATAAAATCATGCAAAATAAATGTAACAGCCTTCTGCTGTGTTCTGTTGGCTTCCCATCTGTCAAGTCTTTCTTTTATAGTTGAGCTAGCTAGCTTATATTAGTCATTTGGGAGGTACTGCGTTGATTTACATTACAGTGTGTCATAAACCGGTATGTGATGAATCTAGTGTGCTAATAAAAGCTAATGATAGAAATAGAGCAGTATAAGCTGGGACAATGCTAATGTTATACCTTTCTGAAAACATATAATTAAACCTTCCTCAAGCTTTCTACTATCTACGTGGTTTTTGCTCCATTATCTCAAGGTTACATTTACATATTAATTTTAAAATAATTTAGTATTTTTTTAATTGCTCCCCACAAAGGAGAACACTAGTGCATACATATTTTTAAATCTGTGATTGATTTGGTCTATACATATTTTCCAGTTCTAGCTACAACAATTTACTCACTTCCATGGAAATCAATGCCGGTTTTCACTAGCTGAAAATCTAATCTTATTTCTTATTGATTTTAGTTTTTAAAAACAAATGCTGTGCCTTCTTGACAGGCAAGTAAGGTAAAGAAATTACATCCTGAACATGGAAGAAATTCTTGTTTGCTATGTGTTGATACAGTGATGCACAGATATCTTTCTCATATTGGGTATGGCAGGAGAGAAGCTTAGCAGAATTTCAGGTGTCAAGAACAATTAGATGTTAATTAAAATGATACGTTTGCTTGTCCCCAAGGTCCTGGACTCTATAACAACATGCAACAAAAATACTGAAACACTTCTCTTTTTTTCCCCAGATGTCTCTACAGTAAAGCTTGTACTTTATCAGTGGGTGAAAACCCCCTCCATCTCTTGTGATACAAAGGGAGATGTATGATTCTCCCTCTACCAAGCCACTCTTGCTTGGTCATCTTGTCCTGTGTGCAGAGAGACTCTGTAGGGGCTGAACTACAATATACATAACCCATGAATACTCAGAAATTATTTGTGGGCTAATACAAATTGTAATTTTGCTAAGCGTTAATATGTCTGTTATCCCCATAACGAGGAAATGTTGGTGCNTTAGCTAACAGATTTTCCCGGAGAGAATAAATCAGAACAAGCCCGTTTCTCTGCTATCTTTTCCTCTGAGATTCAAAGCCCTAGTGGCTGCTTCAATTACTAATTATAAGTTACATTCAGCCATGAAGGGAACAGAACAACAACAACCATGTGACTTATGTGAATAATCACACTTTGCTGCTCCAACTTGGGTTTGGATTACTGAATACCTATGGACTGTAACAAATCTTTGGTTTGGGATCAAAGAAAAGAGAAAAAAATCTGCAAATGCAAATAAGGAAAATGAAAGAGAAAATGGGGAAAAAAAAGAAAAAAAAAGAAAAAGAATCCTTGAATAATGTGAAAGGAAGAATAGAGACGCTATAGCCTAAGTCTGACTGATGACATTAGAAGCTGAAAAGCAAGCTGAAGTTATCACATAAATGTATCATCACTGTTTTTGTTTGTTTGATAGGTGAAGGGTGGTGGAAGAATAGAAATGGCACAGTAAGCTTAGCAGATGGTACTGTACAGGACTCCTCATTTCTTTTTATCTTGCCTCCTAATCTCTTCCTGTCTCATTTCCCTCCATCCTGCACTGTCCCTTCTGATCTTCCACTCCCCTCTCTCGTGCAGCTTAATACCCTTAAGTAGTTTATTTTCCAGTCCTGCATTGCTTCTGCCCCATCCTAGCCACTGTCTCTATTAGATTAGTCACTTTCATCTGTTGTAACATGCTTCTCCTCATTATCTTCACCCATCTCAATTTTCATCTTCATTCTTTGTCATCTTTCACTTCTAATTCTATGTCCCAGCTCATTCATCACCATTAATCCAAGTCCATAATATAATTACAGATTAATTTTTGCTCTCATCTTGCTCTTCTCCTCCATCTCTCAGCCTTCTTCCTTGCAAGCTATGATGGGGACTTGGCCTAAGTTCCTTCACCTCATCTTCCTCCCTTTGGACTCCTGTCACCACTACCATCTCTGCAGTCCCAGTTACATCATTCTGAACTCCACCCTGCCCTTCTGGGCGTTCTTTTACAAGCTTTGGGTCACACATAGCTCTTATATCTATCTGAAGCTCAGATACCTGTTGACATACCAAATAAACTGGGGTGTACTAAATTAAGCAGAAGTGTCGTTTAGACTTTGCTTTATTCCTCAGGTGTAATGTTATAAGAAAATGAAGGAAATAGGAGGCAAATCCATGACTGAATCTGAGTGACTGTTTTGAGATCCTCTTAAGCATCTCCTCTAAGAAACTGCAAGTGGTATTGCACAACACGACCAAGGACAATGGAAACATTGCTTGTTTGGCTGCCTTAAGTGCATTTACATCTGTAAAGAACAGTAACCTGATGACCTCTCTATTTTTTTTTTCTGTATAAAATTTGGTTCTTTTCTGTTGATGCATCAAATTTAATCTTTTATTGAAAAGGGGAAAGGATGGACAAAACGATCTGTGAATAAAGATGATCAAAGCAGCCTAAAATAGTGCTGGCAGAAGGTACCATGGCAAATTAAGAAGCAAGACATGTTTGACATCCCACAGAGCAAGAATATCTAAAGTGATCAACTATTCATCAAATATTTACTGCGGAGAACAAATTACAAGGTAAAAGTTGGTCAAAAGCCACCAAAACAGAATCAGATTATATCAGCCAGTGAGACCTCAATTTACTACTAGAGTCTGATGTTTAGGAGCAAACAAGATGAAATGCTTGAAAATCTTTATGGAAATCAGTGCTGTGCAAAACTGCCTTCTTTGGAGCATCTCTCATCTGTGTGTTTACATTAGGATTAAAATTTTTCTTTTTCTCTCTTTTTTTTTGATCAATCATAGATGTAAGAACAACTAGATCAGCAGTTTTGTCACAAGAGAACTGAAGAAAATATTCAAACGTACTCAGTCTTAGCCTCGATGATATTTGAGGGTAGTTACAAAGCCTTTTCAGGAGAAATTTGATGCAATTAACCAGCTTTCAATTTGCTGTGTCAGCAAATTACGTATTTGCGCAGTGTAGCCAAATGCTGACATACATCTAAGAAAGTTTACTGAATATACTTTATGGAAGAGTGAACTGAATAGATTAAACATGTTTTGATGCAGAATATACTAAGTAAGCCTGTTGATTTAAAAAAAAAAAAACAACAGAAAATTCTCTCTTGTATTATTCCAATAGCATATTCCAATTGACGAATCTGCAGAGATCTAGCAAAAGTGGCTCATCCATACCACAGGATTCACACTTGCTTTTAAGCATCATATAAAATCTGTTTCTTTTGGAAGTCTTTCTAACTTGATTTGTGCATGTTAGTCATGTATTTATTTCCGTACCACAGCAAGCCCCGTGATCGCTCTGGCTCCCAGACGCAAACAGGGCATTGTGGTCTGCGCGCTCACCGCGGCTGGACACAGCGACGTTACGAGGTCTGTAATACTTTATAAGCACTCTTCATCCTGCACACATTTGTGCTAAGACTTGGCCAGCAAAATTTCCTTTCTTCACATCGTGAGACTCGAGAACGTTATAACAAACTAATTAAAAGTGTGAAGTGAATACATTAATTAAAACCCATGAACACCTGTATGGATCTTCTCAGTCATAATTCTCAGATTCTCAAATCATGTTAAATTGCTTTTGCTTAATGTCAGACCTGCTTTGGGATTGAACAGACCTGTAAAGGGTGCTTATGAAAGCAACAAGAAAAAAAAGTCCGCTTGCTGGGGTTTTGGCTTTGCGATAGCCTTGGAACTTGGCCCAAGCTCATTAGAAAGTATGAGAACACTTCAAGCACGCTTAGGAAAAGATAATTTCAAGTGAAGGTGACACTTGTGATCCGAGGCAGCTAGAGAAACACCATGATTTTGAGAGGGTTCTGCTTTGGGACTTAAGATTTAGCAGCATGTCAAACTCAAAGTCAACACAGCAGGATTTAACGCTGTGTAAATGGGAGCCAAAGACAATGCCCTCGTGAATCCACGTGATAGATGAGTATGCCGTTCCCACGGCTGTATTCTCTAGTACCGGAACTTTGCTGTGAAATAACAATCATTTCTGTGAAAAACACCATTGATTTTCAGTTCTCAGCGAAGCTTTTGGAAACATTTTACAGCCTTTACAGGTTTTGAATTAATTTATTTATTTTTTAATCTGCTCAACCTGGCAGTTAAAAGATGTAGAGAAAACATGCTAAGCGTCACACGAAGAACAAAGCTGTCTATTGTAATATTTGAAAACATTTCTTTCATAAAGACTGAGTGATGCTTTAGCCAGGTAATGCTCACTTGAAGTGGAGAGGTGTTTTGTTTTATGTTTCAATGTAGCTGAGGTTCTCTTTAAACTATACACTCATAAACTACACAGCCTTAGGAGTAAATAACATCCTATGCACGGGAAGAGAAATTTAGCTGTATCTTTGCATCAGTGCATCAATCCTTGTATCGAGCAATGCTACGACCATTCTTAAAGTGCATGTTGCATATTCCCTATTCCTTTCATTCAGGCTCCTCTCTCTCCTCTCAGACTGCCTTTCAGTTTAGGAACATCCTATTTTTCCCAGTTTCGTATTTAAGTGACATCTATTGTCTCAAAGGACTGTGTTCACAATGACTAGAAGTATGTTGACTTCGAACCTCTTTGTTTACACTACTACTATTTTTTAATCAGATGTCATTCATTCAGATTTCTTTTTTGGTCAGGAAATGATTTCAGTGAAATGAAATGATTGGAGGATTACTTTCAATTAATATTTCATTGAAAAACTTTAAAAAATTTTAAAAAATCCCTTTTGTTAACTTCTCCAGTACAAATGTTTCATTTTTGTCTTGATTGAGCTCAGTTAATGATACATATAAACTGGAAAAGAGTAGAAATCTAAGGGAAACTTTTCGAAATGATGGAGCAACATGAATTGGAGTTGACGCGATTTCCTTTGTTGTGCAGCCGTTCCTCTCCTATAGCAGAGAAGAAAGCACTTCTCAGGAGTGCCTGCTTCTGTTCTCAGTAGTGTTAGCTCTCTGTCCTGTTTAAAAACTTTCTCTGGTGCTTGCTGCTTGTGGCAATGCCTCCTGTGATAAAATATGGGCATGTTAAATCCCACTGTCCCCTTAACTCCTCTCACAGCGGACTGTGGAGGTAGAAGGACTTTATTGCCAGTGAAATTATACCACTACCAATGAATTATGCCAATGAAATTATATCAAAATTGTTCAAAAGAAGTAGTGCTTTTTATTGTGTGAAAGAACTAAACAATCTAAATGCTTATAGAGTTTAAGCTGTCATCTTCTCAGAGCTGAAGTCAAAGGACTTGCCTCATTTTAAGGGTTTTCTTTTTTCTTCCTCTTACTGAAAATAAAGGAAAAAGGAAAAGAGCTAAAATGACAAGCTAAAGTGCCTTATTGATGTTTCCATTTTCTCAATATGCTAAAAAATAAAGAAAAAAAAATAAAAAGGAGAGTATCATGGCAAGAAGCCTTCTAAAATTAAATTAAATTGTTTGAAGTGTGACCTTTGGCAAAATGTTTTGGTCTTTCTCATCCTCTTTCTCTTCCCCAACTCATTGCTGTTCACATTTGTAGAGCAGGGCTAATTTAGAGCATCTGCCTCTGAACTTTATGAGGTTGTTATCACTAACACTGCTGCATTGGAAAATATTTCTGTGTAAAAACAGAATCTGTCATTTTTTTGATGGAGATTGTAAGTAGTCTGCGCCAGACCAGACGGTGCTCTCATCAAGCAGCAAGACAGCTGAAACTTAGCAAAACTGATTTGCTGCAAACATATCTGTAGGGAGTTTAATGAATGACAAACTCAGGAGCAGGTGGGCTGGGGATTGTCACGGACTCTGCAGCTAGATTTTGAGGATGAAAGTTTTACCTGATAGCGAAAGACATCAGTAAGACATCTAGATATGTCCAAAAAATCAGAAGGAAGGTAGCTGGGGTTAGGAGCTTACACGAGTTCCCCGAGGAGGCTGTTGTTTAATTGGGCATCTGTTGAGATGCTCGTGGAAAAGAAATGTTGGAGCTTCTTCCATACATCGAAGATTTGGGAACATTTTAGTGAGGTTTGCATCCAACACAGGTGGTCACTGCTGGAGGTGTGGGGATGCCAATAGTAACGCAGCTAGAGAGCAAAAGGGGGACCAGCACCCTGACTGCATGTGAAGGCAGGGGCTTAGGGGCAGAGGACGCTCCCAGATGGTAATTTTTCTCAGCTGGGGACCAATTTAATCCTCTATCTGATGGGAAAGTGTATTATGTCCTTGTGCTTTCATAGTGAAATATTACAGGGAGATGGAGGTGTGTGGCTGAGGCAGGGACTTGTCTTCATGACAGCGTTTTCCTGTTTGGCTGGTTGTAGTAGGGAGAGATGAATGAGAAAGTCCTTTTTGAGGGGGGGGAAAAGCTTACTTGTGCACCTTGGTAACTGGATTTATGCACAGGAGTGAGGTTCACGTGTAGCCAAGGAAGCAGCGTGGTTTTGGGACTTCACTGATGGTCATGTACCACTGCTGGGGTGAGACACTGTGCTGCTGAGGATGTCTACGACCCAGGAGGAATCCATGTTATTCTTCCTGTTACACAGACAAAAGAGAGCTGAAGCAATAATGTGAGCCTTTTGTATTCCAGAGGCATTCTGTAGCCTGCATCACTTACATTTGAGAGACATCAGAAAGTTAAAAACATTGGTTTAAAAGAAGTTTTGAAGAGCTAGAGTGTAATAAATGTTTTCCTGAAGAACGAACAACAGGTACCTCAGATTAGAGAAACAGATTAATTCAGCTGAACAACTGCTGACTCTTCCGCATGTTTTGCATGAAGAATGAATGAACCCATCCTCTTTTATAGATCACTTTAGTACTTCTTGGGTTTCATTTTTTACCTAATGGAGAAAATCTCCAGGGTTGACAGTCTAGAACCTGACACCGTTTGCAAACTTTGGCCCTTCCATGAATCAGAAGGAAACGGAAACTCGAGCATTCTTTGCAAACAGATTAAAAACTTGTTTTTAATTTTTCTGCCTCATAAAGTTATAGGCCTGTTATTCATGATATTTTTTTCTTCCTAAAGTAAACTACCAAATGTATTATTGCTATGCAGTTTTTTCTGAGCTGTGTTTGTTCTTACTCCATACAATCCTTTACAGATTTTGAGATTTGAGTTCTTTTTCATTTTTTGGGTGCTGTGATAGCACAACCTGAAATTACTGTGCTCAGAACAGCCTCAAAGCAATTCAATAGTGATGTCCAAGCTATAGGTTGACACTAAATCCTGTAACCAAGTCATCTAGTGCCTTTGGGGATAGCATAACATCAGTTCAGATCTGCAAGACTACAATTCAAAAAAATATAGGTGCCAGTCCCTATAGTACAGTATACAGTAAAAACAGCACTAAATGTAAATAATTTCAATACTTGTGAGGATAGGTAGGTCTAGTCTCGTTATATTGATGCAATGTATTTTTTGTTTGTCTCTCCATTTCATTTATTTTTCACAATTTGCTCCCTGTGTTTGTCTGAGATACCACATTTCTAAGTTCAATTATTTGTGTGCATTTCTTTTTCTGCCATAGATCTGTCCTTTGTGTGTTTGATCTCTTGCAAGAGTATACATTTTCATTCCTCTCTAATCTATGAAATAAAACAGTGCTTTAGAACCATGAGACAGTAATTATGTGCACAGTGTGCTATTTTCTATTGCATTTGTAGTAGTTATGGCAGAAAATAATATTTTATCTCTCTTTAATATTCAGGGAGCAGACACAATGAGACCACTGTGACCTCGGGAGTGATGGCAGATCAAGGGATAGACATCAGGCTTCTTGTGTTCCACTCCAGTGCTCTGATGGCCCGGTGAGTCAGTAGCAAACCCACGGGTCTTTGATTCAGGAGCTAAATGATTAAGTGTAAAATTCCGATATCTTTATTCCTGCTGAAAAGCATCTCACAGAAATAGACTGTTTCAGAGTAAGAAGCAGGTTGGTATGTGAGACGAATAAAGCTAACAGGTTTGCTCTCCAAGATCTAATCGTACATGGATGCATGATTCTACATTTTAATGAATCATTTTGGGTAATATTGGCCAACTCCAGTTGTATTTCGATCAGAAAGTTCAATTAGGAATGCCTGTATGTTTTGTTTTGCAGTGAAATGTGAATTATACGTAAAAAATTCTGTGTACCAGGAAGCACGAAAGTGCTGTTTCCTTTTTCTTTATGTTCTGAAGTGAGCAGACAGCTGAAATTACCAGCAGAGAAGACAGCATATGAAAACCTGCTCCTGCAAGGACATTTGTGTCTCCCAACTCATGGAGGCAAGCAGCAAATGTGAAAATCTATAGTCTGCTTTTCACATGAAGTGCAGCCTTTTGTGCAGCAAAAACAAACGATCATTTCCATTTCACTCCCTCATCCAGGTGAGATTTGTTGCATACTGTTAAAGTAACAATAAGCTGGCTTATAAAAAAAATTGAAAGGCTGCTGCAAGTCTTACTGCTTTTCAGCAACTGTAAACAAAAGGTTAATTGCTTAAATTATTTGCAAAGTACTGGCAGTAAATATTCATGCCTTCTTATTCAGAGCCACTCTACAGTGGAATAAAGCACTTGCATATAATTAAATGTGACAACAGTGTTAATTTTCATTCATATTCTCCAGCATGTATGTCAAAGACCGCGAGATCTGCCTGAGTGCCAGCCAGTCTGTCAGGCTTGGTGCTGGAGGCTCTGGGCTGGCCTCGAGCGCTGGGTGTGAGTTGTTTTACCAGCACCTGCCCACCTTGTTTTCCTTGGGGTCTGCACGTGCTGACGCGTGTGCTCCTTGGGAATGCTTTCTGGCTTTGTGCTGCGTGATGTCTCTGACTGTATCCATGCTCACTGGAAGAAAATTTTGCCCTCATTTTTTTTACTTTTCACACACCTACGCTGTCACATATTTCCATTTCTGCTTCAATATCCTACACACTCTCCGTTTCCTGACTTCTTGTGCAATTGTAAAAATAGTTTATGTGAGGTGCCTCACTTCTCCCCTCGCCCTGCCTCCCTCACCCATCTATTTTAAGTGAAAACTACAGAAAGGAAGGATAATATTGAGCAGAAAATGTGCTTTTCGGTTTTCAAACGGTGAAATCAAAAGCTGTTTAAAAATCAAAATGGAAGGAAAAACAATCTGCCCTCAAAGAAGTGAGTATATTACAACAATAACAAGAAACAAAAAAAGGCTTGTGTTAAGTTTTTGTGGAGTAACTCTATGCTGTCTGTTTTGGGCGCTAACATTTTAATTAGATAATCCTGCAAACATTCAGTTCTGCTCAAGTAGGTATGATTCAAACATACTAAAAATATCTGTAGGTCTCTTGGCCTCCAACTGGACATGTGAACGAGAGCTTGTCTCTGCATGTCCGCAGCGATTTTTCTGTTGTTTACTCCGAGGGTTTTCATTCCTATTCTGAAACACCTGACTTGGCTTCTACCTCCTGCCCTACTGCAGGTGAAGCCAGACAGAACGGAGGAAATGTCATTTTGGGGGAGATGTCTCTGGGGGAAAAAGGAAGCACGGTTCTGCGCATGGACCTACAAAGGTTTCAGAGAAGAAGGTGACATTTGCTGCACACTGCAGGGGTTGCTCCTGTGATAAGGTCTAGATTACTAGATAAGTTAGGAAATGTCAAAAAACGAACTTGTCCCAAGGTTAATACTTGGTTAGGAGCAATTACAAAATGAACAGCTGACCCACTCTGCTTGGATTTGTCCAGAGAACAAAGATTCCCTTCAAAACCTATGAACTAAATTATATATTAAAACCATATTTTTTTCTAGCACTTCAGTCTGATACCTGATTTTCCTCCTGAAGGTGAGACTGGCAAAACTCTGCGTTAAAATGCCAACAGCAAAAACTGGTAACAAAGTCTTTTGTTAGATACACGTATTTCTGTTCCATGGCTGTTTTTCACCAGAAACTGCAGTGGTGAACCAAATAATTAAGTGTTGCTAATCGAAAGGAAAAATGTATGGATATGTGCCACTGAGTGTACATGCGTGCCTGCTGGGAACATGCACTCAGTGTTACTGCTTGCTAGGGCTGGGGACATAAAACCACAGCAGTCTCACATTTACTGAGCAACCAGATTCCGCAGCCCCTGCTGTAACCGACTGCTTTGCTTTTGGGTAGGAGAGTGTGAAATCACATTAAAAACTATCCTTTTGTACACCAGCCCTGACACATCAGTCTTGCTCAAAGTTGAGATTAAATTCCTTTATTAGGAATATTCAGTGTAGGTTAGTAGATTTTCATCTTAGTTCATTCCATATAAGAAAATAATTATAGCTGTAAATCATGTTACTAGTTCCTCTGCACACCGGCCAGTATATGACATTAATAACATCTGCTCTACAGAGATAACCGATGTCCAGGTTTGCTGCTGTTTTTGTGCTGCTACACATTTGATTCTTGGCATTTTTCTTTTCTCGTTTTCCAGCTGTACTGCAAGGTAACCCACTTTGCTGCTTGCATGTCTTGTGCTACCAACCCAGCCAAATCTTGATTGGCTGCAATTCGTATCCCACTCAGAAGCATTCACTTTGCTTTGTTTTTTAACTACTATAGAAATTGACAGCTTTTAAATGTCTGACCAAAATATGGACTCAATGAGTCTGGGACAAAGGAGAGGGGAGCTGGGACACCCTGTAACTCCACAATCAGTGCCTCAAAACCAACAGATGAATCCACGTCTCTACAAAAACTTGTGTGACCCTACAGATCTTTCCCTTGTCTGCAGATGACAGATATCACACTTTTCTTCAGCTGCAACACCTCTGATTTATAAAATTACAAGTCCAAGGGCTTTTATTCTACCTCCTAGAGAAATTTTGGCAGTGAGAAGTCTCATTTTAAGGACTGGGAGATGCTGGAGAGCACGCTGCTCACTGCCCTGAGCCGATCTGCAGCTGGTGGTAGATGTAACACCTCATCTACACCTACGGAAATTATTTTTCTTAGTGTTTGAGCACTGCTCAGCCTATGCAATAACAACACATTGCTGCTAGCTTAGCAGCTCTGCACTGTTCTTAGGGCCAATGTGGCAAGCAGCGTGAGGAGTGTTCTTGTCTCCTCTCTTTTCTCTCCAGATAATCAAAGAGGAAAAATTACTTTTGGGAGCAAGCACTGTTATTTAGACTGAAACTCTTGAAAGATGGATTTGCATCTGAGCTGTTTGTGACCATAGCTGTTCAAAGTCTTCTGTGGATATCAAAACAAAACTTATTCCACAGGAAAAAGATACCAGCATTCTTAATTGCTAATTTCTTTATTCTTGTACGTAGATTCCTCTATAGATCCTGAAATCTGCTAATGTCTAGACAGAGGGCTCAGTATAACAGATGTTCTGTAAAAGTTTCTGATAGTCATCTCCCTATTAATATGCTATAAGTCTTTTTTTTAACTTACTTTTATTTCTTTTTAAAACTATTAACAATTTTACAAAACGTGAAACCTTTCCCTAGCCCTAAAAAATGCCCAATATTTTCTGCAATGAAATCCTGTAACTTTTTCTCATTGTATATAAGAATTTGTCATGTATGATGCTTAGAACCAAAACATTTTAAAATTCTGTTTTCAAAACTGGGGGCAGTTCATTGACAGAATCATTTCTTCTGTTTCAATGCTCAACCATTATAGTAATATTTTATTAACTTGAAGATTTTAAAAATTATTTTCTAATTTTGAAAGACTAGACAAGTTCTAATGAGATCTAAGGTCTTTGTGCTCCTATTATGACAATAATACATCAGCAGCTTCTGAGCTAAAGACATATAATGCACAAGTAACCTTGAGGTTGATATTTAGAAGCTGATGCAAAATGCCAATACCTTCCACAAAACAGGATCATATTCTGGAAGCAGGGCTTGGGATGCCTTTGAACTCGTATATCTCAAAATATTTCTTTTTAACATGTCTGAACTGAACATTTCTTAAAATATTACAGAGATTTAAAGAAAACAGCTGGAGACAGAAGATGTTCTCACACGGAAGGCTGTCTTAGATGGAAATAAGCAGACGTCTTTGCTCTCAACATTGGTAACTGAATTTGTTCCATCAATTAAATCAAACAGAAAAAAAAAGACAAACTTGTTAACATAAGTATTGACATGGATTAATTGCTGCAAGTGTTTTGTATTTGAAGAAAGGAGATGTCCTTCAGACAGAAGGGCAAATTAAACAAGAGCAGCCACTGATTTTAAAAGGATGGAGAAAGACACTCCATCTTCAGCAGTTGAAATGGTGCATACGATTTGGAGTTTTCTGTGGTAATTATTCAACTGTAACCTTCTCAATGCCTTGTCGCTTCTTAATTTATTCTATATTGTAAACACCTGCAGGCACAGATGGCTGATCTATTCTCTAAAGCTTTGGCTATTTTGCCATGCTAAAATGAGGTAGGGCAACAGTGCAATGTAGATTAGGTTTATTGCTGAGAACTGATGGTAATATTCACAGTTTCACATGTTCATAGACAGAAGGACAATTCTGTATGAATCTGTTCCAATTGATTGGTTTAGGATCCTTCTCCACCATCCTCCTCCATTAGCTGACACCTTCTCTTGACTGAATTAGAACACGTTTGGTAGATATACACAACAGATTATGATGATGAACTAGCTAAATGACATCAGAAAAGAAAAATGGCATTTACTGCAAGTTGCACACAAGATAAGTATTTATCCACATCCTAGCTAAGTTCCTCAATTTGTGATAACAGTCTTGGGTCATGTTTTGCTTTCCGTGCTTTTGCAACCTCAGACAAGCCACTGGAACTCAGGATGCCAAGGTACAGATTCTCGTGACATCCCTGACCTCCAACAGATCTTATTTGAACAGATGTGTCTCATTTTCTGATAAGAAAATAAGGTTGAAAAATCAATTTCCTTTGTTTGTTGCAGTCAGTCCTCTTGAGGCTGGGACTTGCATGCTAGGAGAGCCCTGCAGAATGGGACTTGGATCTTGACTGCTGATATACATAACTGTAGGATGGAGAACAGCATTGACTGCTGTTAGGGTTATCACTGCATACAATGGAAAAAGTCTCAGACTCTCTCAGCTATGCCAGTTCTTCATCTGACTACACCATTTGTCTCATCTGGAGCTGGAGGTTCTGCTCCGCATTGTTTCCCTCTCCTTCCTTGTGCTGCTGCTTCAACTTCCTGCTGCTTCTTTCCAAGCTCCTGATCTCATCCTTTCTGATCCATCCTGAGCTTTGCCTTGCTGGCCCTTATCTAAGCCTAGACCCCAGGTCCAAACCCTTCTGGTCAAAGATGCAAGTGATCTACCAGTATTCCTGGGGCCAGCCATGCCCCTCCACCATGTGCTCAATCATCGGTTCAAGCCGTGACCTAACAGCTATCCTACACTGTGCTGATCTCAATCAAATCCCTCTCCATACATTAAGAATGGAGGTGAAGTGAACGAGAAGCTGCTTCTGACCTCTAGCAGTCAGCTCTGCAGCCATTTCCCTGGGGGTGACTGGATTTCTTGAAAATACTCATCCTCTCTCAGTAGGCACTTACCCGTTGGGTAATGCGCACTGCGCATGTAATACTCACAGTTCAGTATAAATTAAATGAGAGTTTTACAATAAACTTTGAAAGATTATATTTTCATAAACCAAAAAACCACAGTAAAAACATCATGTGGAAAGAAACAAGAATTTGTGTTTTTTTGCATAGCATATTGATGTTATGTTTATTAAGTTACGCAAAATTAGCTGATAATTCACAAAGGCACTGCAATTAATGTCTTTAATATACAATAACCCTGTATGAGTAAGAAAAAATAGTTTTTTCTCTTATTAGAAGTATGTTGTGAATATTATGCTTATTTGAGTATTTGAGACAGAAAATTGAAGTATCATTTTTCCAGTTCATTAAGATTTGACTTTTGACTACTGCTCTGCAATTGATTAGTTAGTTTAATTATGCATGTACCAAATGTTCTGAAGTCCAGGCATGCTCTTTCACATGGCCACGTTATCTATGATAAAATGTGCTTTTGCTGAATGATAATGTGAGTTTTTCTAGTGAGATAACTGCCTCTTCATTTGGCTCAAAGTACAAAATTCACCATTTCTTGTCAACTAAACCTTTTGCGGTATATTTTAACGAATACCACGAAGCATACATGTTCTTTGAGTGATGTAAATTACATTTAAAGTGACAATTAGTCTCCACCACATAGCAAGACTTTCACACTCCATTAACAATAAAATTAGGAATAGCATTTTCTCAGCATAATCCATGGTCATTGTAAAGCCATCCATGGGGATCAAGTATTGTGGTTGTTATCGAAATATATCATTATAACAAGGGTAATGATTGCAGTATTCATCCAGCTGTAGTCACTGGTTGCTCTTTTTTGCTCTGATTTGAAAAGGAAAAATCTGCAATTAGAAAGTCACATATTCTCAGAAAGTCAGCGCACTTATTTTCTAACACTTCTGTGCTTTAGGACATTATGCCATATTTATCAGAATGTCCAGGAAAGAGTCAGAATGAACACAATTTTATTTTATACCAGTAATAAATGGTAATTCAACCTCTATGTAAGTTGATAAAAGCATTCTGATGTGTGGACTTCAATGTTAAATGGAATAATCTAACTCTTAGAATAAACTTCCCTTTCCTCTTCCCTTTATTTTTGCCCTTCTTGTTCTCAGGGAATTCCTCATGTACAGAGCTGGATCCTTTTTTTTAAAGACAAAGCCTTTTTGAGAAAGGCTTTCATTGCCTTCAGGCTCTGTACACACACACTGGCCTGTGCCCTCCCCTTTGTTATCGTTACCGGTGATTCCGCTTTCCTCTAGCTTTGTAGCTATGCAGTGGAAGAAGCCTCGTACACACATCCCTACTGAAATTCATCTGATCTCTGCAGCAGAGCTCCCTCGAGTTTGCTGACCATGCGCAGCAACAACACTGGCACAACCATCCCAAACACATCTTAGTCCTGCTTGAGCCCATGTGTTCTCCAGATAATGTATATCTCAAACAATGGATCAGTGATCTACCCAGAGTCTGTTACTGCAAGTGACCTTTTCATGGTATGTTGTCTTCTTCTCTGCTAGCGATCACTGTGCTTGGCATGTTGTGCCTTACAAGCCTTCCTAGCAGTTTGTGCTTCCTGGTTCTTCCTGTGTCTCTTCCATCTTCCAAATAAATATGGTCTTGCTTGCAGTACCATGGCTTGAGTCTACTGTGTATTTAAGATTCAGTGCCCTTCAAACTTAACAAAGCTCTGTATCAAGCACAGTTTAATGTGAATTTAGTGGATACCAATGTGGATGCAGCAACCCTAACTCTCTCCTGTCACCAGGAGGGACACTTGCTCCTAACTGTTGTGCAGAAGTGGCCCTGTGGTTCTTTGCTGATCAACTGCAGCTGGAGCTCAGCAGAAATAGGTATCATCTCTCATGATGCTCCTTACGATCTGTCAAGGCAGCAGTTTGAATTGTTTTGCAGCCTATCCCAGCTCATCCTGTTCAGTGATATGCAGGGCTCCTCTGCTGCTCTTATGATTGCAGGGATGTTGGGTCTGGTTATTAGTGAAAGTTATTCGTTTCTTGCTCTTGTTTCAGTATCCTGGTCTTTTAAAGACACACTGGGTACTTTGTAGGGACATTTAAAGGCCGTCTGGTCCAACTCTCCTGCAATGAACAGTGACACCTACAGCTCAATCGGGGTACTCAGAGCCTGGTCCAGCCTGATCTTGAACGTCACCAGAGATGGGACTTCCACCACCTCTCTGGGCACTCTGTTCTAGTGCTCACCACCCTTATCATAAACAGCTTTTTCCTTATATCCAACATAAATCTCTCCTCCTTTGCGTAGTTATACCAATCAGCAATGGGCGAAACCAGTATTGTTGGTGCAACATCTGGGACTTCTGCGTAATGGAGACACGTTGCTGAGATTTCATTTCCTGCAATACAATTAATAGTCTTGAACATATGCTTTATGGGGACATTTCTAACAACCTTTGCTAAAGAACAGGGATGTTTAAAAGATGTTCTCTTTATGTCTGTATTCAGATAAGGTTCAAGAGCAATTTTTAGAGGCCAGATCAGATGGGAAGTGTTTCACTTGTTTTTTATAGCCATGTTTACTTCCTGTCAAATAGGAAATTAAGAAAGGAATCAAAGTCATGACTGCATTTAATTCTTCATACTCTAAACCAAATACATTTAGACTGGGAGTCATGTATATGTATTTAATAGCAGAGGAGTTGTGTATCAAGGGTTATGGCATTTTCCATGTCACCGTCAGGGCTTAAATCAATGGGTATGTTTTTAGGTTTTGTTTTGGAAGAGAGTCCTAAGAAATATCCTCTAGATAAAAACAGAAAGCTTGCGTTGTATAGAAAGTCATGCTAGTCAATTGCAGTTATTCTTTCTGACCTAGCTGTTTTTTTTTCAAATGGATTTATTTCCTGTTAACGGGGGATTTGGCACCTTTACTTCTGTTACATCAGATACAAAGGATTAAGTCTGGAACCAAAAATTATGAAACTCCTACAGTATTGAAATTAAAAGGAAAAAAGATCTAGATTTCTTTGTTCCCAGTTAAATGAAGAAAGCGGTATTTCATTTTATGTCAGTCCAAAATATTTTGAAATGTTTTTCCTCCATTCATTTGTCCTTTTAACCATCTGGTTTTCAGTTTAAACGAATTTTTAATTGAAATGGTATTTAGAAAATAATAACTACAACTTATTGTTTTGTATTTCAGAATGACGCGCACTTGTATTTTAAAATTAAATACTAACTTCTACCCTTCCTCTCCTTATTCCTGAATAATTCTTACTGAAGTTCCTATTTATGGAAAATAATTTTTAAAAATAAAATTAAATAAATTGCTCACAGTTCAAAGGGCACACCTACTTAAGGGACACTATTTCGCTTAAGATGCTAGACACAAATTTGGCTGGGACAAGCAGTAATGAGAACTAACATAACTATATATTGCTTATGGTATGCTTACATATTTGATAGAAACTTAATTAACCACCCAGCTACTTCAGTACAAGGCAGCTAGGGTTTTGTTTTTGTATTATATGTGAGTTATTTTGAATAATGCCATACAGAGTAATTACTGTGGAATATTTTTCATGTGCTCTTTGCCCACATTTCTCCTGCTCAAAACCAAGCTGAGACTTCCCATCTGTCAATATTTATAAAGCAAAATTCTATTTCAGTAGCTTAGACTGCAATCTAGAAAAACCCTTAAGCATATGGATAATATCTGTTGAAGTTAATTGAACTGCTGGCATCATTGAAATTACATACGCTTAAAGACCCAATACTGGGAACTTAGTCAACTCTGCCGAGTTATATTGGCTTGTGGGATCCTCTTGGGATGGGATCTGGGGAGCTAAGGCTTCAGCAGATGTCAGTCAGTGCCTAATGTAAGAGTTAAAGATTCCTCCTTTGGAATGACAGACCAAAACCTGTTCAACCTCACAGGGACACAGGTCACTTCTTACGATAAGTCATTAAATTATTAAAATTAATCACTCTTGCAGAAATCTTAATTGTTTAGTGTCATTACAGCCACTCACCGTTACCCACATGCTTCTGGTAGAGCCTAACACTTGTGTTTCCCTCACAGCCATTACTGTGGGATAACTTCAGGCTTAAAGTCATGGTCAGCCATGGGGAAGAGGGAAGCCTACTTCTCCCCTTTGCATGGCTGATGATATCGTCTCTCAAAACTGTTACCTATTTTTTCATATGTAATAGGTGGAAAAAGCAGAACGCCCAAAATTAGGGAGAATGTGTTGGTAGCCACTTGTGTAACTATTTGCTCCTTCTTGGGCAACACAGACTGTGTGTTTGAGCAGACAACTGGTTGATGGTTGGTGTGATACGGGACGCTAGCAGGTGTTTTTCCGGCAGAGTGCTGAAGTACAGTTTTTGCGATTTATTTTTTCAGGACTGTTTTATTCTGGCCTTTTAGACAGATTTGTTTTATAAAGATAGGAAACATCGTTCCTTCATTTATGGTAACTACCTCATAGTTTCAGAGCCAAAAAGAACTGAATTTTTTAAGACAGGAATGCTAGTTAGACACATTTCATTGACAATGAGTGGGATCTGTGTGCTTGGTAGAGACTTACCTTTGAAAAGCTTCCCAGAGTGATTTACAGAAAAACTGTGCATGCATCAACACACTATTATGAGCTTGTACCTTTTAATCTGATGATTTACTGGAGAAAGACTGGAGTTTACAATTCTTAAGAGTTGATAGATCTGGCTTTCTTTGGACTTGTTGCTTTAAAGGCTGTGACAGTACAAAGAATAGGAGATTAAATTTTGACAGACACTGTCAGTGGCTTCCCATACGTTTCTAAGATGGCCTACAAAAAAAAGATTTGAATATAGGGTGTCTTAGTTTCTAACAGAAGTTACTTCTCATAGTGTCTGGTATGAAGCTATGTTTTGGTCTCAGAACAAAAACGAAACTGATAACATCCTGGCAGAGTTGAACACAGCCAAGGACATATTTTGTTCCTCAGTGAAGCAGTTAGGAGGCATAAGGAGCCGGGAACTGGGAGGGGACAGGACCAGGGCAGCTGACCCAAACTGACCAAAGGGCTGTTCCATACCATATGACATCATGTTATTTTTATGGAAGGGAGGGGCTGCTGGCTGGTTGGGTATCGGTTGTTGGTCCCTTGCTTTGTGTATCACCTATTGTTTCTTATATATATATATGTACTGGTATTTCTTTTATGCTCTCTTCTGTCTTAGTAAATAGCTTTTATCTCAGCCCATGAGTTCTACCGTATTTATTCCTTAATTCTCAGGGATGGGGGAAGGTGAGCGAACAACTGTGTGGGACTTAGCTATCTGCTGGGTCAAACCACAACACAGGGTCAGCAATGCCATGTACCAAATAAGTGAAGCTTGCAAAATGTGGTTTTTCCTCTTAAAAATGATGAAAGCAATATGAAATAATCTACAGATAGGTCTCTGGTGGGGTGAGAGTTGATGTGACATTCAGGATAGAGATCATACTTACTCATCATATAAGCTCCTACTTCGGGACATCACTCCACTGTAGAAGATTTATTCCAGTGGTTTTAACTTTCTTATCCTATCAGAATTTCTCTTTATCTTCACTGTATATCATCTTGGCATTTTCCTTCACTGAACTCCCTGTTACTCCCACTTCTCTTTTTAGTGTGTCTGCAAATCTCTGTCACTACTTTCGCTACGTCTCCTAAGTTATTACGTTAGTACTTAATACAACGTACAGGAAACTCATCTTCAGGATCTTGAATTCTCAAAGGAGAGCATATTCACAATTAAAGTGTTGTCTAGGTCCCAGTAACTGCAGTGTAAACAGGAGTGATTCCATGTCAGCTAATTAAACCAAACCCATGGAAAAAGAGTCTCTGCCTATAATCCATCTTATCACATATGGATTATTTATCACAGCAATCTCTACATGCAGTAACAAATACAGTCCACAGTGTAATACACCCAATCACAGTGGCTCATATTACAGAGATTTTTCGGTCATTTAATTGAGTTTTAAAATGTCACAGTAATTCAGGCTCTTTTTCCCTTACACCTGTGCAAATCTGTTTATGGTGTCTTGATGTAATTTTGTCCATTATAAATGGGCTTAAATGACCCAAAAAGGAGATTTGTTTCCCATTTCAATTCCCTGAAAGCTTCACAGAAGTTAATAAAGCAAGTTCTCTCTCTTATGTTTGCAGCAGGCAGAATCTCTATAGCATAGTATGTCTAATTATTAATATACTATATAATGTAGGGAGTGTAATTTGGTGGTCATTAATAAATGACATAAATAGGACTTTTTAATGCATTTTGGGGAATGTTTATTGCTGATTTTTATCTAGGACCTCCATGAAAATGCAGCCAGTCTAAAGGACCAACAATTAAGGGGCTGGTTCAAAGGCAGATGATAAAAGTTTTGATTAAGTTAATAACAGGACCACAGGCTGTGGCCACAGGATGAGGCTCTTATCATCTTTTTGGGATGCAGAGAGACATGTTTACAAAAAGTGGACAAAGACCATACTCCATATCTGAAGCTGGCCTCAGGGCCTGAGGTTCTCTCAAGCTCGGCTCTGCGGAGAAGATGAGGAGAATAATCAATTTTTTTTTTTTTTTTTGTGTAAACCTCCCCTCCACCTTTTCCCACCTTTTGCAGGTTTATAAATATACACAGAGGTTATACAGTTGTCATGTCTGCAGCATGCACAGCTCAGTTTTGCTTAACCCCTTCTTGTCTTCTGCTTTTGATTTTCCCTCTTTTACTATGCTCTTAATATGAACTCAACTGTGGAATCTATGTCCTTCTTTTCATCAAACTTTTATTTTACTTAACCTTAGTTTTCTTAAAACAACACACATAAAGTGTTCTCTGCCACTTGCAGGAGTTCTAACAGCTTTTTGCCATTTTCCTGAGGGTTCACTCAAAACATTCCTGAAACATTCCTTGATTTCAGTTTCTTGTGTGCCATCTTCTTAACTAAAAAAATCTCTGCAACACTTTTATGCAATCGTGACTCATGTAGAACATCAAGGCCATACACGTTTGGAGTTCATTTAATTTCTCTAAAGATAAACTAAGAGGAGAATAAAAGTTTTTCTGTCCTCCCCACAAAACTCTTCTTAACGCACTTTTCCTGAATCCCCATGGATTTAACAACATTGGCAATATGGACAAGACAGTGTCTCTGGTGCTAAATCCGTGTCACTTAGATAATTGCAGGTTTCTCTGTACTCTCTTTTGGGCTGAGCCTGATACACACTTAGAAATCACTCAGATAATACCTTGTGGGGTAAGAGGGAAGAAGGAAGAGGAATATGGATGCGGCAGCAGGTGTTACATGCAACTGCATAAGCCGCGTGGATACGTCAGTTCAGACCTCTGCAGAAACAGCATAATTGCATATTGTGTTTCTTTCAGTAACGAGGTAGTTGGCACTGCATCCACCAGATTTTCAGTCACAGAAGGATAGTTTTCAAGTGAGAGTGAATTGGACATAATAAAGCAATTTGAGTTGATGGGCACTATACAAAGGAAAGATTTTACAGGAAAGTATCGGGTTGATGCCGTATATGAAAGAGGGAATGAAATACTGAGGCTGAAACAAAACGAAAAGTAAAACTCATATCAGAATATTTCCAGGAAAATCAAATGTTAAACTCAAAATAAGTGAATGACTCACATTTTTCAAATTTCATCAAAAAGTTCTCATTAAAATTTGTCATTGATGTTGACAGACGCTTTCTATTGTAAGTGACATTCTTCTTGTAAAAATAGAGAATTTTAGAGAATCTAAATTCCCCTTTGCTAATTCTCTAAATTAAGAGAATTTATATTCTGTTAATTTAGAGAATTTTTACTTTTTACGGATCGGTGAGAAACCTAATTCTATTTTACAAGGTTAAATTGATGTATAGATTTGTTGAAAATTGATAGTCATATGTTTATGAATACTGAAAAAAATATACAGAAAATGAGTTCTCATTGGAGGTGAATGAACTATTTCATTATTATTAATGAACTTTGCAGTTGCTATTGCTGTCTAATTATTCTAAACACATTTTTCAAGTTCCAGGAATCTACATAAATCAATATGACTGATTAAAAAAAACCCTGGTCCTGAAAAATGAAGTGAAAGTAAATACACTTCTCGATTGGACCATACAGTTGGCTACAAGATCCTTCTCTCTCTCTTTTTCCTGGTTTAATTTTCTTAGTTGCTTGAGAAATCTTTCTGTTTCAAGGATATTTTGATTAGCTGGTGTTTTTTGGTAACCTAACTAAAAGTTATTTTTGAATTGTATAAGCAATAGTCAAGAACCCTCCCTATATAATTGCTATGGGGTTTTGGAATTTTCCTTGCAGTAAGTTTTAATTATTCTGTGCTAATTAAGCAACTGATGCCTACTGTGAAAAAATTTCCCTTTGGAACAATGTGAGCAAAGGTGCATACATAAATTTCATAACATATGCATAAAATAATCCATTTTTATCTCTTGTACTAATTTCATGTCCCCATATTCAGTCAGTGAAATGAATAAACATAATGCCTATTGCCACCTATATAAGACATAATATTAATCTTTTCCCATTAAAAAAATAATAATATGGTATTTTTGGTTTTGTTGGATCTCCTCTTCAGTAAAGACTGCAACGTGTTTCAAAGTTGGATAATGAGGTATTCAATTACATTTTTGTTGGAGGAATGCTAGGTTAGAAAAAGAAAGAAAAATAGAGAAAAGTAGAGCTAGATAGTACAGTTAAACTGAAAAGTACTTTTTAGACTTGTTTTCTTTTTAATTGTTATGATTTAATTAATTGTGGGTGAAAATGAATAGTGAGACAAAACTGGCCTAAGCATGCAGCTCTGGAATGCATGATACATGGTACATAAGACATGAGACATAGAGTCATAGGATGCCCCAGGTTGGAAGGGACTCCAAGGATCATCAGGTTCCAACCCCCCTACCAGAGACAGGGCCACCAACCCTCCAGAGACATGGTACATGTCACAGAATCATAGAATGGTTCAGCTTGGAAGGGACCTTAGAGATCATCTTGTTCCAACCCCCCTGCTATGGGCAAGGACACTTCTCTCTAGACCAGGTTGCCCAAAGCCCCATCTCTGGGCTGTGCCTGCATCTCCTGCATCTGCTTCCACTACAAAGTCAGAGAGTTAATCCTTCCATTTTTTCTAATGCTACTTTACAGAAAGAAACAACATTTTCAGTAAAAGGCAAGTTACACAGAACAGCCCTACAGTACTGGATATATTCTTTTCCCAGGAAGCTCATGTTGTTCCTGGCTCATATATGGGTAAAAGAAATTACAAAATTGCAAAGCACAAATTGTACAAAGAAAAGGAGGGGAATAGAAATTGAAGAGAGAGATGTTTTCTTCTGGAACTATATCCATGAGAAAGTAGAGTATATTGGATATTACATTGAAAGAAGCAGAAAGATTACAGTTGGTTATGTGGTATAGGTAACAGCCGATGTTAAAATTTTAAATGTGTGAAATGAGAAGTAGGAAAATAGAAGGAAAAAAGTCATGCTTAAAATTTTAAATCAAAGTAAGTAAAAACAGATTTTCTTTTATTCTGTATGAAACTATGCAATTTTTTTGATAGTTCTGCTAGAGGTAAAACATTTTCTGAGGAAATATTCACTGAATTGAGATCCAAGTTTTGGCCTGAAAAAAGTGTCAATAGAAGAATTGTTTCAATACTTGTTCTGAATAGTGGTTTGGAGTATCAGCTTTCTGTCTGATAACTCAAACACTGCCCTGGTGCATGTTATGGAAACAAAGCAAATAAACAGATGTTTGGATAACTACTACACTAACAGAACCCAGGGAAAAGTGGTTCCAGACCTTTCATAGAATCATAGAATGGTTCAGGTTGGAAGGGACCTTAGAGATCACCTTGTTCCAACCCCCCTGCCATGGGCAAGGACACCTCCCACTAGAGCAGGTTGCCCAAAGCCCCATCCAGCCTGGCCTTGAATACTTCCAGGGAGGGGGCATCCACAGCTTCTCTGGGCAGCCTGTTCCAGTGAGCAACTCTGTTCCAGACCTGCAGAGTGATAGGTGGGGCTGTGGGGCCTGTTGTACTGCTGTTTCTCTGCCTGGCTGTCACTCTGGGCTGGAACATCTGAAGTGTAACTTTGAAAGAAGAAAACTCTAGGTAACAGGAATGGCCTGGCCTACAGCACTTAAGAAGTCTCTGCCTGGACTTACCAGGATACACAAACCATTTCTCCAGTCACCACTATGGACTTAAGTTCTCTGCACGTGGTGAACGCAAAGACTTGTTTTAAAATGAGCCTGATATAAAGAAGGTCTCAAGGCTTTTGGTATTGTTTCAAGGCCTTTGATATGATCCCACATCGCAACCTTATCTCTAAATTGGAAAGATATGGATTTGAAGGCTGGACTATTCAGCCAATTATTCAGCCATTATTATTCAAATCATTGGTTGGATGTTCGCAGGCAGAGGGCTGTGGTAAATGGTTCTATGTCCAAGTGGAGGCCAAATGGTGACCGCCAGCGGTTCGTCTGGCTCTGGTGCTTTTCTCCATCTTTATCAATGACAGACAGTGGGATCAAGTGCACCCTGAGCAAGTTTGCTGAGGACACCAAGCTGAGTGGTACAGTTGATATGGCAGAAGGGAAGGATGCCATCCAGAGGGAGAAGCTTGAAAAGTGAATCCATGTGAACCTAATGACGTTCAGCAAGGAGAAGTGCAATGTGCTGCACTAAGGTCGAGGATGTCCCAGATGTGAGTACAGACTGGGAGAACTCCTTGAAAGCAGCACTGCTGAGAAGGACCTGGGGGTCCTGCTGGATGAAAAGCTGCACATGAGCCAGCAGTGTGTGTCTGCAGCCCAGAAGGCCAATGGTATCCTGGGCTGCACCAGCAGGGCGGTGGCAGCAGGCAGGGAGGGGACTGTCCCCCTCTCTCTGCCCTCGTGAGGCCCCACCTGGAGCACTGCGCCCAGGCCTGGGGCCCCCAGCACCAGAAGGATGTGGGGCTGTGGGAGCGGGGCCAGAGGAGGGCACGAAGGTGATCAGAGGCTGCAGCAGCTTTGTATGGGGACAGGCTGAGGGAGCTGGGGGTGTTCAGCCTGGAGGAGAGAAGGCTGCGGGGAGACCTCATTGCGGCCTTTGAGTACTTAAAGGGAGCTCCTGTTTATAGCAGGAGGAGAGTGACTTTTTACATGGGGGAGATAGTGATGGGAAAAGAGGAATGATTTTGATCTAAAAGAGGGGAGATAGATATTGGGAAGAAATCCTTCATACAGAGGGTGGTGAGGCCCTGTGCCCAGAGCTGTGGGTGCCCCATCCCTGGAGGTGCACAAGGCCAGGCTGGATGGGCTCTGGGCAGCCTGAGCTGGTGAGGGGCACCCAGCCCGTGGCAGGAGCTGGAACTGGATGATCTTTTAGGTTCCTTCCAGCCCAAGCCGTTCAATGTCCTCTATGATTCTACGATTCTGTGATCTCCTAACTTGGACCGACAGAGTGAAAATCTCTCTACTTTAGTCACCTGTGGTCAGTAGGAGTTATGTACGATGCCAGGGAGAATTTGAGCTTTAGTCACTTGCTCTGCCGAGTTGGAACCTTGTGAGTCTTTAGAAGATGCAGATGGGAATAGCCTTTATGAGTGCAAAATCCTGCTCTAGGCTGGGCCTGTCTCACTAGGCACAGCTCTGCAGGAAATTTCTGTGGACCTAGGATGCAGACTGAGTGTAAGGAAAGACTTTTTCTCCTTGAGGATGCTCAAAGCAGTGGCACAAGTTGCTCGTAGAGGTTGTTATCTCCATCCTTGGAGGTTTTCAAGACTTCAATTGATCACACCCTGAGCTTCCCCTGCTTTGAGAAGGAGGATGGATTTGCGACATCCTGAGGTCTCTTCCAGCTTGAGTTATCCTGTAAACATTACAAAAAATGAGCTAAGTATTGAAGTAGAAGCTGATTTTAATTTAATTGTTCAAGTTGAAAGCTATACAGATAAAACAAAAATCAGTGGTAAAATTTATTTCAAATTAAAAAAGAAAAAATATTTTCTGCTATATTCAGACAGCTATTTGTGTCACATGTATTAGAGATGAGCAGACACACAGATATCATTGGTCGTGATTCAGCTGTTATTCCATCAGTTGTCACCACGTTGCTGTGGTGATGTGTTCTGACAGGGAGAATCTCCTGAAGACGGGAGCTGTTGCAATCACATTGGAATAACTTCTCCAATCTGCTGCCACATACATGTGAAAGTACTCATCCTAGCAGAGAGTTGTAGGAAACAGGATGATGGTCTGCCTTCTTTTGAAAATTGTCCATATGAACAAAGTGAAATTATAGGGAAAAAATCTGTATGAATGATCTTTAGCTCAGCCCATTTTTCCTCTTCAAATTACAGATCTGTCATTTATATAGGTTTTTAATTAAATTATCTTAAGTTTCAGTTAACTGGAAACTCCTTATCTTTGTAAAAGTACAGGTCAAATATTCTTTTGGCAACTCATCCACATTTTTCGTTGTCTTGACAAAGTGCTTAAAGACACTACAGGTTTCAAACAGGCACATTTATATTTTATATTACTTCAAGATACTCTGGACAAATCAATCAAAATGATTTCCAGATTTGCTGCTTTTTTGATCTTCCTCTTCCCCATTTCATCTGCGCTCACCACTTAAAGAAGACACAAACATAAATTTATGTACTTTTTTCTTTTATCAGTATGTGCTCATTTTTATGCTATGCAAGGTCTTTCCTTAGTATGGTACACAACACTCAATACTCAGAACAGTGTAGTGCACTTCCCATTACTCATTTTTTTCTCCGTTACAGGTAGCTGCCTGGAACAAAAAGGTGCAGGACCAGTGCAGACTACAAGAGACTGTCAAACGAGGTCACCAGAATGTTTTGGCTTGTGCCTCCAGAAGTCTTTTTGCTCCCTAAATTTAGAAATTTTCCTTGCAAAAAAAAGTATTCTCATTCTGCAGAGAGTGCCAGCACTTTAAACACATTTTCTTTTTAGAGAAGAGAAAAGGAAAATTATATTCTCCTGTAAAAATGAAAAGTTCTAAAAATGTTGCTTTCAATTATCAAAGTTTCCTCTTTGGTTATCTGCAAATTTTTCATTTCAGTGAAATGATAATGATGTTGCTGCTTCTGTTTGCAGCAGCAGCGGATCTGTTTGGATAACGGATACAATGATGTAATCCCATTTATTTATGAGGATGGTACAAATTGTTCTGTCTTTGAGCACAGGTGGAATAAAACAGCAGGAGACAGTACTTTTTTGCTCACCAGACTGTCTCTTGCAGCCAGTGCTGTGTAGATAAGCCCCGCTTTGTTTAGCTTTTTCCTTGGGGTCACGTTTCCTGGGCTGCCTCTGCTGTGTCTATAGATACTTAGCTCCTTCCCTGCAGCCTGTGCTTCTTGCACACAGCTCCACGGTCTGTTACTTTTGTTGTACACTTCTCTGCAGAGATTCCCTAGGACACATCAGCTGTGTTTTGAGCGTTGCTATCATTTCTGTAGAGAAGCTTCATGTACCCTGATGAAAAGCAGCAGCTCCCACAAGCTCCTTGGGGGTTACCAACATCCTTCCCTTTACTCAGCAGTACAACAAAATAGTGACTACTCACATGCACAAAGCATGCAATTATCTGATACCTTAATTGTATAAAAATATTTACCCCAATGCATAAAAATGTACCTCCTGGTAACTGTGTAAGCCTGATATAAATTATGTATGCAACATAAAGTAGCTTCTTCCTTGTTTAGGGCATGCCCTAAACAAGGGTGATGGCAAGGGAACTGCTTCCTGTCCTCTCTGCCAGCTCCCTGTGAGATGTGTATATTAAAAAATCATTTAAAATCAAGCTGTATGTCAGGTTTGGGGGGGCAGGAAGGGAGGACAGTATCTTCATTCTCCAATATGTTCTGTGAAGCAAAAGTGAGTGTTAACAGACTTTTGAGCACGACATATTCCAAATTACTGTACTTTATCGGATGAATTTTGAAGTACTTTTTTTCCCCTTCATCGTAACGGCTGTCATTTCCTGGAAAGGGCGCGTTTGATCAAATATCTGTTACTCTCCTGCTGAACAGAGCTTGCAAATTACTAATGATTCTGGCAAAAGAACTTTAATTTTGTGCCAGTGGGAGATTTCAGGTTAATTAAATAGTCTCATTGCCTCTGTACTTCACCACAAAATCGCTCTTGGCTGAGACCTAGAAACTCACAACTTGAGGGACTAATAGCGTTTTGACCTCAGCTTCATCAGGCCCAATGAATGTCCCCAGATATCCCAGCAAGTTCTGACACATTTAAAAAACTTTAGGGCTACGCTAGAAGAAGTGTTTGCTCTAGGTAGTGAAAGAAACCCCTTGATGTTTGTGAGCTTTAAACAAAAGCCCCAAAAATGTGAGAAGAGGAGCACAAACCCACTGCAAGCACTTGTTGTCTAAATTAGGATGACAATCTCGCCTATGGTGGTAGGTGAACCAAAGAAAAAGGGCAGCGAACCCCTGAGCAGAAGGTAAAAAACCAAGAGCAAGCTTTTATCTTCAGGCAGAAAGTGCTTTCCGTCTGCAGCACAGACTCCTGCAGAGGAGACGGGTGTTGAATGAAAAAGCCTCAAAAATGGAATACTTGGTGTGGACAGAGGGCCAACAACACCTACAATCACATCCAGTCCTGCCTACACATTCACAGCTGTGCTCTATTACAGCATGGCGTTCAGTTATGGTGTGAGGTTCGAATATGATGTGCAGATAAATTAGGTTCATTAAAAATAGGTTCAAATATGATCATGCAGGTAAAACATCCATATATAGTGTAACTCCATGGGGATAACTACAGAGGCTCACAGCACACACAGCAAGAAGTGGACCCAGCTGCCTGCCTAGGTCCCCTCTGGAAGGAAGGTCCCCTCTGGTTTAGCTAGATGATAGTGAAGACATGTATGACTGAAATAATATAATGAACATAGGAAATATAGGGGGAGGCTTTTCCTGGTCATTTTTCTTTGGAAAAGATGAATAATAAAAAATATAATTCATCAATTAAATTAATTGTTTAATTTCTCTTGATTTTCATTGAAAAGGAGATACCGTAATTGATTGCTGCTACATTCTAACAACCTAAACTGAAGTTCTGCTGTGAAATGGTGATACCATCTATCTGAATTGTCTAAAATACATTCGTCTTCCCTCCCTTTTCTTCAGGGTCCCATTTGGATAATGACTATATCCAGAGACAGGTGTTTTAACTTCCCTCCTGTAGAAAAATACAGGTCCTTGAGCAAACAAATGAAGATAGTGGGGTGGAGGATGGGAGCTGCTCAGAGGCATGGTGTCTGCCAGTCTAAATGTGAGCAGGAACCAGGCAGGAAGAGTGGGAGGGGGAGAGGACGCAGATGTTGGGGTCTTGGACAATGCAAATGGGCCCAGGAGACATGGGAGACAATGGGGAGGCTCAGGGTTCATGGCTCTGAGAGCCACATCTCCAGGGGAAACCTGGAGCAAGATGACTGTCAGGAAGCTTTTGGGAGGCAAAATGTTCTTTTTTCTTTCTGAGATAAGTTAGAGATTTTGTGCATTCAATTAATAAACCAGATCGACTGCTTGAATCTGAATCTCCACAGGTGTCACCTAGCTGTTATATCTCTGCTGCCATTCAGCTATCCTGGTTTGCAGCTGGCTAGCAGGAAGAAAGATTGGTCTCCCAAGCTTGGTTGGTTTGTCTGAGGCACATGAAGATCCAGTAACAAAGTCTTTCAAGTCTAGATTTGGGCCTACATGATTGTCTAAGGGTTTTGGATAGCATTTTGTAACCTCTCCAACCCTAGACGAAGCAGAATAGTGAATCCAGAACAATTACTGAATTTAAGAAAATTATTGCTAATAGATCCAGAGGCACCTTTGTCTGTGATGTCACCAGTAATATTCCAATTCAGCAAAATGAAATTTTAATTAACAAGTGAAAAATACGGATTTGAACTGAAATAATGATGATAAATGCAATTGAAGTTCTGTTCTGAGAAACATACATGAAGATAGGATTACATCAGAAATCAAAGTAAGATTAGATATCCCTGGTGAACTGTCTCATCTTTTATGGTGCAAGGATAATAATAATAAAAAAAGATGTTCTACACAATTTTTATAGGCTTGTTGCTTATACTGTGAGGAGATATGGGAAGCACTCAGAAACAAAAGACCACGTACGGTTTCCTTGTGAAGTATCTCCATACTGTGCATTGCTGCCAGGTATTCACCTCTTTGCATCGCTAAACCATTCCATTCATGCCTGTCTCTTTGCTGGCATGTTAGTTGTGCCTTATGAAAGCACCAAGCAGAACATGAAGTGCTTTTACTTGACTTCAAAGGCTATGCAGAATTAAGGCCTGCCGTGTCTGATTGCTCATTAATATTGTATCTTTAGGGCAGCAAGGCTCCTTGCTGGCAGGTGACAAAATTGTTGGAGGTGCTTGCTGAAGCTAGAGCCAAGAAATAGAAGGGGACAGGTGGAGGTCTGAAATAAGGACACTTGCAGTCTGCCTGCATGATGCAAAAGCTGTTCCCAGCCAAGATGTGAGCTGAGCCAGTGCACTTGCTGTCCCTGGATTTAGCAGCAGGTAACCACAGCTTGAGCTGATGTTGTGTATGGTGATCAAAGGAACTAATTTTATTGTTTTTTGCTGGAGAAATTTACAAAATACGTGAAGGCCCTGAAGCCAGCTAATTCTGACCCCTGCAATTCATTGCTGTTTCCAATTCCCACACACCAGCTTTGCCTCTCTGCCTGTGGCCTGTACAGAGCCACTCTTGCACACAGCGTCCCTCTTCTGAACAAGAACTTCTTCCAAATCTCGTATTTTTTCATGATAAACGCCCAACCTTAGAAAAAAAAATCAGAGAATTTAGAACTTGAGAACACCAGTAGCTGAAGATGTTACTCTTTCCAGAAGCTGGCTTGCATTGAGCTAGCTCAGGACTGACCAAACCACAGATCTGTAACTCTGTTTTTTGGCATAGTATTTCCCATGCCTTTGCTCTGGTAAGAGGATTAACATTGCTACTTTATGTTTTTATGTAAACAACTTCTCTAGCTGTTAAAAGTCACTTCACATGGGATGAAGTGCAGAACAGTCCAGGTCTGACTTTGATGCCTGTCTTGTGTAATGTACTTTAACAGCTTGACATACCTTGTGGGCCACTTTGATTTGATCCCATTCTGTATTTGTCTTTGCGTCGATGTTATGACTACATGTCATGAATGGCAGTGAAGAATTCAACCTGATCTGTATGATAGGCTCAGTAGGTATATTAGATCAATGCTGTCAAACATTATGAATTTTTATGTAAATTCATCAGTGAAGAAGGTATATTTGAACTGTTTTTACAGTTGTTGTTCAGCGTCACAAACAATCTTCTGTGTAGCCGAAATGATTATTACAAACATGGAATGAATGAAATCTTTTTAAATTCAGCATGCTTGATTTTTCTCTTGTCATTTTGTTCTGTCTCTATGGAAATAAATTTCCAGATAAGCCTCTCTCTGAGAACTTTAGGTGAAGACATTGAAAAAGCTTATTCATTACTAGGAGTGATCAGTGATGAAACTTCAGTATGATCAAGATAACCAGCAGCAGTTCTTCAGGAAAGGAGATGGGATTTACAGTGGATCAGGTTTTTATGAAAAAAAGCAAACATTATATGAAGATTTGGAAATAGAAGAATTGTTCATAAGATACGTGGAACAGGACTTTGCTCCATTTAGTGGCAGAGGCAGTTGTTGAGCACCATTCTTTGAGAATGGTGAAACCTAATCAGAGGGAGTCCAGAGACAGAGAACAAGACTAGACAAGAACAAGGTCTAGAAATCAAGACTTAAAAGAAGAGACTGATTTAGTTGTATTGGCTGACATTCAAGGAGAAAAGACATCAGGGAGACATGATAGTCCAATCTTCCAGGATGTCAAGTGTTGCTGAGCAGTATCTTCTCCATGCCAGGGCAAAAAGTTAATTGGCTTAGATAGCAGCAAGGGAAATTTAGGCTAATCATAAGACTAATGATTTCTAATAGTTTGAAATAGGCACTGAAGTAGATCATCTGAAGAGGTTATATATTCTCTGTCACTGCATATTCTTAAGGCCAAGATGTGTATAACTGAGAGGAATGCATTAGAAGTGGCTGAGGGAGGGATTTTGCAGTCCTTCTTGAGGACTTCCATGTATCTCATTCTGCAACTAATACAAACTGCTTTGTATACACGAAAATCATGTGCATTTTGACCCTCTCCTTAATTTTGATGTATGGCCTTTCTTTGTACTTTACAAACTTGACTTAGAGGTCCTTTCAGCCTGGAGAGCCTGGAGCATCTCCGTTATGAGGAGAGGCTCAGTAATCTGGGTCTGTTCAGCCTGGAGAAAAGAAGGCTGAGAGGGGTCCTGATCAACGTTTATANTTCTGTGATTCTGTGATTCAGTTAAAAAATGGTCTCACTGATATTTTCAGAAAGGTTTATTCTAGGCATAGGATTTCATCTGTCCAGCTGTCTGTGAAAGATGGAGAAACCAGATTTCAGATTCTTGGCAGAGAACTTTGGCCTTTTCTGTCTTGACGTTATATCGTTGGTACTACCATGATATAAATGATTACATGCAGATTTAGTAAACAATCAAGCATGTATAGTTTCTGTGTTGCTATTTTGATGAAAATGAGTTTTATCTAAACAATAAAACATTACCATTCACAAATGAATCTCATGATGACAGCAAATAATATGTCAATGTCTTCTGATTACATATAGATTACTGAGATATTTGGAATACCTTTCCTAAATCTTTGCCTTTTTTTACAGATTAAATTTTCATGTGTCTGAGCACAAAAAATAAAATATTCAGCTGCAATAACAAATTCTCATATGAAACATGAAAACACTATTAAAAAACTTCAATAACCCCTAGAAACATAAACGGAATATAAAAGAAGTGTTCCTTTACAAAAGTCAATTGGCAGTAGGCTTTTGATACAATTTGTCAAATCTATTTTATTTCTAAAGTGGGATGTAGGTTAATATTGATTGCCATTTTGAAATGCAGCTTGTTGGCTGCTCTGTTCCACTAAGCTGCCAGCATTGTCATTCTCAAGGTTTATTTTTTTAGCGCTCTCAGATCACGGAGGCTACTGGAGCATGTTAGAGTTGGTAATAATACATCTAGCTGATAAACAAAAGCTGTCAAATATCAGCAAGGGAGACTGGAGGGGAACAGTAAAATAACTACCTGTGTCTAGGCAGTGAGCATGTAAAAGCACCAATTAAAATTTATTTAAGGAAAAATAGTTACTGTTACAGCAACAGTCTATCCATGTTATTAATTCTTTCCCCAAGAAGCCAAGAAAGAACAATGTCTGTCAGGTACTTGATTTTGGATTTTGCTATCTGATTGTAAATTTTAAGGTTTTAATTAAAGAAAAAAATATGACTGTTTACCGCTTTTTTTTTGCAAGTACATATATTTACCTCACTGCTCTTAGATGAAATGGACTAATCCTTTGTCTCTTCCTTGTTTTCCATCGGGTCTCACTTGCTTCTGACCAGGAGTGCCCCCAATATGCAGCTTTATGAGCAGAGAAGTCACTCCAGCTTCCATGTTACGCTGTCTCTGACTCACACACAGCTAGTGTGCCTCGTGACTCAGGCCCTTGGCTCTACAGGCAGCAGGTTTGAGAAGTGGTTCCAGAGCAGTGTTTCACCAGCTCCGAGACTCTCATCGTACAACAGGCTCTTCATGAAGGCAGGAGGGCAATCTGAGCCTGCTGTAGAATTTGGTCTGAAATGTGAGAAGGACAACAGATCCCAGACAGTGCAGTCCACTTCTCTGGCAAGCCACAAATAGAGATGGCACTAAACATGTTGCAGCTCTGTATGGGAACCTACAGAAACGCAACAACTGGAGTTCCTTCCTCTCAGTCCTGCGGTGGAAGCGTTTCCTTCATGGAAGAATTAAAAGATTCACAGATAAAATCATCTGTCTCATTGACACAAACTGCTGGGCTTCCATTGAACCATTGCTTTTAAAGGGAAGATTGTTAAGCTGGAAAATTTCTTGGCTGGAAGAACATCAGGAGCTCATGCAGCACATCGCTGTCCAGCCAAGTCACAGCTTCACCTATGGAACTGTCTTATGGGCTTTTTTTTCTATCCAGTTTTCTTCTCACATGAAGGCAGTACAGGAACGCAAGACACTGCTCTCTATAACGTGAAGGCTTTGTTAGCAACTGTACTTTTCACTTTCGTCTGATTAATGGGGCAAAGACCCCCACGCTCCATATGGCTGCAAACTATATTACTTCAGTGCCTTCAGAAAAGCATCATCCTAAACAAAAAATATCACAACATGATCTGTGTGTGCATAGAGTGAGATATTTAAAAAGCACGGTGTATTAACAGAGCTTCAATCCGTATGCTCTTTCTTCGATGGAGAGGAATTGCTACCTCAGCAGATGGTCCTGTGAATGCAATTTGCACTTGCTTGCCAAGTGACATGAAACTCAACTCTGTACCCTTGTCCCTGTGAGTCGTCTTGTTAAAGCATATTTGGGCTGCAGGAGCTGATCTGCAGCAGTCAGACAAAGTATCAGAATGATCAAATGCATGTGAAAATATGGGGGAATTCTCCTGCTTAGGGGAACTTTCAGACACGCTCCCATCACTTCCTCTGAATGCTTAATCCCATTTAAATAACTTGTCAAACATGCCTAGTCATCAGCTAGCAGGCGTCCCTGCAGAGATTTTCAGCTTTAAGTTTTCCTGCGTGTGCATAAGGATTTTTTCCCAAATATTAAACTTTCAGTTTTCGAAGTTACAGATGATGTGCTCTGACATGCGCATTGTTCACGCTGTCTAAGGAAAAAAGGCTCATTAAGAAGACAAATGCACTTATCAAGCAAATCATCTAGCTGATTATATACTTTCAGTTTCACCTGTATGAGATTAGGGTTGAATGAATTCATGTGATTCCCTGTAATTACATATACAGACACCTGTGATCCTTATCTCTCAGTTCCTCAAAGGCGCAGGTCTAATTTATGGTGTTTATGTGAGTGTACATTGGCACCAAATAGGCTTTAATCTTAATCTCCAAAAAGAAAAAAAAATAGTTGATTTAATAACAATGAGAAACCTTGAGAATCAATTGCAAGCAGTTCTCTGGCAGTACCTAATGTTATACTTCTAACTGTGAATAAGCCAATTACTGTCAGCATGGAAAAGAATGAACTTCAGGCAGCTCTGCTCCATCCTTTTCCTACTGGTGATACTCAAGGCTGCAGAAGAAAGTGAGGGCGAAGCTGGATTTCTAGATCAGTCAAAATGGCCAGTGCACGCTGGCTTAGATGGGACAATGCTGGTTTTTTTCATGGTGTCAATACTTCTCTCAGGACACCCTTTCCATGATTTAATTTTTCAGGTTGTTTGGGCTTCTATATTCTATAAGAAATCTAAAAATAGATGCTGCATTTGAAGCACTGCTCCAGCTCCATATTTCCCAGGGAGTAACTGTCCAGAAGCCTTGTTAAAAATGATGTGCTTTTTATTTTAAGAACGAGTGTAGAAATGACAACAAAAAACAAAACAAACTGAAAACAAAACAAAACAAGAAACAGAAAAAACTCTTCTGCATACGGAGAGTTTAAAGATATTTACAATAGCAAGAAACTGAGTAGCTAAATCAGAGATGTTTCTATGGTGCTGACAGCTGGAAATCTGGCTCTGGTGCTATTTAAAATGCTTCTTAATATTTTGTCTGCGTATTTCACAGCCATAAAGAAACAGAGAAAGTACTGAACCCTTTTTTGAATTTTTTTATTTTTTGGACTAATTAAGCCCAGAATAAGTGCAGAATTGGAGAAGTACCGAACCTTTTTTTTCTTTGTCTAATAAGCCTGGAATTTTCTCTGTTCTTCTAGTTAGCTGAATGTATGTTTCACCCGGTGTTCACACATTTTGGAGGTCACTCTTAGTCGTCCTTTCTTTGCAGATGTGTTTCTTTGGTCACGATGGCCACCTCAGCCTCTCGACGGCATGAAGCATTTGCCATTAAGGGCATGAGACCTCCTCAGTGATTTGACTGGTCCCTGATCAGACAGATGAAATGATTATAGCCAGAGATAATTAAAATAACAAATGACAAACAGTGAATAGCAAATAATGAGTGTCTGTGCAGGTACAGCGAGGTTTGCACAGGGACACAGATATGCGTATAAACGGCTGTGGCCAAACAGTTGTGCAAACAGGCTGTTTGCATGAACGCTTATGGCTGGGGAACAAGAAGGGGCATGAAAGCTGCTGAAGGAGGTATCGAGAATCTGAGGAACGCAAACATTGCTCGGGTGGCAGCTCCAGCTGGCTTTATTTGTTCAGGTCACCACGCAGTCACTTTGCTTCGGAAGTCGGCTGGAGGTTTGTTGTTTATACAGGAGCACAACCAGTTCTCATAATAACATTTAGTCAGTATCAGTCTCAGTCTTACAGGATTGCATTTGTCAGCTATTTCAATTAGATCCTTTTAATGTCAGTGTTAATAAATATTATTTAGTTGGACAAAATGTAATTCCAATGGGAGAATGTATTCAGTACTACCAATGACACGTAATGCCTTGCAGACCTTTTATATGAATGTATGCTTTCATGTGATGTATGAAATCAACACAAATAACGATATTTCCAAACCAAAATATATTTTGATAACCTGAAGTTAATGAAAATGCTGCATGTGGTTTCAGTTCATCTTCTTTCCATAATTTACCCTGCTCAGTTACATTATTCACTTTGATTGTTTCAGACACCAAGGTGGGAAATTCCTCAGAAAACAGAAGGGGCTTGAGGCACACACGCAGGCAGAGATGCTCCTGGTGCTAGAGAAATTATTTTCATTCCAACAGCTTGAAAGAAATGTAGGGCTGTGAATAACATGTTTGCAAAGGCAGGCCATTGACAGTAAGCGGAAGGAGAAGTGGTTCAGCTAGAGAAAACTGGACTGCAGCCTTCCCTGGGCTTGTGTTTGATTTCCATTCTGAGTTCATCTACCTGTTTTTAAAGTTTTTATATATATGTAAATATATATATATTTGATTCTTGGTAAATTAAAAGATTACAGAGGAATATAAATGGGATCTCCAGCTTAAACCAGAATCACTCATTAATGGTTGGACAGTGCACGTTTCTAAAGAACTCCTGAAGCCTGGAGTGCCCTCTTTGCTGTTCACTCATTTTGTGTACCCCATAGTGCTTCAGCCTCAAACTAACAACAGGTGCCAGCAAGGTCTCTGTCGCAGAACTGCTACTGTTAGACGTAACCAGCATGTCTGGTTAGGGTGAACATAAACAATGCCATGGCAGGTGTGTGAACCACATAAGTGCATTGCCAAGTACACATAACGTCTGCTCTCTGCCTGACAACAGCACTTTGTGAAAACTTGCCTTCTCTTATAAACTGCTGAATCTTTTAAAAGCGTAGTAAATAACTGAAGGTAATTTAAATCAATAGTGTGGTTCTATATAGCGGCTTTGGTATTGTATGCATATTCATATTCTTCTTCAAAACAGATTTCTCTCTATTCCTTGGAGTGTGAGAGCCTCACTGTTAATCACTCTATTTCTGATTATGAATTCTAGCAAAGGAATCTCAACCATTTTTTTTAAACTGAAATTTTTAGCTGCCAGTCAAGACAGGTCAGATGGGAAATGCAAAAGTTAGGATCACTGACTAAAAAGAACAAATATAATCTATATGCATACACTTGTGGCTTGATGTATTCTCCAGGAGGTTAGCTGCATCCAGATGGTAGCAATTCACATGACTTTCCTACTTTAAAAAGAAAAGAAATGCTTTTAAAATGCCATCAACTTATGGTAATTGTCTATACCGGCAGGTTAAAATATCTCTAAAATGAGTACTCCACTTCAAATTGGAATGTTTGATGGCCACGGTGGCCCCCTGCCATACCTGCAGCACCTCTCTTTACAACTTGCCTGGAAAAAAATGAAGCACAGAAACCTCAGTCTGAAGAGAAATGTCTACTTGCTGCTTATTGTGCGTTTATGTGTACAACAGCAGGAGCTACCAGCCCTAGACACTGATACCCCCATGGGCAAGATGCTTCAGAAGTAGAAGAGATGGTTAGACCCTGCCTTAATGATTTTGAAGCTGACAATGCCACCAAATGCTTAAGATAAAACAGAAACATAAACGTCAAGCAGCTGGTGTAAGGACCTGGAGCAGGCTGCTGGCATAACAAGGATAGGAAAGCTCTCTAGTCCTACACAGCACTACTTCAAATCAACAAATGATGGTCTGCAGCCTCAGTCTCTTGGTACTGCTAATGTAAGATGTTAAGAACAATTCTAGCAATTTAACACCCAGTTGTGTGATAACCCCTGATGTTTTGAACCATTTTATCTCATGGAAACACCTTTTCCAGCTCTAAGAATAATGTGGCACTTGCACTTAAATTCTTGATAATTGCTGTAGGTAACATCCTTGGATAACTCAGCGCTCCATTTGCAGTAGTCCTAAATGTTCCTCTTACAGTGATATAGGGAAGCGAGGTCACACAGCAAATGCATGGACATTTATCTAAAACAAAGGTAGCACATTTCTATGGGCTTTCTGTATTTGGTATTGCATCTCATTTTTTTGTCCTTTCACTGGAAGGCAAGGACAATGGGTATTGCATGACTGCAATCTGGTTATAGTTAATAACTGTAGGTGGCTCTTGTAGTATGAAACATTTCACTAAAATGTGAAGGCCTCTCTTTTGCGCACTATTTTACTTCTAAATAGTTGATTTATCTCACTAATGTCAATGAGGTCGCTCACGTAAACTGTGATACACGTACAAGTGCCAACTGAATCAGGACCATCTCTACCACTGGAAAACAGAGGTTGCAATGGTTCCTTTTATTTCATCTTTTTTTAA
This sequence comes from Penelope pileata, assembly GCA_013396635.1. Lineage (NCBI taxonomy): Eukaryota > Metazoa > Chordata > Aves > Galliformes > Cracidae > Penelope > Penelope pileata. The sequence continues at coordinate 107,195 of WBMW01002828.1, read as the reverse complement.
CCTGTCCATCACTAACTCACTATCCCAGCCTGAATGGAGTTACCGCAATAGCATTTGGAGACAGGTGTGCTCAACTGAGTTAGTACCCTACTCTGGCTTTCCTGTTTTCACAATAGAGCTGAAACAACGGGAAAGAATTTTGGTGATTGAAGGCACAGGACAATTGAAGTCTCAGCATTGTATGTAGCTTACATGTTTAGACAAATATCTTCTACACTTGAGAAATTTCTTTGCATTGTTTATGTTATTCATAGTTGAGTAAAGTTGAAAATCCTAAAGGATGCTTTAACTTAGCTCTATATACTTGGAATTAGTTAAAAATATTCCTAGGAAAAGATTTTTTCTCACCTTTCACCGATACAGTCTTATTTAGAAAAAAGGAGCTGGATGTAAGAAAAAGAAATCAAATCATCCTAAAAACTGAAAGAGGTTTATTGGGGAGTGGCCAAATTTGAACAGGGCATGAAGGGGATTGTGTTGATCTCTCTGTTGGTATTTTGAGGGAATTTAGGAGTGAGGTAGCCCCAAGAATAAAACCTCAGCACTCAGGTACGTTACATTTGCCCTTTATTGAGGGCGATAGGTATTGTGGGTGAATAGTGATTCCTGTTCTAAGCTGTATGATTTTTATTCTCCAACAGTTTCAGATTTCACTCCCCAGCCCTGGCCCTGCCCTTGGCCCACAGAGGACCAGCACCACGGACCCAGGGGCCAAGGCACTCACATCTGATGGCTCAGCATGTCCAGGTACTGGGAGCCTGTGGACTGATACTCCTGCAAGGAACTTGTCAGCCTCCCTATTTAGCACCTTTTGGCTCAGATGGCTGTTGCAAACTGGTCCTATTAACTGCATTGACCTGGGCCGAGCTTTCTGATTTCCTGTTTACCAAAAGACAATTAGTTGCTGTTATTTGGGTGACTATCACCCTCTGTGCTCCTGCCCAATGCATGTTATGAAGTTGTAGAATTGCTAACACCTATCTGAATCACTAAAGCAAAGAAGATGTGGTCCAGACCTTGCGGTAGTCCTTCCCTATGAAAATTGTCTGTGCTTTCATTTCCAGAATCAGCTCATGAGTTTGAGCTGAGCAGATGCAGCCAAGGTCTCAGGTATGTATGTGAGTACTACTTTCAGGGAAGCTTCACACTGCGGCAGTAATTTATTACTTTTATCAATTGCTTGGAAGAGATGTCTGGATTGGTAGAGGAAAAAATTTGGCACATCATGCAAAGAGTAATGTGGAAAAGGGCATTAAGTACTTAAGATGACTGATAGCTGATGAAAATTTAACCTTAATTTTTTAGTTGGCTGAGCAACAGCAAACAATATGCATTTTAACACATCCAAAAGAAAGGTCTTGCATCCAGCAATAAAAAATGTAAGTGATGTCTGTTCTGGAAAGCAGTGACTTTGCGAAAGGTCTGAACACAGGGAGGCAATACTCAGGGAAAGGTGAGGGAGCGGCATTACGTCAGTGTCTCGTCCTGATGGAAGGCTCTAGCGCTGACATTTCAAGGTGCAGCAGCAAAATGGGAGGAAGCTGAAAGAAGAGCCATGAGCTAGATGAATGCCTTAGAAAAGAGGGACTGCAATAATATGTAGCATATAAAAATAATTTTAAAAAGTGGTTGTTCTGAAAGAGAATTAAACCAAGAGGAGTATGTATGCTGTGACCTGCAACACAGGAAAGAGCAATTTTAAAGCTTTTTCTCACAAGCTGCTTATATCAAGCCCTGATGTCTCAAACATGAAGTTACACGGATGTATACTATAAATAGATATGGTTTCTGGGTAGGGATTATTTTTATATTCACTTTTTTTCGTGGGCAGGGTTATTAACCATTGGAAGGCCTTGTCGATAGTAGAAAGGAATAGAAGAAATATTTATACCAAGGGTGTTTTTTTTCCCTTGACATTTGACTATACTACTGTGGTATTTGATGAAAGGAATGAAATCAGGCAGGTTTTATGCTCCTTCACATCCTTAAAATAAACAATTCATTTTAAAAGTCTAGGATAGGCTTGTGAGATGAGTCTTGCACATAGGAAGGAAAGCAGAGTAGGAAAGTAGGCTCTTTTCTCTAAAGAAATGAACTAACTTAGAAAGAAACCAAGAAACTAGAAGACCAAAGAAGTAAAATATTTGTGTAAAGCAAGCTGAATAGTAAATGTATCCTTATTTGCTGTCAGTCTGGATCAAATCATGAGAGGATGCTAGGCTGATTACATGTTACAAACTAAGCAAAAGGATTAAACTGGCTTATTTTATTATTCAGTGCCTGGAAACTGTACGCAAAACACTCCACAGCTTTAGGGGGAAATACAGGTCTTACCCTACCGGCTCCTGATTATGCTGTCTACTCATCGGAAAACCTGAAGCAAATAAACATTTCGATGTGTCTCCTGTACCAGCTTCAGTGCTACACTAAAACGATGCACCTCTCTTTTGGGGAGTCCAGTTCAAAAATGGAAGTTATATGCAAACAAACTTGCCTAGGGCAGTGCTTTTCCAATAGTCTCTAACAGCAAAACTTTTGACAACAGAGAAGAAAAGACGGCTTCCTCTGTCTGGTGAGGGCCTTTATGCTTAGGGGCCATTTGGAAAGATCGCAGTGCGCTGCTGTCACGGTGTACGCAGTGCCTCTCAAAATGCGACAGGCCTTTGTTTCCATGATGGATCCTCAACCATTCGCACTCAAAGAACCTGCCTGGTGCAGGGCCATTGCAGTGTGTGGAAAGGCCCCTTTGGTTTCGGGGGCCTTTGTGTCCATTCCCGTCTTTCCTCAGGTGGTGGTACCTGCTGCTGTTTCTGATTTCAGTGAGAGCTGCAGATACCAAACATCTTAGAAAAATGGCTCCAAAACTGTCATTTCCTCCTTTTTTTAGAAATCTTGCCTTACTTTTTGAAAAGCAATCTTTATGGCACAGCATATTGCAAGTACAGTCCTGATATAATGTGCACCATTTTGCGCAATGAGCAAAAATTTTTTGAGGTTCTGAAACTGGGGGGAGAATGTCTTCATTAAAAATAGTGAAATTGCTTCTGTTTGTCATAAAAGCAGAGTCCTCTCTTGCCCCTCTGCACTATGTTTTTTGCTCTACTGTAAAAATAACTTTCTCTATGCCTTCTAATTGTTTTTTTTTTTAATCTGACTCTGCTAACAAGTGATGTTACTTTAATTACACTTAATTGAAAAGCATTATTTTCATAGCAACATGTTAACTTCCAGTCCAAATATTTTCCATATTTTATTTGTATGCAACATCACTGTTAAACTTGGCAGCAGCACGAAGAAAAAGAGAAAAGCAATAGTTGGAAAAGTGAGGTCAATGGTGAGGACAGGGGAAAAAGGGAGGAACACACAACAAAACCCTTGAGCTTGTCTCGCTTTTTCAATTCAATGATTGTAGCCTGTTTTTTCTCTGCAGTGAATAAAATATTAGACTTCTGTTAGCTCTGGTATAGAAATCCAAGCCTTTTCTTATGTACTTGCACTGTATCCAGACTTTTGCTGAAGACTTCAAGATATAAGCAATTTAGAATTGGTGGTTTAATGTAAATTTAACATATGCCATCAGAAAAAATGGAACTAAGTAAAATCAGTCAAATAGAGGTATTCATGCAGCCTGTGAAAAAATATGGTTTGTGAAAATTAAAAGGATTAGGTGAAAAATGAAAAATTAAATAATTCATATCGGAAAAAAAACCTGACTGCAGTGATTTTTCACGTTTTTCTAGCCAAGAGGCATGAATGACAGACTCGTGTAAGAAATTTTTAGTGCATATATTTAATTCTCTTTCTGTATTAGATATAACTATTGGAAGGCTGTTTTTAAGTGTACATGGATACAACTTTCAAAAATGTCATTAAAATCTTGCTGATGATCAATAGCTGATCTTTTTATTAATGTGTGGTGAAGTTCCGTATTCTTCTGATTTTACTACTTTTTTCTCTTCCTTCTAGCTTTAGCAGATGGATCATTAAAGGGTCCCTATTGCATAAACTTATTTAAAGATTTTCCTGACTGCTTTGGCAATAGAAAGAGACTTGGAATTTAGTTTCTAAAAGTCAGTATCTCCTCATTTAATGTAATTACAAAACTACATAATTTTAAAAAATGAGACATTAGCTCTACATTTATGATATTTAATGTTCTCAGTGTGCAGATGGAATGCATGTAAATGTGAAATTTAAAAAATGGTATTTCAGAAAAACTGTACTTCAGGACCTTCTGTACATGACTTAGGGGACTCAGTAGCAAATCCATTCAAAGTTATGAGTTATGGATGATAAAAATCTAGAGAACTTGTCTAATAAATAATGGCACTAAAAACCTCTTCCATAGTTCATATTTCTAATGTGAAAATGTACAGCTTGATGTGACTGAAATATAAATTGCAGCTGTGTGTCTTGAGACCTTTTCTCTTGCAGGGAGGATAAAGGGATCCTGCTTGGTCACTGTGGGGAGCAGACGAAGCCTGCTTCTATCCCGAATGATGGATGGCTTTGGCACTGCGAGCAGCTGGTCTCCTCAAGCTCTCCCATGTCCTGGCAGCCAGGAAATGGAGAAGAGTTAAACTCTAAGACAACAAGAGAAGGAGGGAACAAAACACCCTGTCATATTTCTGTCAGTGGCTAGAGCAGATATTTAGCATGTTTCCTTCTCTTGGTGCACCTTGTTGCTTTCCTGCAATCAGTGGCTTTCTGCATACATGTTACACACAAGGGCTTTTGGTTACGACTCTAAACCTTTTGTGAAGTGACCTAAATTTTTGTCTGCCAGAATTTTTTGTCGTTATGAGTTCCTATGTGTGGAAAGTTGCTCCCTTTTGATTTTTTCAAAGTCTGTCACCCTGTGATTTTTTGCATGATCTTCTGCTTTGTGCTGTGAGAGAACATGAGCTTGCCCCTGTAAAAGAGTGTGTGCTGTAGATGAGGGTAGTCGTACGAGTCATGCGACTGAGCATACTTACTCAATGCTGCACTACTAATTGCTAGCAAAGAGGATTCATTATACAGTCCATTACACCTCATAAAGTCTACTGCCTCCCTTACGTTGTCCTCTTTCTTCTAGTTGTGTAGGATATCCATAAACAGATGATGTAATTATCCAATAAAATTCACCCATGAATCCGTCCATGAGTGTGAATACCAGTGCGGCATTGGTGAACTTGAGGTACTTTCTCCAGGTGAATGTTCAGAGAGGTCCCCCCAGGAGGTGCTAGGCAAAGAAACACTGCCCGAACGAGCTGGCCACCTTGGACAATTCAGAAGGGCAATGCTCCTCTGTGCTACATGAACAGACCTTCCTGTCTCTGAAGGAAGAAGGTAGGTCAAGCATTGCAAGTTTCCAATTTGAAGGATAACTTGGTAAAGTATAAGTTGAAATAAGGATGCCTTGTATAAGACACATTGGCAGGCTGTGGTATGTAGATTCAGGAATTACACTGCCATCAGACAAAGTACAAGAAAAATGGAGCTACATTTCCACAAAATTTCAATGAAGCAAATATGGCAGGAAAACATCATCCTTATGTTCTCCCATTGACTAGTGCTTTACAATCAGACATCAGAAAGCTTGTAATTTAGAGGCCCATTTTGGCAATCCTACAAACCCAATCTGCATTGGTAATACAATGGGGAAGTGCAAATTGTAGTTTGCTACTGAACAGTTACTATGGAGCTAAATTTCTATAACATGCTAATGCCTTGGACTGTCATGCTGTGTACCTCCAACACCACCCTCCAATTTGATCTGCTTATAGCAGACATCTCAGGCTCAGTTTTGTTTAATGGTGCTTTGAGTCTGTGTATAGATTTTAGTAATTTCAAATTGCTGCTTATTTGCATTCAAGTCTACTCTGCATGTGATAATAGGATCAAAATATACAATCATAGTGCACAATCAAGAGGAAAAGTAATACAGAAATAAAAGCACAAGGAGTCTACGTTGTACTGTTTCTCTTTTATATAATTTGTAGCACAATTCTGATTGTAGTACGAGAGAAGAATGTGTCAATTTAAGGCGATGCTTTAAAACTTATTTGTCATCGTGGAGACTTTAGCTAGCCATTGGTATTTATTGCAGTGAAAAAAAAGGTGGGGAAAAGTAACAAATATTCAATTATATCTATTATAATAAATATATTTACAGACTCTCTATTTTGATAGATGCTTGAGCAGTGAAGGAAGGTTCTTGAGTATATCACTCAAGAAAGTCATAAAAAGAGAAGGAAATGAGATAGCAAGAGAAGCTGATGGGACTCGTTTGATTCCACTGCTCTCCTTATTTTAGTTAACCACCAGCAAAAATACACTTGGAAAAGCAGGCAAAATTGTTAAATTGTTCTGAAAACTGTCAATGTTAATACTGTCAGGTGCATAGTTAAAGGCTATATTCCCTCCTCTGTTTGTATGGGTGGTATCAGAAGGAAAGGGCGAGAGAGACTACCACAGGTAGTTCACTTGTTAAATCCAAACCAATAATTATGGATTTCTATTTTTCAAACCAGAAGTGCATTTTTACATTTCCATTTTAATCTGGGACATTTATGTTTTTGTTTTTTTTTTAAATAGGATCAAAGCATTCATTCAATTTCAGAATATTCTTTTTTGCTTACTTGTTGGAATAATTAAAAAAAGAGTTCAGAAAGAATTTTGAGTTTGATATTTCCAAAGCAATTTGTATTTTTCTCCTTCTTTTCCTCTATTTGGTGTTCATAGGGAAGAGTAAAGAGGTTGAGAAATTGATTTTTTTAATGAGATTAATTCACAAAAGAGCAAGAGAACATCACACTTTCTGCTAATAAACTGTGCCTTTCTTCCACACCATTAATGTCCCATTTACTAAAGGATATTAAGATGAAAAATGGTTATCAATAGTATTTTTTTTTGTATAATCAGAAGCGTATTTATTTCCTACACGTAAAATAGCTTCTGCCATCAGTCACCTTAATCTCACATTGTTTGTGTCTTTTGTATTTGTACAGCAGTCTTTGGCACTGCTGTAATTATCTCCTCTTGTTTAAGAAAGCAGTTTTATTTTGATGCAAAACTAAAGCCTAAAGGATGATCAGAAACAAATAAAAGTGGTGTAGAAATTATGTGTTTCCATCAAACGTTATCAAGGAGTCACTTATATTGACTTTTATTTTATTGAAGCAGTTGTATGAAGATTTTTAGACTTGGAATTGCACATAGCAGCTAGCCTTGCAAGGGAGAATTGTATATTTGTTGCATTTGAGCTGTGTGGGAGAACATGACTTTGCAGGGTGGGAGCTTGCCAGGCATAGTGGTTAGTTCCTACCCTGCACCTAAGTTTGTGACATGTCGTAGGAGCTTTCATTATGGAGTATTTCTAAAAGTGTTGTACGTTTTTTCATGAATAAGCAGAATTGCACTTTGCATATTGATGTGGTTAGAATCCTGTTGGGCCACACACAGTGCTGTTGCTATGAAAGCCTTTTTAAGCCATCTGAGTAGTTAACCTTATTACTCATAAAACTGGCCCTGGCCTTTGTATTCTGTGGAGGGTAGTGAACAGCTGCAAAGAGACTCGAAGAGCCATTCAGAGTTAATTTTTTGGGGGTAAGCATGGATCTAGAGGATAAGCTGCAGGATGATTCACATTCTCAGGAGGGTCCTGTTAGCAATGCCACAGGTGCTGATGTTGCTTCAGATACTGACAGTGATGAGTGGTGTGTAATATCTGATCAAGATTAGAGGCCTCAAAATCAAAACAAAGCTCCTGAACAGTAATCCCAGGGGCCAAAACACCATTTACAAGCTGCGACAGTCAGATAATTGGCCTGGGCGTGGCTTCTATTTACTTGATTAAATGAAGATAAATAAGGAATCTGGCTGGACTCTGAGTGGGGGAGGATTGAATACTTAGATATATTTTTGTATCATCACTGCTGTCAGAAGACTGCAGAAGTGAATATGCATTTTTGTGTGATCTGCTGGCAAAACAGAGCCAGTTGTGTACAAAGGAATGTACTATTGCACTGCTTCATTGACTCCCACATCATATCCTATCCAGTCTCTCATCCATAATCTATACTAGAACATTTCTTTCTTCTCCTATATCCCACATTCATTATTCTTATGTCATTCATGACTTTTCTATAGTTTAAGAATTTTCTCTCGACCTGAAAATTGGATTGTCATCTCAAGATGGATTGTAAAAGGAGAAAACATTGCTCATCGAATCCACTTCTACCGTTGCCCTGGCCAGCAGCACCCATGTGATATGTGTGATAAGCCAAGGAGTACGATGTCCTTCCATCACTGTCCAGGAGTCTGAGAAAGAAGAGAGCCAACAGTTCCAGCTGTTCTTTCCTGCAGCCACATCTGTACGACCGAGCTATTCCGTGTCATGTAAGACACTGCACTGGAAAGGGGAATCTTGCAGGAAGAACAGGAGGCGAGGACAGTTCTCTTTTTCCTTTGACATCCTTACATTTTTTTAGACCGCTCAGATTATTTGTGGTGGTCTAATAGGAATACGATGATGGGGAATGGGATAGAGGAACTTTTTTGATAAGCCCTATATATAAGGACAGTGTAAATTTTCCTCCTCACCAAAGTGTCAAATGCATTTTTTGCTGCAAGGCTGCTGAAAAGCAGGTCTTTATTTCCTGCCTTCAGGACTTCTGCATTATTGTTCTGTTTCAATTGACATGCTTTTGAGCAGCATATTAAGCTGAAGCTTTGTAGGGAGACTATTGACATAACTTTGAACAGGGGATTTAGATTTCAGTTGCAAGAGTTGTCTTTGACTCCAGGGTAAGTACTGCATTTATAAAATTAAGTGAAGAAAAGAGAAAAACATGCTGCTTTAAAATTATGCTTGTATTCACTGCAAAAGGGGAATAGGTATGTTTGTCAACATATTGTTAAAAATAAGATGTTGAGTTGCCAGGAGGAACATATTTGTTATAACAAGCAAGATAAAGTATACACTGTCTTTAACCAAATAAATGGTGAAGGACTGCTCATTAAAAATTCGACTATCTTCATCCTGTGTCCCAGAGTTCAGTAGTTCCAAATCTAGGTGATGATCTAGGTGACTAAAAAGCCATTCAGATAGCAGAGCTTTGTTTTAGACTTTGTGGATTTTCAATCTACAGGCTTTATTGGAAGGTGTCCCATCATGATTAAAGACAAAACATTGGTCCTGTGCAAATAAAAACAAAAATGAGTGTTTGCAATGAAAGCAATTTGAATAGAAAAAAGGTTGCAGAGATGAGAGGAGAAATATGAGCGAAAATGGAAGAAGGAGCACGGTGTTCAAATGAAGAAGAACTGTACTTTCACTTGTTTGGGATGGGATGGGACAATCAGATGGGATGAATAGAAAAGGGAATCACTTAGTCTCAGAAATAAAAATTATAATCTGAGTGAACAGTAGAAAAAGACCTGTCGAAACTGCCCAGGTTCCATATTTTCACAAAACAGTCCACCTTTTTTCCTGCTTCTACTTTTGATGTCAAAATTAGAAAACTTTTTCTTCGTCTTGAAAAGACTTCTTCATCTAACTTTTCAGCTTAGTACATCTTCCCTTTTTCCTACTGAGCTTACCATTTTGAAGACAAGGCAGCTACTTCACTGGAAAAAAAGTTGATTTCTTAGGGCCATGAATTTTCTTTTTTTTTTTTTTGAGTACTTGAATCCAAGTGAGTAACAATGGAAAGAATAAAATACTTGAAGGCTTCAAACCATACATTTTGCACAACCCTTCTGGCCCCTCAGTCATCGTGGAGACGGAACATATTGGCCAGGTTCAAGCATCACAACACATTTCTCATAATGGAAAACAGAGAAGAATATTGTTAAATTGAAAGGTGCTTGCTGCAGAATAAATCTCAACACAGATATAGCCACTAACTCCAACAACGATTTGTTTGTGTCTTCAGTCGAAAGCTCTTCTGAATTTACTTATTAAGCTAAGTACTTCTGTGCCAGAGGACAGTGAGCAATTCAGTGTGGAATTCATATTAGTTTAGTCTGACCATGGTTTTGTGATGCACTAACAGAATTAAATAGAGGTGCATTTGAAAAATATCCATACTAAAACTTCTGTTAATTTCATAATTGCATTTCTCAGCACTAAGGAAGGAAGGAAAACTTTCATACTGACAGTTTTTTTGGGCTGTCTAATTTGCTGTCTCTTAGTGGGTTCACATATCCATCCGAAGCCATTTCTGAAACGGTTCTGTGTAAAGGAAAATAATTGCATATAGATGTTGGATATTTATTTTATTTTATTTTACCTTTTGAGAAGAAGTATGGTGATCCTTTCAAAGTATAGTTGGATACTTAAAGAAGGTAAAGGTATAATTGTATCTGAAAATGCCTTTATCTACATTTGAGAGGTCAGATTAACACTCTCAGAGAGAACAATCTTTTCACAGAAAATTCAGTTGTGTCCAGCTCAGAAATATCTAGGTAAACCCACTGCTTTCTGCAAATGTATTAAGAAAATGCCTGACGTGAGTGACCTCCTGTTATTGAGAGCATCCAAACATGCACATTACATATACTGCAGAGTACCAGGACCAGGTACTTTATTCATGTAAAGCCCAGGTCTCTTGACATACCAATGTGTTGGAGGGGATGAAGACTTAGCGCATCCCTGCATCCTAGTGTTTAAAACACTTTTAGTGTGGGAGAGCAGTTAGGCCTTATTGTTCCTGCTCCATGCACTGCCCCCGGATTTTACCCTTCTCCTAGGTGCTGCAAAAAAGGTGCCAGCCTCCATGAAGATTATCTATTATCTATGAAGTTTATCTATCACTTGCTTTTTTTAATGTCTACCCAACGACAGCTGTGCAAGACACACCAGGATTCCTCTGTTTTCAGCTCCTCTTCTTGACAGACAGCCTGTGCCAAATAACGGAGATGCCAGAACAGTGTTATTTTGTAAGGAGCACCAGGTGCCTGTAGAGGAAGAAATTGCTGGTTTACCTGCTGTTTAAGGCATATTAATAATAGAGTAAATTTGATTTCTTAAACTCTAACTGAAGACTGTTCAAAAACTGCTCTCTTCAGTGCCTTTGCAATTGGATCACACTCTCTGTTCCTCTCCAGATTTTTAACTCTTAAATAAACCTCTTTTGTGATTGTTTGACAAGAATCAGATGTCCTCCCATCCCATGCCAATGTCTATGGCATGTTTAATTTCTTTTTTTTTCCTGGTTCTTGTATTAGTCATTTGAGTGTTTGACAGGCATACATCTGTGGCCCTTTATATGTATTTTATTCATTTTATTCATCTATTCATGGGCTCGGCAAAGGTACTAATATCCATCATTGTCCTGGCATGAAATTAAAGCTAGGTTATTTTCTCTTGTGGCTTCAGTTGGCAGCACATCTCCGGTACCTTACTATCTTGGAGGATGAGAGTGTGGAAGAGGAAATCACTCACATATGAATGATACTCCATCTTTTACCTTGTCCCTTCAGGACGGTCTGAGTCTTCGGAATATTTTGAACCTTTTCTTGGTGCCAGAGCTGCTAAAGCACTGTGTGCACTCAGTGACTTACTTTTAGGACAAAATTTAATTTCTTTATTAAAGTTTCCCAGCAGTCTGCCTCTGGCTTTTTTGTTCCATTAGAGCTGGCTATCTTCATATGGACACAGCCCTTCAAAACTGCGAGATTGACTCAGGAGGACTGAATAAGTCAAGAAGTTTTTCACGGTTTTATCTTCCATTCCTGCTCCCTGCTGAATGTCTAGCTTTACAAGCAGCAGAAAAGAGGCTTGCTTTCTCATGGGTTAGCATCTTAGCAGCAGCGGTTTAACACTGCTGGCAGCACAGTTGGACTTCATTCAGTTCTGCAGCACAGCAGAGGAGAGAAAGATTTGGAGAGGGCGACATCACTGTGGTACTGTCACATCAGAGCATGGGAAATGTCCTGGGCCTGACCACGGGAGCTTAAGAAGTGCTGAGAAAGGAGGGAAAGCGGTGTGAAAGGGGAGAGTGATGAGGGTGGGGTGCTGTATGGAAAATTACAGATCATGGCCTGAACAGGGACTAGCCCATTAGAAAGGGCTTATGTTAGCTTGGGAACACAAGGACACTGCCTCGGCCTGTGCACCTGCAGGGAGCTGGATGCAAACTTGTTTGTGAGAAAAGTGCTCTGTAGCTGTAAGCAAGTACCCTTGTTTTGTGTGAATGACCTTGTTTGCCCAGATCTGTATTTGTCCCCCACTACTGTATAAATGGCCACGATATCACGGGGGGGCCCTCTCTGCTCCAGCCGAGCCCTGCTGCTGAACCCTTGCCGGCTTGCTGCCACCGCCCCTGGCACTCCTATAGGTGAACCCCCCTTGCCGGCCCACCGCCACCGGCACCCCTATCGGCACAGACTGCCTGGCAGCCGCCCCGGTATCGTGAGTACCCCGCTATTAAACTGACGAATCCGAGCTCACCTCTGAGTGCTTTCCTTGGAATCAATGAACCTTTCACAGAAGCACTGTCGCTTTTGCACAACAGATGCCCAGGGCCTGCCAGTGCTGGAGGAAAATGGGTGATGTTTTTTCCCTGGCCCCAGTAATTCCCATCTCTCCAGGCTCATTTTATTAGAACTCTGTTCCTTTGCTGCTTCCACATGGGATAGCTGTCCACTCCTCTCTGATCTTCCTACTGCCCGTTTTCATCACAGCTTCTCTCCCCAAAACCTTGGGCTGTTGCTGTGCAAGGTGAGAAACAGGCCCATGGTGGATGGCCTGGAAGGGACATGAATCAGATCTGCTGCTCCTGCTTTTTCTGATGCTGCTGGCTTCAGGGCAGCAGCCTGTGCCTTTCGCCATGACCCGTGCTGCATGTCAGGAGGATGGTGCCCGCTCCTTGGGCAGGAGGCAGGATGCAACCGTCAAGTGGCACTTTGACACAGTCACTTCTCATGACCACTAGCACAGGCAAAGTGGAGGTCAGGAGCTTGGTGATGGCTGATTTCAGTAGTCCCACCACTGTATGCAAACACCAGCTTGGTGTATGCCTGTGCCCTGTGTGAGTCTGTTTGGCTCTGATATTGTACAACCATCTCTGTTTGATGTTTTCCCTCAGAATTCCTATGTTTCTTCTGCATGTAATGCAGCTAAAAACATCACCTTGAGACCTTCCATTAAAACCCAAGGAAGCCAGGCAATGAACTCAAGCACTAATTGGGGTGAACTGGCAGGCACAAAGCATGCCATGATTATCACGCAAGAACAGCTAACTCCAATCAAATCAGCGCTCCAATTAACCTGGTGTCATGCCTCCAAGAGGTGCCAATAACGGGTGCCTGGGGAAGGAGGCGAGAATAGAAAGAGGATTTAGTAACACTTTCCCAGGACGCTTCTGCAGCCTCTGGCAATCTGCAATCGGTCTTGTTTCCCTGTGGGACCCAACTAAAACCTGCCAGCCTCAGATTTCATTAATATGAGGAGCACAGTCAGCTTTCTCAGCGTGAACTGTTAAACACACGAAGTGCTCTTCAGTCCACAGTTATCAGAAACATGGCTCTCTCTCCTGTCACTGGTTCCCTTTTCTTGCAGACAAGGGCCAAAGCAGTCTGAATCGTTTCCTGTTTTCTGTAGGTCCAGAGTTTCACTGTGATCCTCCATATATAGGTTCTCTCCAAAACTCAGCTTTCCTCTAGCTCTACTGGTGCATAGCAAGAGGAGCTTCAAAGAGGCAGTCTGCAAAGGAGCAATGCCAAGCACCAACAGAAATGAGGCAGGGGATTGCTGTAATAATGTGGCACGGGCACTTCCATGGTTTTCATCTCTGGATGAAAATGGTGGCAGAGGTTTTCAACTTTGCGGGTCGGAGCTGCTCTCAGCAACTGTCTTAGGAATAAAAAGACCAAACAGAGATTGCATTTGTAGATTTCCAGTGATGCAAATATAAAGCTGCAAGATAACCAAATAAAAATAATATGATTACAGATAGATTTTTCCTTGGAAAGTATAAGCAGCTTTTATGCAGTAGATGAATAAGAAGGGATAAGAAAGACTTCACACTTCACATGGTAAATACATATTGCCTAGTTATGTTGGTAATAGACTAAACATTCAGCTACTTTATTGCAGATGTTGAAATAAGCATGAGGAATAAACACAAATGGATCTGGGACATTAAGTTTTAGATAATCAGTGTTGCTTTGCCTATGAAGTGACAAAATACGCAAAACCACAACCAAATGAAGTCAAATATACATATGCTAATACAGACATTATCTAATTTTAGTGTCTCAGTTCTGTACAGTGAATTCCAAATATCTTTAAAATCTATATTGATCTCTCCATTACACATAAAGAATGAGTTTTTTAAAGCTCGGCTTTTAAGCGATATGAAAATGTATATTTTAGGCAACGCTTTTAGAAGTGCTGTTGTTTCTGGCTGCAGCTAGGGCTTTTCAAAGTGAAAACTTTGATTTACTGAGTCTTGAAAGTTATATGCAGTTTTCCAAGCTTCAGTTATATCTATTTAGTTTTGAATTGTTTTAGATGTTAATAAGTACCTTTTTGGCAGTCTTTGATGTTCAGATGCACTTAGTGAGAAAGGCTTCCTCAGTAAAGAGTCTTACACTTTTTAATTTTCTCTCCCAGTAGAGCTATTTTGATTGACATTGAGTAAGGATCTGGCTCTAAATTTACAGTTACCTCCATGCACAAGGAATGACCAATGATTTAGGAAAGCAAACGCAGATAACTATTGAAATAGATCATCTAGTTCTCCAATTTTTGATGGAGATTGGGAGCAGTGCTACGAAACTCAATACAATTGCAGTGATATAAAATTATCAAAATTAGAACGTGACTTCTATGTTTGTGTGAAATCTGGCAAATTAAAGATGATAGCAGATAGCTAATTTCAAGAGAAATTGAATCGTTCACGTTTCTCTGATATTACTCAACTATTGATCTATTTTACCCTATCTGGTTCATTCTGAATTGTCTCTGTTATCTTGAGGACAAGTACCTATTAATTTCTAAATTCTTGTTAAGATAGATACATGTGAGAGTTTTAACGTTTTTCAAGTGGTATGACACTGCTCTAAAACGTGAAAAAATTGGGGAGATACTACTAACCATCCAGATATATTAGCTAAAATAATAATAATAATAATAAAAATAATAAAAATAATGCTGAGGGTTTTCCCTCCCCCGTTTCTTCTTTAATTTCAGAGATGGAAGTGAAAAGACACTGTCCAAAACAAACAAACCATATATTCAAGAATGAAAACTTACTTTTCACTGTGCAAAACCTGGAAGTTATGTCTTTAAGTGAGAAATTGGCAATGTTTTCCCATTTGAATTTCATTTTTCCAATCCCAATTTTCTGTAGGTAGACAATTTTAATAGATCGCTTAACCTCCTTCATTTCTTTTGTTATAATATGCAAAACAAAACCTGCTGGAAATAGTTTTGTTGAGATGGATGTCATCTATGCTGATAGAAAAAATAGGACAAATGCCTCTGATTCACATTCTCTCGGAAACAATTTTTTTTTCTAATATTTCATTTCGTTTCCTGTTCTTTAGCAGGGGTTGCCATTCTCCATCTCCATCTCATCAGCCAGGATGCAGTGTTCTCCAGATTTGTTCGTGCATTGTGGTACATATTGAGTAATTCCATTCACGTAAATGGATTTACATAGAAAAAATGAGATCCTGCATTTTTATTTGTCCAAGTGGCAGCCTCCTTCAAAACAGTTTACATTTATTTAAAATTAATCCTTGAATTTTTCTTTCCATCTTTTTCGTGTCTTATTCTTTCTGCTAATTGATTTTCCCTTCCCTCTACAAAGATCAACTGGTTAACTTTGTTATCTTTTATCATATGATTGTGAGCAACGTATCTTTTTAAGAACATATAGCCTCTTTACAAGATTCAACTTAGAGCACAATGAAATTCAAATGGATGCTACTGAACACTGAATTATTAACATTTTGTATCCACATTTGTAATTGAATATTGTCCCAAGTTTACTGTTATTTCCTTTTTTTTCTTTTTTAACTTTCCCTCTACTATGCTTATTTTGTCAACATCTGTCATGCTGAAAGCAAGACTAATACAGTTAATACAATGTAGCAGTTCCATATTAGCACTCCAAGTTATTCTCACATAAAGGAAGAAAGTGCTGGACTCTGACAAATTCAAAGGATGACTTCTATGATCAGGAAAGCAATGATTCTTTTTTTCTGTCTCTCTTATTCAGAGTGCAATGGAATGCTGCATTTGATGTTAGTGTCCTCAGCATGGAAATAATCTAGAGAGACTGGAGGCTTAGCAGAAAGCTTAAGGAGTCTGAAGAACTGCTGACCGTAGAAACCAAAGCTTTACGCGTACACAATTCACTGCAGACTAAAGTGTATACATTCGTTTGAGTACACTTACTTATTTTCCTCAGCCCTATGATTATTTTACAGAGCTATTGATCATTGGAAAACAGGCTGCTTAAAAGTACCTACTCCTTTTGACCTGAGGTTACTGCTGTAGAGAGAGTTCCATGTTATTGAATCCCGTATTTCCATGGAAATCTCAGGTAATATGGACCTCTTCCTTAACTTATTTAGTGAAACACATCCAGATAGCTAAGAAGGCAGAGATATTGAATGCCTCCTTTGCTTTGGTCTTCACTTCAAAGACTCCTCCTTGGGGCTCCCTAACCCTGGAGGTGAGAGACAGAGTCCGGGAAACAGAGGGCTTCCATCTGGTTGAGGAGAGCTTCCCTCTGGTTGAGGAGGGGATGGTCCGGCAGCATCTGGCTGGGATCAACATGCACAAATCCATGGGCCCTGATGGGATGCATCCGCGTGTGCTGAGGGAGCTGGCGGATGTGATTGCCCTACCGCTCTCTATCATCTTTGACAGGTCTTGGAGAATGGGAGAAGTGTCTGAAGACTGGAGGAAAGCCAATGTTACTCCAGTCTTCAAAAAGGGCAAGAAGGAGGATCCAGGGAACTACAGGCCAGTCAGCCTCACCTCTGTCCCTGGAAAGGTGATGGAGCAGCTTNCTGACACGCCAGAAGGCTGTGCTGCCATTCAGCAAGACCTGGACAGGCTGGAGAGATGGGCAGAGAGGAGCAAGGTGAGGTTCGACAAAAGCAAGTGTAGAGTCTTGCACCTGGGGAGGAATAACAGCATGCACCAGTACAGGCTGGGGGACGACCTGCTGGAGAGGACCTCTACAGAGAGGGACCTGGGGGTCCTGGTAGACAACAGGTTGGCCATGAGCCAGCAGTGTGCCCTGGTGGCCAAGAAGGCCAATGGGATCCTGGGGCGCATTACACAGAGCATTGCCAGCAGGGCGAGGGAGG
The DNA here is from genome assembly GCA_013396635.1 of Penelope pileata. NCBI lineage: Eukaryota > Metazoa > Chordata > Aves > Galliformes > Cracidae > Penelope > Penelope pileata. Next base: position 89,876 of record WBMW01002828.1, on the reverse strand, counting down.
GGACCCTCCCCCTCTACTCTGCCCTGGTCAGGCCTCTCCTGGAATACTGTATCCAATTCTGGGCTGCTCAGTATAAAAAAGACAGGGACCTGCTGGAAAGAGTCCAGTGCAGGGCCACAAAGATGATAAAGGGCCTGGAGCATCTCCCTTATGAGGAGAGGCTTGGTAATCTGGGTCTGTTCAGCCTTGAGAAAAGAAGGCTGAGAGGGGACCTGATCCATGTTTATAAGTATCTTAGGTGCTTATCTTCCAAACCCTACAATTCTGTGATTCTGTGATTCTGTGATAACTGTGAAATATATGTCTAATTTAACTGGTTTAACTGTCTTCAATTTCTGATTCTATCCAGTTGGTTTCCCATGTAGACTTACCTTGCACCTCATGTGATCATTTTGAAGTCTAGACACCTAGTTCATTACAATATAACTCTGCTGGCTCTTAGAAGTTCCACTTGACTTATGCAAGTAATTATGCAAAATTTAATAAAAGTGAAATCAAAATGAGGTCTCTGACAAGGAAAAGAATAACAGTCCTTGAATCCCCAGGCTTATATTCTGTGGCTGGTGATAATGACATCGTGTCATTACGTTGACTTCTCTGAACTTCAGTGGTAAAGAAGGAACTGCTTCTGTTTTTCAAAGACCTTTTTTACTCTAACACAACCTGAATGCTAATGCTTCTTCTTTGTTTTTTTTCTTTAACATGACACTACTTTTCCCCCTTCTGTGTTATGCAACTTAATTATATGCAGACCTTGAATGTCATTTTCTAATCCTCTGTGGTTCATTTGAAAGTCTCTAAAATAAAACTAATTGGTGTGTTCATTAAAATGTCAGAAATATTTTTGAGTTCAATTAGATAATACAGCAGTTTTATCCAAAGTGTGCTTATTGTACAGTAACTATGTCAGGAGGATGTAATTAACAGCTATTTAAATGAACAATTGTCTTAAATTTTTCTGGTTCTTCATGCATGATAACTTAATCAAACAGCGAAGTTCTCACATCCATTTGAGAGAAAGGTGAAACACTATAAACTTGTATTTAAAAAGTCAAATTGAAAGCCGTAAAACTACTGAACTAAAGAAGTCAACTCTATAAAAATGAAATGCAGAAATATACTTTGCTTCAATGTCAGCACATTACAGCTGAAATCCCATCAGAAAGGGAGATCTAGGGCACGGTCACTAACTTTTGGGAAAGGCTAACATTTGAATAAAACAAAAGTCAAAGGTCAGAATCTATCGATGTGCTCCACAGTTGTACTTACATGAGAATATTTAAGATATTGGGGTCTTCTGCTCTATTTGGCTTTTATTTTGACATGAAATATAATTCACTTTTCACAGACTTTGTCTGTGTTTAGTTCTGGCTTTGGTGACCTTAATTCTAATTGTGCAAGAAGTGCTTATTAGACAATGTATTAGACAGGAGTGGTCCTAATGGTTCTAGTGGGTAAGGAGACCATGGCTTCCAAAAGGGCTTTAAAAAAGTACAGCTCTCTTTTGGAAATGCAGGTTCACACTGAGAAATATCTCATAGGTTTTTATAAAAATTCCTGAGACTGAATTATTTTTATAATCTATTCACATCCAAACATGTCAGTTTGTCAAAACAGACATTCTGTGGTGAAGTCTGATTTTGCTGAACATCTTGAATGATTTTTTCTTTGCATTTTAAAATTAGTTGAAAATACTTGAAAAATATTAATACACATTTTCCTGATTCACTTATGACTTTGATCTGAAGTGTAAGCTAATCGTAATACATGCTCAAAAAGTAGAAGAAAGAAGGTTCACACTAAAACAAAACCTTTCATTTGTCCTGAAGTTAACTAGGAAGAGAACTTATAGATGACAAAAATGTATCTGTCTGATTAGGTAAGAAAATCCAAAACCATCAAAAGTCCCCTGAAATGGAGAAAAGCATTCCTTGCCCACTTTAGAGATCACAGTTTCAACTGAAATGGTGAAAACCACTGAGAACATGATCAAAGCTGCTCCTCCAGCTCCTGGAGTTATAAATAAAGCTGAGCTGGAGCGTGTAGTATGATGTTCGTCTGATGTTCGTGACGAGTGCTGACGTTCGTCTTTGTATCAGAAGGGGTGTTTGGCACCCAAATTTGCTAGTGTTTTGTGAGGAATGTGTGAAAGTCCTTGGTCTGATAGTTACTGAAAGAGCAAATGCTGTGCTTTGTTCCTTCTGAAGGCTTTCTTCAGACGTGGAACCATGTATTTCACACTGAGCTGGAGAGAGGTGGGAACATTGAATTTTCTCAGCAAAATCACCCTCTTGGATTCGAGCCTTTGTAGCCAGCTCATGTTCATAGAATCACAGAATTGTTAAGATCGGAAAAGTCCTCTAATATCACCACGTCCAATCCCAGCCCAACTCCACCATGCCCACTAACCCATGTTCCTCAGTGCCACATCTCCACAGTTCTTGAACACCTCCAGAGATGGTGACTCTACCACCTCCCTGGGCTGCCTGTGCCAGTGCCTGGTTGCTCTTTCTGAGAAGATTTTTTCCCTAATATCCAACCCGATGTTGGCAGTGGCTTAGTGTTGCTCAGTGACTCACACGTTTGTTTGCAAAGAATCCTGTTGAGTAAGGCAGCCAGGGCTTTACATCTTGCCCGAGACATGGTGTCTTAGTCTGTGCCTCCAAATTTGTTAGTGGTTTATTGGCTGACCCTGCGTGTCCCAGAACAACATGCATGATCTCTCGAGTTGACACACTTTGTGTGTCCATTAAGGTTACATTAGTTTGGGAAGGCGATGTGATGCCAAGAATGCTTACTCCTGACACACTTGGGTCTACAGAGGTGTCTCCTGCTATTGCAGTGCAGGGATAACATTTTGTGACCAGGTCAGAGGCCACATTGCTCTCGATACACCTATGTTATGGAAGCCAGCTGGGCTCTCCTGGTACTGACCACTCCAGAAGCTTTGTCCTGGCATGATTCCTCCATTCCCATCCCTCTTGCAGCATCTTTGTCCCAGTTTGTGATAAATTCTCCCTAAGCTGGGACTTTGTGCTTTTAAAAATGTGCTTCCTTAATAGTGTTTTGTTGTTATTCTCCTGCACTAAGTTAAATGGACTCCAGGTTCACCATTCAAAGACAGAAGGCAACAGATAAAAGAATAGTGAATGCGCTGCACAAACTCCTGTATGTTTTATGGTTCCTCCTTCCCCTGTTGCAAGAACATAAATTAAAGACCAGTTCTGTAAAGTATTCCTCAGCAAGATAAAACAGAAGAGAGATTAAGTTTCAGCAGACTACCTTTGTATTCCAACGCGGTGTTTGCTGTCTTTTCTCAAAGTGATATTAGCTGCTCTGCAAGCTATAAAGGAATTTTCAGCTGCTTTGTCTTGCTGGCTTTCATTGCCGTTTTTTAATTAAAGCTTAAAGAATTAAATGAACCAGGGATGCTGGGGTTACACAAGGATGAGAAAAGATCAGGCAGTCAAATCCACTGAGGTGCAATGGGGCACAGGCTGATTCCAGGATTATCATACTTGATTATTTTTTCCAGTTTAAAGCATAAACATTAATGCATTTTAAGCATCCAGGTCAGGCTGACAAAGTATTTTTGTCTGGGAGAGTTAGATCTGAAACAGATTGAGAACTACTTTATTAAGATTTTGGGTGTGATTTGCAAAAGATGCTACAGCGGAAGTCATCTTTCTGTTGTATCACTTTGCACTGGGAGTGGAGAAATAATCAAATGCTTAATAAGGGATACACCTACTTGGAAGTGAACAGCTACTATAGGGGACATAATTTCAAAGCATATCTGTTTACTAGGTACATACATTTGTAACACTGATTATTTTGTTTACAAATTGTGGCCACATTGTGTGATTTAGCTGTAAGCTGCCATATTTAACTGGGGAAGGGGGAGAAATGAAGCTATCAGCCATGGTCCTAACACTTACAAGCATGGGACTATGCTTTTCCATTACTCTTGTAATGGGTGCAATTCTGAATTAATTTTTAGAACTGCCAGGAATAGCAGCATATTGGATTCTCTTGCTTTTTTATTTTATGTTCTGTGTCCCTGCAGTGTCTCTTGATTGCTACTCATTAGAAACAGACTACATTTCTGTTTACAAGAACAAAAATATTCCCCTTCCTCATCCTACCTTGCAATCTAAACTTTGCATTGGATTTAAAAATACGCAAATTAAATATTTAAAAGTTTTAAAGACCATATCTTCTACCATTTTAAGCAATTATGAGCCTTTACTATGAGCTGGAAGGGTTTTAAAATGTGATTCATATGCCAAAGGCAACAAATCTGTGGTTATTCCTTTGTCTCATTTTCTTTTATGGGAAGAACCGTGCGTATTTATCTGGAGTCAAATACCAACACCCATTTTTTTCCATGATGTGGTGGGATGATCATAGGCGAAGTGCTCAGCTGGAGCTTGGGAGAGCCAAGCTCTTTATGTGCTGATAACATAAGAAGTGACACAGAGAGGTCTCAGAAACCCTTTGGGATTTACTACTGTCAGGTGCAGAAAGGAGTTCAGGTCTATGGTCTGAAGGGAAATATTTCTCTAGATCCCTCCAGTCTTGGATCTCCCTGTAAGCATCAGGCTGTGGTCTGTGAGCATCGCTCCTGTGATACAGTGCACTTAGAGTACCTGGGAGCTGATCTGAATTTAACCAGTGGCCTGGCAGGGAAAACACATAGCCTGGCAGCAATTGTCTGAATCCAAGTTGTGTCCCATTTACAGAACTGTTAAAATATCAACACAGGACTTTTATCCCAATTATATAGATGGATAGAAAATATTTATCCCTGTAACTGCCAGGTGCTTGTTTTATGATCCAGCTGGAGTATAAGCTTTAATTAAGCCAAATTTCAAAATTACTGAGGAAAAGAATATGACATTGTCGTATTCTGATTCTTTATTTGGAACTGAAGTTGCTGAGAGAGAACACTTGTTTTATACGTGACTCTTCATGATATTTCTAATTCATAGTCAATGTCTAGTGCTTATATAATGATTCTCAGCGGATCATACAGAAACTGAATCTTGTTTCCTTATTACAAATACAGGAGAAATTACACAGGGGAGAACAATGCAACCTTTCCAAAGGCAGCAGCAAGTCGGCAGCTGGACCGGGAGCAATATCCCCCGGCCTCTGCCTCCTGCAGCAGCTCCGACTCCAAGCAGGGTGGAGGTGATGCTGTGGTACAGACCCGCAGAATGTGAAAATATGCAGGTGAGAGCAAAATTTCAAAGCACTTTGTGTCCCTTCTGGGTTCCTTTCTGTGAGCACTGTTACTGAGGTTTCCACTGGCAAGCCCCTTTCCATTGCCAGCAACGGGGCCATTCATGCAGATCTGCACGAGTTACCACCACCTCCTTCTGAAGGCTCTTACTAATGTAAAAAAAAAGTGTACTATGCTCACTATTTTTACCCTGAGTGATTGTGTAATTTTTTCCAGTGCCAGTTAGTGGTCTGAATTAATTGTCCGTTCTTTTATGTCATCTTGTATGGTATTTCAATAATTCACTTAGCTGCTTGCCTATCTCTCAAAATACACCACTCCAGATAGATACAATGCATAAAGGCAACTTCTAGATAAATATATGGGCATCTTTCCACGGTGTGAGCGGTAGTCAGAAGTTTCATGGTCAGACTTCAAGACCAAACAGTGAAGCAGCGATGCCATGAAGCTATGTTCCCACTCTTCTTGTGCATTCTTTTTGTCCCTAGAGCCACTCAGCTGCAACCAAAGAAATATCTTCTTTGCACCTGAGAAATAATAAAATACTATTAAGGTTTATCGCTGCCTTAGCTTTGTGAAACCCATTCTTAGCTTGCAGTGTAATTCTGAATAGGACAAATGGAATGAAGGATGCTTTAATTAATGTTTAGGCTGTTAAGCTCAATAAGTCTGGTTTCAATGAAGAGATTTCTGTAATGCAGGAACACTTTTAATTCATCCACGTTGTTTTTCTAAACCAACTTTCCACTGATATTTGGTGTGATTTAACTTTTAATATAGTCTTCTTAAAGTGAAATGCTGATTTTTTTCATTAACTCAGGGGCAGAATGTAAAGACTTGGTGCTTCGTATAGGAACATCTCTTTTTTAAACTTAACAGGAATAAATCTTACAATCAAGTCTATTCTAGGGATCCTATCTGAAAACCAGTAAGTCTAAATATTTATGGTTTGGTTCAGATAAACTTTCACTCCAGTAAACCATTTAAGACCAGGTCCACTAAATTGATGTGACTATGTCTTGCCAGCTTCCTTTTATATTTGTTATCAACCTTGTGGATCAAAGCATTAAAGTCTATTTTGAGTGATGCAACCATTTCTGTCTTGTGGCTTAGGTGTTAACTTTGTGACTTTACTGCCTCTGTATGTGTTGCTTTTTATGTTTTTATTCTTAAGGATCTCTGGTAGTAACATCTTCTTTAAGTGCATCTCTGACATTTCATTTGACTTGCACTGATTTGTTTGATGGCAATGAAAGTGAAGAACGCTGAATGAATACCTCTGCATATGCACACCCACATACAGCTTCACTTTTACTCCATAAAAATGCATATATCGTTGGGCCTTGCAGCTACTTATACATTCATTTTACTTTCATTTTCTCCTCTTTTCCTTGTAAGCATTCCTGTGAATGCTAATAGGATGGCTTCAGGTATGTTGTGTGGACAGGAAGCTCTTTTCAGATTTCTCTTGGGTGAACAACCACCGTGTCTCATCATGACCCCTGCCTGGTGCAATCAAACTCCTGGATCATTCTGCTCAGCTGTGTGATTGAATCTTCACATTCGTGGCAGTGCTTGGCCGTGAACCCTGCATTGCAATCCGAAGGTTCGCTCACGGATGTGCTGAGCCCTTCTGCTGGGCCCGCTAACCGTAAGTTCTGTGTTTCAACTCTTTCTCAGTCTGAAAGCTGGAAATGGAAGTCTCAGCGAAATCTGGCAACTGGGGCTGTGATTCCCAGTGGGAGATTTCTCTGCCAATTAATCAGCAAAAATACGCTCTCCTTATGGACTCCTGATGAACATATATTCAGGCTGCTCTGACATGGAGTGCTTTCCATTTCTTTCTTGTATTGAATATCAGTTCTCATTCTCTTTGTTCCTTTATTTCTGAAATATAAAGTATTTCAAAACACACAGTTACCGTATAAATGGTACCTGAAATCTGTCCAACTCTAAGTGTGAAGACAAGAAAGGGTTGAAGGGAGGGATCACAAACCTCCTGTCGTGAGCACTGTCACCCTTTCTTGTTTAATTTTCCCCCAATCCTAGCAATGAAATTTTTTCCAGTAATTTTGAAGGAAGCAAATCCTTTCCCCAAATCAGTGTTCATATCTGTCTGGCTTTGAGAAAATGATATTTTCCTTAGCAGTGTGGTAACTAAAATTACACTGAAATTATGAAAGGACAGCAAACAGCTTGTATTTTACAAGGATGAACTACGTCAATCCATGTTACAGCTTCTGGCTATCTACAGACCTACAGGAAAAAATCTCATGGAAACCTCTAGAAACCTCACAGAAAAGATCCATAAGCTGCTTTAGTCCTTTCGTAGCTCCTGATGTCAGTCAGCAGGAAGGTTTGATTCCTTGGTGATTTCTGCAGCATTTTCTCCTCCCGCACAGCAGCTAACACTAGAAGCTGCAAAGAGAGGGACGGGAAAGACTGAACCAAAACTAACTAACCCTTTCATCATAATGTTGTTTTCTCCACAGGAAATACATTGTCCTGTTTTTCACCTTCAGGCTGTGATTTGGTCAGTTGCCTGCATGCATCTGTCCACGTGGGAGGGCAGTGATGTGGTCTCCTGGACCTGAGTGAGGCAGGTACCGGGGTACGGGCATGTGGCTGGCGGAAGCAGGGCCTGCCAGGTGGACACACATCTGCCGGGTCAGCTGTAAACCAGTGAGGGACTGCTCTGGGGCCTGATCAACAGGACTGTATCTTCAGTAGGGCTGATGACACAGCTGTGTAGTCTCTTGCCTGTGCTATGAGTTCCCAGTAAATTTCTGCTGAGAGCACTGAGAGTTTGCACTGCTGAGAACTTGCCAGCTACACAGGTCAACAGCTTGCAGTGCTGGCTGCGGGTGTACTGTGAGCAGAGCAGAGGCTGTGGATGCAACATTTATAATCCATGTAGGTTTTTCTGGTGTCTGACATTTTAGACACATGTTGAACTAGATTGGTAGTAACATCAACAGCTCTTCTGAGTTCTAGGTCTGGACGCAATAAAAAAATCTACAGCACAGGTGGCAAGATGTTAATATAGACTTTTAAAATTCTAAAAAACAAAATATCCCACAAAACACGTCTCTCGTGGGAGAAATCATTTTCAAGTGTATCTACACACACATTTAATTTAGCTTAGAAATAAAGTGACCCTTCATGACTCATTCTTGATATTATATTTAAAAATAGGCATACTTTAACTCATTAATTGCTTTTATTTTTCTAAAATGATTTTCTTTATTCTTTTTTTGCTTCACATTCTTACTGAATCATTTTTCTTGAGATGCATCACAAAAAATTATTACTAAATCGTGCAATATAATGAAGTCTGAGAAGATGGAAGGTCTTGCTCTCGAAATCATAAAGCAGTAAATACAGAAACATTGCAAATTTCCCACCTCGTCAGACTTTCAGTTTTAAACTAAGGATAGTAACGAGGCTGATTTCTAGAGCAGGTAATTCTGACTATGAAGACAGCATCATAAATCTCAGATTGATCGTCCTTGAATTTTTCATCAGCAGATATTGTGTGATGCTACACATCTGAGCCATTTGTTTAGTCACAGCATTTAAATCTAGCACACAACTATCCTAATAGGTAAGAATTTTTAGATCTCTTTTCCAAAGTTATTTGCACTTTTATTACCCAGCTGGGAATACAAGGAGAGGTTAAAACACAGGGAAGATAAATTTGCCATACAATGCTTCAAGTTCTTCTTTGGAAGAACAGTATTGTGTGGTTGGAGACAGGAGAAATAAGAAAGGAGGGTTGTTTTATGAAGATATTATCACAGTATAAATGCTTGGTGTAAGGATGAATAAAGCATAAGGTCAGAACTTCCACATATCGCAGTATCCAGCCTGGGATTTGTGTTATATCAAGTTCATCTGAAAATGACATTGTCCAAATGTGTTTTGTATCTATTGTCAAGGATTCCACATGTATTAAGGGAAATTCTTAGATTTTGAGGCTTCTCACAGCAAGCTCTTTTGCTGATGCATATTTTTTTTCACTCAAATTTTTTACACTCTGGTCACAATTCAGGCATAGTAATGACTCCTTGCTTCTCTTGTACACAAGTTAATAAGCCATGCATTTGGGAATGTTATTTTTGAAAAAATAAAACAAAGGCTGCCCTGTCCTTTGCTGAAGGATGCAGTCAGACGTTACAATGAAGGGTAATTATTTTGGAATTGATTGTATAAGATTCAGATCTGTACACTTCAAAGGGTTAAACACTTTCTGTCTGTGCAACAGTTAGAGCTATGAAGTGTCAGAGTTGCTATAGAAACAGTGCATATTTGATTCAAATGAAAGAGTAAACAACCTCTTTTTATATCTCAAAGCTAAACTAAGTATGGCCCCCAACTTTGTGAGAAGTTATTATACACACTTTTAAATCACTCCAAAAAGATTTTTCTTTTCTTAAAAAAAAAAAAAAAAAAACCTTAAATAAACAATAAAAATAAAAGGGATAATTTTGTGGCAATGGCTGCTCCTAGCTCTGTGGAAGATCTGCTAGGCCATGGAGGTGGCTTTGGAGCAGGACCGTGGCACAGAAGGTTCCTGCAGCATGGGGTGCTGCTGCTGCTGCTCTGGCTCCGACCTGGTGCCTGTTGCCTGCAGACAGGTGATCATGGCGGGCTTGCGCAGCATGCCTCAAGCTCGTGAGCTCATTAAAAAGCCTGTGAGGTGCCACGTTTGGGCATGGCACTGATGCCCAGGACAGTGGGCACAGCCCTACGCTGCTGGAGCTCAGGGGTTGTTTGGACACCGCTCTCAGACATTGGGTTTGGGGTGGTCCTGGGTGGAGCCAGGGGCTGGTCTTCATGAACCTTATGGGCCCCTTCCAACTCTGTGGTCCCTTCCAATTTTATGGTTCTGTTATTCTGTGTTGGTACTCTTGCTGTCCAAAGACTTCTGAAGCCCTTTGGTCAGGATTTGGTTTATGAGTACATAACAACAAAAGCAAGCTGAATGGGGGAAGAAGGACAGTACATTAGTTCTCATTATCATTTTTCCCTTCTAACTAGTGAAGAGGGAAGGGACTACCTTTTCAACTCACATCCCAATCCCTCTGAAGCCATCCCTCAGCAGCCAGACAGATAGAGACCATTAGAGGCCAATGAGAAATTTGTGGTCAAAATTGTTGGTTTTCTTAGAGGAAAGCATGGTCTTTAACGGATATGTCCTATGGGAATATTCCCTGTCCTTCAGGAAATTTTGACTTTTTTTAAGAAATCTTTTTCCTTTTTAGGTTGAAAGTCAGAAATTGGGGGGGAGGGGGGGGGAAGGTGAAAGGAAAATACTTTTTAAATAGATTTTCTACTTAAGCCTTTCTACACAGCAACAATGATCACAACAGAGACCCTCCTCAATAGTTCGTTGCGTATCACTATGGACAATGTGCTGGATATATTTCTGCTGGATGCATTAGTCCTCCAAAACTTCCTGTGCCAGCCCTGCTCTGTGTGTACAGAACTGTTTTTTCGGCCATGCTTCTCTTACAGGTGCCAGCAGGGCATGAAGGAACAAGAGCAACAGCTGCCATAGGTGTCGTCCTTGACCCTTTTTTCAAGGGAAAAGAAACACGTTCAAGAGGAAGTTTTGTTTCAGGGAGTAGAAGAAATGTAGCTTTCAGAAGCAATCAGGTTTACTTCGCTCCGTCGTTCCCATGGGAACCCACGGCTGAAATTATGCACCTCTCTCCTCCCACCTTGTGGGGACGAGCATCCTTTGGGAACACCTGTCTTCACCCTGCCTGGCTGGCTGGGCTGCAGCAGCCTCAAGGTTTTGGGTAGCAACAAGAGATGTTTTTTTTTCTTTGATGGAAAACTGCCAGAGCAGCAATGTGAATGCAGCTTGTCTGAAGCAAGGGACAGAAACCCTCGCCCAAGAAAAAAACACAAATCCAACGCACATAGCTTTGTATGGTTTGCTCATGAAGGTTTGATTGACAGCCTTTTTATTGCTGCAGGGATTTGCATGATTTTACTCTTTGATTTGTAATGTGTGGATGTGATCTTGCATTGACTTTGGGGCTAATTAATAAATCTCAGCTTATTCGGAGGCTGAACTTGGCACATTTGTTGTAAAGTTGATGGTATTGTGCCTAATGGAACAACATAGTTGTGGTATTGATTTCATATATATTGACAAAAACCTTAATGCTGCCAGCTTTATTCTCACAGGCTGTCACAAGTTCAGTCTCTTTGAAAATGCCAATTTTAAATGGTGGGAATAAAACATTTTGTACAACCCGAAACAGATTGTGATTGAGTTTTATTGAAGCCTTTACACAGAGTGGAAGAAATAGAAAATGTCCCTTTTAAACCAATACAAAATCATTAACTTTTCCATTCTGATTTATATAAGAAACCAGAATACAAATGTTTTCTCACAGATCAAATACTACTGGGATAAAACAGTCCTCTGCGTGAGTAAGTAATTTTTTCTGTGTGTTTAGCAATTAAGCCACATTTCATTTTCTCCCTGGCAAAAATAATTAGTGGGAAGAATAGCAGTTTTGCTTTTGTATTTCCCAGAGCCTTCTTTGTAAAGGGGATATAAAAAGAATTGTCTGGTACAAACGAGTGTGCAGAAGCTCACTTGACCTGAAGCAGCAGAAGGGCACTATGTGCATGGCAGCAGTGGTATGCGAACTTGTAGCCAGCAATGAATCATATGCCTACATTTCTAGCACAGTCCTTTTTAAATTATTTTCCATGCAGTAAGTGACACTTACAGGCTGTAAGTTAGAACAAATTGTTTCTTTCCTTTTTTCTGCCCTGACACTTTTTGCACCTTCTGCAGAGGAAAAAGAGGTGTCAAACACACATGAAATGAGGTAACATTGAAGGAACCAGGAAATAAATTGCTTGAGAAGTAAGTGGTTTTCTCATTCAAACTTCCGTGCTCTTTCAGAGTCTGGTGGTTTTGCTCTGATGAGAGCTCCTTGAGAAGCCACATTTTTCCTTCAGTAACACTTGGATCAGCAGGGCTGAAGAACGGGGAGAGAGGGGAAATGAACAAAAAATGCGGACCTGTGTGGCTTTTTACCTCCGCGCTGGTGCAAGCGCAATGGTTGTGGTGCTGCTTTCACTTCTGGGATCCTACCATGGAAACATCCCCCCCTGTAAGTGTTGCTAGTGGATGCTTGGAACGAGCTACCCATGTACCTCTTCAGGGTTGCCCAGCCATGCAGGTTTCTGGCAAATACAGCCAGTGCCTCTTTTTTCAGCCTTCAGGATACGCTTTGAAGAGGAGATGCAGGCCGTCAGACACCACTGGGAACGACGGTTGGAAGAGACACGAGCTGGTGGCCAGCTGGGAACATCATGGAGAAGCAGCTGACCTAGGGTAGCTGGGATTGCAGGAGCTTTTGAGAAGAGGTTGGAGGAGATGAGCAGAAGGCACAGCAAGTGAATGATGACGTTGAGAGGCTGAGGTTAGCGGGTAATATGGAGAGGGATAGGAACCAAGCGAGATGTTGACCATGATGGGTGGGATGGAAGAAATGCAGCTAATGAAAGCAACTCCAACAAGGAAAGATTATGGGGAGCATTGGGCTTGGTTACGTTTTGCAGTGGTAAATAGGAAATGTGGGGCTAGGAAACCCTGTGTGTGTTGTGAGATTGGTAGGAGGAGTTGGGGGGAACTTAAGAGGCGCATCCCCATGTGGGCACCTGCCACTGGTGTGACAGATCATCCCACTGAGGGGCTGTCCCCACCTAGCATCTTCTCTCCTCCTGAAAAGATGGGAGGTGGAGTCCTGGCTGGGTTTCTTTTGCACTGTCAGCACGTTTGTGTGATGCAGGGACCATTAACACCTGCAATGCCTCCAAGACCTCAGCAGACAGTGAAAGCAAATGCTCTGGATTTGCTTCAGATCAGCAGATGAAAGTTTCCTAGGAGAGATTTTCCTTTCAACTGGAATCTATTTTCAAGTTGCCTTTTCACAGCAATCTCACAACTTCTTCCAAGACACTTTTATTTTAGCTTGAAAAGATTTTAGGTGATGATAGCCCTGGTTGGGAAGGAGATAACAGGCAGCGCCTTTGCTCCAGTGATGTTCATTTTCCTTTAATCTGAGCAAGGAGCCCCCGACCACATTCTCTGAGCTCTCATTAAAAGGCTCCAGGTAAGAAAACATAGCAGGTCTCCAATCCAAGCCTCTACTTTGATCTCTGATTGCAATGCAAAGATTCCTGATATGAGGAAATCTGTCAAACGCTGATACTGGATCCCAGATGAATTTTTCTGTGAAGCACTTGGGAATCCACAACCACTGGGAAGTTTTCTCACTCATCGGGGGAACAACAGCTCTTGATGTGCACATGGTTATTGTGCATGCTAGATCCTAAAACAAACAGCTCTGGAAGCCATAGCTCAGCCACACAGCACTGTGCTGAGCCAGATGTGTATGAAAAGGTAAACTCAGCAGGAAACACTTCTGTGAGCTTTTAGTCATATGTACCATTTAAAAGCAGAGCTGTATATTTTTTCCAGCATTTCTCTGTGCAGAAGGAACATTTCCATTAATCACATTACAGAAAAATGCTGAATGCTGCCAGCAGCTCTTGTTTTCCACTCTGTTAAGTGTCTGCTTCTGGAGGAGAGGAGGAGTAAGTAAAAGAGGAGATTACCTGTCAGAGCATGGATCTGGAGTGAGTGACTTGGGTTGTTAAAATGACAGAGTACAGCCATTTCTGCCTGCCAGCCGCATTTGGCTTCTGGGTGTCACACTTACTTTTATGGATTTTTGGGTTTGGTTTATTTGCACTGAATTTATTCTTATGGATTTTTACTTTACCTCTCATGGGCTGCTGGAAACAAGATGGTAGATTATAGAGCAGGGGGAATAGTATTGCCATTTGTATTTGTTTAACTGCACGGAGAGCAGATTTGTTTAACTTGCTAGAGAGGAAGAGAAGCAGCAGGAGCAGGGATTGCAAGAGTTAGTTCTACAGAGTAATCACCCCACAAGCAGGTCCATGACTGTTTCCCAAAATGTGTGTGTGCTAAACCGTTCTTCCCAGTATTTAATTACTTTGGGATCAATATGAGAAGATACACATCCCCTTTCCTCCTAAGCTACGTGGCAGCAGAGTATTGGGTGGAGCAGCTTTGTTTAACCGTAACTCTGGGCTATAAAGCCCATGGGAGTCTTAGATAAGGAAAATTAGGTGTGGCAGGACCTGGTTCTTACAGTCCTGGTTCCTAGTGCTGAGCTTTCAGTATGACTCGCTTTCAGAGCCCAAACAAACCTCACAGCAGATACCAAGGCAACCAGTGTGCTGGCAGGAAAACTCTGAGGCAGCTGTAGGGTGCAGCCTTCATGCATGATTTCTCTCCATGAGAACTTATCAAGGCTCTTTCTTTTATCTTAAAATACGCAGAGAGGGGGTGGCCATGCTACCTGCCCTTATCCAGGAGCCCACATTTCTGTCTAATTCTGCGCTCGGTAGACACTGTAGGTTTCAGCTCACATCCATACTTGGCAATGTCTCTGCTCCAATTTTAAACTAGCTAAAACTAGCACTTTTTTTTTTTTTCCCCTTTTTCTTCTGTTACGATGTTTCTCAGATTCATAACTTTGGTTGCCTTAAGGAAAAAGGCTGATGGGGGGATCCTCTGTGTGTCCGTCTGTCAGGCCTTCTATCTCAGCCTCCTATATTTTTGGAGTCCAGTGGCCCATATCAGCTATGGTAGATGATGAACAAACGGATAAACAGATCACAAACACCATAGTATTTCTTTAGAGCTGCTTTAGATTTAGAATCACAGAATCATGAACAGCATGGGTTGGAAGAGTCCTTAAAGCCCACCCAGTACCATCCCCTGCCGTGGGCTGGGTGTCCCTCCCCAGCTCAGGCTGCCCAGGGCCCATCCATGGCCTTGGGCACCTCCAGGGATGGGGCACCCACAGCTCTGGGCAGCCTAGGACATGGCCTCACCGTCCTCTGAGTGAAAAAACTATGTATGACTGGAATATGTGACTAGATAAAGGCGTGAGACGCTGCTAGTCTCTCTGCTAAGCAGAAGATGCTGCATAAGATCAGGGTTTTTTTGGTAATGGAGGAAGAACTCAAGGGAGCAGCTTTAGAAGTGGTCTCCCTGCTGAAAAGTTATCCTTTGCAGCTCCCACCTGACTCTGGTGAGAGCCGTTTGTTTCAAGCTTGCAGATAATGAACCACATAAACTCTCTTATTTCATGGAAAACAGATTACCATAAGCTATCTGAATTCATGGGAAACAAATGAAAGCCAACCTCTGACTGTAGCGAAGAGGAGGGAAAATAAGAGTTTTCTGTTTTTCTTTTACACTATCAAGTGGCAGAAAATTGCAAAGCAGTGGAAAAACAGTCCATGCCCTGTGTGTGCACTTATGTCTCCCAGGCTCTGTGCTGTCCTCCAGCACATCCCCACTGCCACGCAGCCCTGAGCACTGGTTCTGCTCGCAGGTGCAGGGGAGCTGATCGGAACGCCCCAGTGTGTGTCTTCAGCTGTGGGTACCACGACTGTCCTGCCAAGACTGGGAACTTTCAAATGAGCAGTCACAGCAAAACAACTTACAGTATCAGCTGTCGCAGGAGGTTCCAGCGAGTTGGAGCTCCATTTATTACATGCTTGAGAGCCTCGGAGAATGGCACGGAGCTGTGCGTTAATACATGGGCAGGCAGAAGACAGACAAGGCAGATGCTGCATTAAGCACAGCTCACTGGAATTGGAGAACAGCGCGTCCCTCTTGCTGCCTGTCTGAGGCGGTCAGCTAGATGGCCTCTCTAAAGAATCCCCAAGAAGCTCACTAGCATGCGGGTGCAACTTAAATCCTTTCCACAGGACTGGCAGGTTGGGGGGTGGCTCCAAGAAGCTTCTCTAACCAACCTGCTCTACCTCCAACGCGAGCGTGGCTCACTCCAGCACTCTGGGAGAGCCTTCAGAAAAACCCACTTCATTCCATTGCTCTAATTGTATTAATTGCCAGCTCACTGTCAATTATTTTACCTATGCCTTTGCAAGATGCAGCTTCACTGCAGGACAAAGTGACTGTCAGGTCTTCAGCACATTTGTTTCTATTTTTCCCCAAAACCATTGAAATACCTTATGGATGGCAGAAGCAAGGGCTTATGACATCCAGCTACTTGTTCTAGCTATATACATGACAGATATATGGATATATATGCATAATATCCAGTGCTATGCTCATCTGATCTTTTCTTTTTCCTAAGTTATCATCTTTATTTCTATGAAAACTTGCATAGTTGTAAATCTTCATGTGTACATAACAATGATGAAGATTAGCAGCATGAGTTTCATCTTCAATGCTTTCTGGGCTTGCATGTGATGATGAATTTTGGTTGGTTTTCCCATCTGGTACCTTATTCTAATAAAAAAAAAAATAAAAGTAAATCTGTTATTATCCAGTAAGGTCAGTCTGCTGCTGGAGTGGTCTTCTATAGGAACACAGCTTGTATTTTCAATTTAAGTTGCTATTAGCCTATTACTTGAGCACGTCATCTTTCTCCAATTGGAATCTCTTGAAGCACCCATCTCTCTCTGAAAATTCATGACTTAATGACCTCTAAAAAGTTTGTTGTTGTTGTTTTTTCTTAATCAATATCTTCTTGCTAGTAATGGAAAATTTCAATGTCCATTAAACAGAGCTGCAGAGCAGGGACAGCAAAGATACTTCTGATCATTTTGTTTGAAAGCAATCCATGTACAAGGGAAGCAACTGACATGAGCTGTACATTTCTCCATTATGCATCAGATGTGACACTTGCAACCCAGCTAAGGAAGTAATTTATCATTGCACATAATTGCTTTTTTATGTGATTTAAAGCAATTTATTAGTGGGGTGTTTGAAAAGTCTCTCTAATAAGCCTAAACATTGAAGACTTTCAATTCTTCCTCCCCATTTCCT
This sequence comes from Penelope pileata, assembly GCA_013396635.1. Classification (NCBI taxonomy): domain Eukaryota; kingdom Metazoa; phylum Chordata; class Aves; order Galliformes; family Cracidae; genus Penelope; species Penelope pileata. The sequence goes on along the minus strand of WBMW01002828.1, from coordinate 72,699 downwards.
TCCCCACTCCCACTATCAAAATAAAGTGAAATTGCATTAGCCTAGTCAGATGGAAGACAAAACAAGGTTCTGTGGAAAGTAATTGACAGGAGGAAAATATGAAAGGCTAGCTGAAACAAAACTGTCCAATTAATCATTTCACCCAGTGCTGCATCAAGGATAAGCAAGACACGAGTATGCGCAGAACTGGAGCTGGTCATGAATTAGTACATTTGTATGGAGGAGGATCTTTGTAAACACAGAAAAATGCAAACAGTGGATGGGGTGGGGAAAACATCAAGCGTCTTTTCAGATATCTTCTATTGTACAGCCTTCCAAATTTACCGTAAGTCAAGCAATATGTCTGGGGCATGTTTTGCAGATGGATTAGCAGCAGCCTATCTTCAGCTGGGCATATCTGAATCTGCATGGCAGATGGTGCAAACACACCAACATGTATTTTCTGGATCAGAAGGTGTTTTTTTTTTTTTTTTTAATCTTCCATTGGTCTTTTGGCAAGGTAGCTCTTGGCAGCAATAGGTGGATGAGGAATGACAAAGTATCAGAAATAAGTTAGATTCCTTTGTTGGATTTTTATCAGAGTAGCTTTGAACTGAATTATATCTAATCCTCATTCTTATTTCTTTGGCAACATGCTGCGATGCTGCTAGCTCATGGAGGAGAGGTACAACGAGGGAAAAAAAGACGATTTTTGATGTGTCAGTTAGTCCACTACATTATTATCTTGCGTTTCTCATTCTGTGGAATACGAAGAATAAAGGAAATAACTGTTAAGGAAATAAATCAGTGATGGACTAGTGTTTTTTTCCATTGGACCTTGAAAAGTAGGATTCAAACTGTATTTCTGACACTGATATGGACTCCCATAAAATTGTAAGGCTTTTTTTTAAAATTGAGACTCAGAAAATGGTAGGAACAGGCTCAGAAAACAGAAGAGGAGACAGCAGTGAAGAACACGTTGTGCTTGTATGAAGGGCAAAGAAATGTTGTGATTTGTATAGACAGTACATTCCCTTCTAACCCATCTTAGCTGTGCCTGCTCTGCTGGGGAAGAACATCTGTGAGCATTTGTTTGTCCACTCTCCAAACGCTTGGCGTGCTGCCTGTGGGCAGCCTTGCTGGGAATACGGCTCAGCACGCTGGCACTCAGACCTGCCCAGACCCCTGTGCCCAGGTGTCCTGGTCAGTGTGTTCAGTGCCTTCTTGCAGACCTGTCACCTGCAATGGATGTGCTCCTCCATTTAAGGAATGACAGCAGCAGGGACCACAATGCTTAAATAAACTTGGCGCGGAATTATACCGAGGAGGAATGTTAAAAATGCAAAAAATAGAAACCATTTTTATTTTTATTTTGGCTTTAGTCTTGTCTTCCTTCAACACCTTCCTCCTGCTTCAGGGATCTGTGCACCAGGAATGCAGCATTTGAAGGCATATTGGTAATTATTCGTACTCAAACTCAGTGCAACTGAGCTCAAGAAAGGAGAAAACTAGCCCCAAGGAAACATTTGGCCAGATGTTTTCATGATGCTAAGTACACATATATGCAGGCGTTTTGTACTTTATATTGCCCAGTGCTGCAGCCCTTCAGAGGCCTGAGTGCTCTCTGCTCCTTAGCAAATGCATCCATTAAGGCTTACTGCGTATTGTTTTATAAGTGCTTTGGAATTATTACTAATTTTATTTCTGTAATTGATCTTCATTTAGAACATGTCTTCAAAGGAGAGGATAAAAGATGATAACTGAATATAAACTGACTGTATTACTCAGAGTGCAACCTGTCACTGGGGAAAAGGATGTCTTGTTTTAAGGTCTCTATAGTTTTTCTCCAAATTGACACTCGCAGTAGTTATCTCAGTGCTGTCCTGCTGGCTTTATCTCAGGGCTGTAACACTTTGCTTGTACCTATCAGTTGACTGCTACTTGGGCTAATGAATAACTGAACGTCGTGCTTCTTTGAAAAAAATGTATTCCTATTCTGTCAAAATTTGAAAGCAGAAACAGGAAAAAAAAATGGTATCCTCTTGTCACATCTGCCCCCCTTATTTTAGAGGGGATGAGAAAGGGGCTCTGTGCAGAATAATCCCCTGTTGAGAACTGTTCCATCAAACTAAACATGCTCCTCTCCTTCCCACCCCCAGCTGCAGTGCAGGGACACGCAGGGCTGTGCAGAAGTGAAGATGCTCCATTGTTAAATCTCAGGTGGGAGAATGTGGTGAGTTTCTGGAGTTTTTGGACTTTGCAGAGAACGTAGAAATACATTGCAAGAGAGTATCCAACTGAACATACTTCTTTTGACTGAAAAAACAGACAAAAAACAAACAAAACCTCCAAGAGACTTTAATTCTTATAAATGCTTCTCATGGAGTCTGAGCATAACCCAAACAGGCTACAAATGGAAGAAGGCAATGAATTCCTAAAGAAAATTAACATACATTTTACCTCTTTGTTACTGTCAACATTCATCAGATCAAAGTTTCTCTGCTTGCCCACTGATTCAAACAAACTCTGGTTGCTTTTAAAAAGACAACATTTTACAAATTGAATGCCTGTGATTATTTTTTTTTTTCTCTTGGAATTTTCCTTGTCATAGAGAATGATTCAAGTCATCATTTTATTTTCTAGTTTTACATTAACTTTTTTTTTCCTGAAGTCTTTAGGAAAATGGGAATTGACACAGCTATCACTTGTTGAGACCTTTTGCTTTGGTAGTTTCAGACTTTAGCTCATTTTTTTCCAAAGTTTCTAAATGTAGGACAAATTTGGCTGCGTAGATATATTTCTGAGGGCAGATGGCAGCAGAGGAAAGGCAAACACATTTTTTTCAAGTATTCAACTTAAAAAATATCTCCATTAAGGCTGGCTATTTTGATGGAAATATGCAAAAACGAAGCCTTGAAAAGTATGGGAATTTGATAGTTCAGAAGTATTAGAAGGGTGTGGGTTAATAGCTCTGTTTGTATTATGTATTATGATACCTTGTATCAACCTTGATTTTTCTAACTTAGTTTAAAGTAATTGGTGCAATGCATTTTATTTAATGAAGTGTAATGTCAATTCAGCGGTAAACATGACTGTGATAATTTTTGCGCTCCCCTTAACACAGCCATCAGTTATGTGCTGCTGTGAACTCAGACCACACTCTTGAATGGTCTACGAAGATAAATTACTGACCCTCGGTGCACAGAAGACACTTGTTTGTACTGCTGTTTCCCTAACCTTGAGAGGGTATGATCAGGAACAAAAAAATCCCTGAGATATATCCATGAATACTGAGTTATTACAAATTATTCATTAAGAATCTTCAGTGGAGATGCGATCATGATTATATTTTAAAGAGTCAGGAACTGCAATTGTTTTAAAACATTGATCATCTGAGTCAAAGTGTGCAGCACGACACCTCAGTTACATGAACAAGCAGGCAAGTTTGTTAGGTGATCAGTCAAGAGAGTTGAACATCAACGGACAACCCATACAGAGCAGTTTTCTACCACAGTGAAAATCCCAATGGTCTGTCCTTGCCAAAGGAAATTCAGATATAACCACCTCTGCCAGGAAAAGAGATGCTTTTCAGTTCCAAGCGAAGTGGTGACTCAGGGTTGAGAATTAGTCATACTCATGCCCGAGGCTCAGATCTGAATTTTACATATGAATTTTTCTTTCTGTAAGGGGTTTGACCGATATCATTAATTCATACATACTTAGAAAGCAAAAGTCTAAGATACGGTTAGGTATATAAGACAACTCTGCTTTTGTGACAGCTCAGTAGGTCTGTTTTTTTTTTTTCAGTCTCAACATCCAGCTTTATGAAAAAAAGAAATCTCTAAGCTTCCTTCCCCAGATAACTGTTCTTTTTTGGTGGTGTTTAAAGAAGAGAGATCAGGAGTGTGTCTGGATAGTTCAAACTCTTTATTCCAGCATTTGGTAACTGCCTATGTCCCTTCCGTTCCTCCTGCTTTGTTAGATTCCTTTGAATTCTTTCATAGTGTCTCCTTTCATCTAAACTTATCCAAGTAATTGGCAAACTTTGCTACATCACTGCTCCTCCCCTAGTCAAAAAAATTAAGTCTATACATTTCTGCCTAAGTATGGAAATTGTGCAGCTCCCAAGTGTTTTGTTTTCTCAATGATTAAAGTAAATCATTCGTTTCTACTATTTTACCTCTTCTTGCAAGGCTGCTTAGCTTAGTGTTCTCTAGAGGACTTGACAAAAGGTTTTTGAAAATCCACATAAATTACTCTGACTAATTTTATCCATTATTTATTGCTATTCTGAGAATAGAATCCTAGGAGAATAGAGGGCTCTGATTCTTCCATTAGAGAAGGTCCATGGGTTTGCCCTCATGGCAACCTATGCCTTTGCTCAGAATACAAACTTTTGGACACAGGAACAGCTTCCTCTGTTATTTTTGGAAAAGTACATCACTTAGCCAAATAAGACCCTCACCGAAGTGTTGAGGAGTTGTTGGTACATTGCAGGCACTACTGTCACTAGTTCTAGATCTAACAATTATGCTGCTAATTCCCAGATATCAAATTCAGGCTTGGTATCTAACTCTCAGATATCCTCATAGGCTTTTTTAAAGATGACTAAACCACCAAAATAGTTTCTTAATTGCTGAAAATAGGTAGCTGTAACCTGTGCATACTGCATGTGTGCAAGGGTACTGCTCTTTTTCTTCAGATTTTTTTGCAGTCTTGAGACTTCTGGTACTCCAGTGAACCTGACAAAACCACCAGGAGTAGTTAGGAAATCATTGTAAATCAGAACGATTTGAAATCAGATGCATTTCCTATTTCTTCCTATTCCAGATGACAGCTGTTATTCTTGCATTTTTCCGTTTCACTGGTTTAGATTTCTAAGTCCTGCAAGCTCAGCCAATGGTTGCTTTCAACGTAAATTATTCTGCAGCACTGTGATAACGGCTTAACAACAGGTATGTCTGCAGTCAGTTATCAGTGTGCTGTTTCCTGTTTTAGGAAGACACCCTTGGAGCATGTGGGAGTCTCTTGAAGAGAAGATTCTGTGTTCCAGTTTATGTCCATTGCCTCCTGTCCTGTCGCTGGGCACCACTGGAAAGATCCTGACCACGTCCTCTGTGCACCCTGCCGTCAGGTGTTTACAGACATTGGTGAGATTTCCCAGAGCTGTCTCTGGGCTGAACAGGCCCAGCTCTCTCAGCCTGTCCTCACAGGAGGACAGTCCTCCAGTCCTCTCATCACATTCATGGCCCTTCATCAGGCCCTCTCCAGTAGCTCCGTGCTGAGTCTCTTTCCAAATTGAATTTTGATTTTCCTGGCCCAGCTGGCAGCAGCTGGCTCTGAGTCAGCAGATCTTGCCACAGAGAGTGTGGCCGTGGCAGGAACAAGTGGTACCTCCAGCCCGCTCTTAGTGCCTGTCTCCTAAGAATAAAACGGGACTCCTCTAAAAGGCTTGTTCTGATGATGCCCAGCGAATGCTTCCACTCTCTCTCTTCATTGGAGGGGCTTGAGTTGGATGGAGCTTATCCTTCATGGAAGACATGACTTGTGTTATTTCCAAGGATAACAGTTTTGTAGTTGAATATCAAGTCTTGATCTCATTTATAAGTACCAGAGTCCTAGGCCACTTTTGTTGCTTAATTAATATACTGCTAAGAAATTAATTAAATTGTAAGGAATATCAATGAGGGGTAGCATTCATCTGTCATGCAGCAGCTTTGATACAGATCACTGATACTGATCAGTGATACAAATCACTTAAATTACAATAATTACAATTGCAGTTTTCTTATTCCCATTGGTGAATTTCTAACTGCTGATGTTTGGTTGCAGAATTATTATGGTATTTCATAGATAAAAACAAACAAACAAATTACGCCCCCTCCCC